>OZ018402.1:13732270-14075430 GCA_963969585.1 Drosophila helvetica | reverse complement strand
TAATTTGCCCATATGGTCACTATTTATGGTCAAAGAACTACCTTTAGTTTTAGTTCTGTCCTTGTAATGGTCCATTTACATCTGGGTCACTAAGGGCCATATTGGCCTATCATAGTCCCCGCTGAAACACGTCCGGGTTAACCTAACCTAACCTGCGTCATAGCTATAATCAATAAGCCAACAATAACGAGGGGGAACGTTATGAGCCGCGTCTGTGCCGCGGCTCTACTTTATACCCGGCACTCAGTCAGTATATATGTATGTGAGCTTGTTGTAATTTATTACATGTTCGCAAAAGGGACAAATTTAATTTTAGCCAAAAAAGAAAAAAGTAATTAAGTCGAACCTTTTCGGAGATTTTGATCTATTAGATGTTTCCATATTTGTTTACATAAATTTTTTACATCTGCCATTTCTACATGTTTTTATCTACTTCCTACATATACATACACGGCTGTGTGCGAGAGAGAGAGGGAATCAGTCTGCGCTTGGGAGGCCACTGAAATTTCATTTGTTCCTTCTGACTATATTTATGATCCGATCTGATCCAAATTCAATACTCTGATAGATATAGTCATTTTCTATGATTCTGCGTTTTTGGGTTTCCCGTATCTTCAAAATTGTAGATTTTCATCTTTTGTGGGGGCGGAAGGGGGCGTGGCCGAATTTTAAAACAAACTCGTCTCGGTTTGATATCACAGGAGCTTGGATAGAAAGTTTGGTGGTTCTAGCTCTTATAGTCTCTGAGAACTAGGCGTCAAAAAATTCGATCAGGCATAGCGCCTACCCCTGTGTGTGAGAGAGAGCGAGAGGGAACGATGCATTTCGAAATGGTTTTCTTCATTGTAGCTATATTTATCATCTGATCTTATCCAGATTCAACAATCTGATAGATATGCTCATTCTCTACGATTCTGCGTTTTTAGTTTTCTCGTATCTTTAAAATTGTGCATGCCACAGATTTTCGTCCTTGGAGTGGTCGGAAGGGGGCGGGGCGAAATTTTGAAATACACTTGTAACAGTGCGATAGGACAGGAGTCTGGATACAAAATTGTGTTCCTCTAGCTTTTATGGTCTTTGAGCTATAGGCGCTAATGAAGACGGACAGACGGACAGACGGACAGACGGACGGACGGACAGACGGACAGACGGACGGACAGACAGACATAGCTATATCGACTCGGCTATTGATGCTGATCAAGAATATATATACTTTATGGGGTCGGAAACGCTTCCTTCTGGGTGTTACACACATTAATTTTTTGCACAAATCTAATATACCCCTTTACTCTTCGAGTACCGGGTATAAAAATAATAGAAAGAAAGACAAAAACGACTTTTATAAATAATCGTATGTCAGACACATATTGGTCCAAGCAGTGCACTGCTTTTAACGGCAAAATACGGTCGAAATGGAGTCTGTGGGAGTCCTGCAAGCACTTCTATTTATCCTCTTGCTTCTCTTTGATATACATCACCAATATGACAAGGATACATTTAGGGACAGAAATACACATTTTTGTTGCATTCATTTAAGGGCCGCCGTACATGCTCAAATGAGCGTAACAAACATAATCTTAAATTTAGTGTTTTATTGTGTATTGATTATCCCAACGGACCTTTAATAATGTATTGATTTACATATTTATCACTGTTATCACCATTCGTTTTTAGAAACCCCGACAACTTTGGAGCAATCTCGTTTCTCATCAGTGTCGTTATCCCGGTTCAATGTGGAAAGCTTCAAGCTCAAGTGATATTCAGTTAGTGAATATCCGGCTGTCCCTGAATAATTTCCCAGCGATTTCAGTTCGTAGTCTTCATTTTCGCTCCCTATAGGGAGACTGGTGACTTTCGTGTTTAGTCATTGATGGATCTTTTCGAACTCCATGAAAAAGTTCTACCGGAGGTTTTCGAAGCCTACTGTGTAGTCATTCCAGGTGCGATTAAAGTCCGTACTTCTTCTTTATCTGAAATGTTCTATTTTTTGGGTCATTGTCAGGGCATTTGCACAATTTTGCCACGCCCCCTTCTGCCCCGACGAAGGTACGAGAAAACCAAAAGCCGAATCAGATCGGATCATTATGGCCCTTTTGTTCCTGGAGCTTCTGCAGCCTGCGGGGCATCGAACCTGCCAAGTTTTGTAGAGTTGATAGCTCAATCTTGGCCCATTCTGCAACGATAGCTTGTTTTAACTCCTTCAAGGTATCGTACTGCTTTGTACAGGCATAAACTTTTGCTGCAAGGATGCCCCACAGATCCTCAATTAGATTTAAGTCCGGACTCATTGCCGGCCACTTCATCATTGGTATATTGTAGGTGTCAAAAAAACACATTGTAGCCCGGGCAACATGAGTCGGCGCCTTATCCTGCTGAAATGTCCATTGATCACCATAGAAATGCTCAGCAAATGGAATAAGCTCACTATCAACCAATTCTATATATGCTTGAGCATTCATCCGGCCGGATATAAAACATATTGCAGACTTGCCTTTAGCACTAAAGGCAGCCCATATCATAAGCGATCCACCGCCATGGTTCCGCTTGTAACAAGTTGCCCGTGGATGACGGGGATCCCTCCAATATTTATGATGGCCGTCTGGACCGTCTAAATTAAACTTTTAATCATCACTAAAAATTAGATTTTCAAATTCGACGGCCCAGAATTTGTGTTTTTCATAAGAAGCCATTCGGGCATCTTTATGACGTTTAGTTAAGCGGGGTTTGCCAACTTTGTTTTGATTTGTGAGGTTACAATTTTCGTGCATAATTTGGCTCACACGTTTTCTGGTGATTGTTAATCCGAGTTATGCTTTGATTTGCGGATATGTCCACCCGGAAAAGTCATGCGCTCTTCCGGGTAGACATATCCCACAAGTCTTTCCGAAACCCATGTCGATCATTGACTAACACCTTGTTTCTATGTTAAAGCTTCACTGAAGCAATAGATAAATACATAAATTTACATGTCATATTCAACTACTTTACTTTTTACCGTGTACTCAGTCAGTATATGTATATGTGAGCTTATGATTTATGTAATTTATAGACTATTTTTTATATGTCATTTAGCAACGCTGTCTCCTTGAGTTCCAGAGTGTAGTTCAAGGTACGGTCGTGGAGATCTGTTATCTGGACGATAAGAAAGAAAATTCCACTTACACATAAATGGGCCATACTTTACGGCAAGATCAACTTCAATCATGTATTCTGATGGGAATACATTTATTTTATTTCACGATTTCACTTTTCGTATTTGTGCTATTCATTTTTTAAATTTATTTCACTCACCCATTGTAATTTTTGCTTTTTTCAGATATTAGATATTAGATGTTTTCGCGACGACTGAGCGGATTCGAATGAATAAAATATTTGTTTCCTGATATTAAGGCCCTTTAGGAACGATTCGATATCATTAATCTTGCAGCCCACAGGAAACAAATATTTTCTTCATTCGAATCCGGTCAGTCGTCGCGAAAACATCTAATATCTAATATCTGAAAAAAAGCAAAAATAACAATGGGTGAGTGAAATAAATTTAAAAAATGAATAGCACAAATACGAAAAGTGAAATCGTGAAATAAAATAAATGTATTCCCATCAGAATACTTGATTGAAGTGAATCTTGCCGTAAAGTATGGCCCATTTATGTGGCTTTGGCTTGGGCTCAAGGAACTGCATGCGATCCAAGCGCCACGAACCGTTCCTCACTCGACCTGAGGCGCATTGAGGGTGCGTGTATGCACCACAATGAAGTCGTTGTCCAGGCGAATGCCGAAGTGGCTGATGGTCGCATCTAAATTGTGCTTGAAATAGTCAAGCAAGTGCATGATCTTGGCCTTCCTCTCGTTGGTTGATGTGGCAGCATACTTAATCATGGCCGCCACCTGATTAGCGCCGTCATTGCGCTGCGATACGAGACGATGTAAACAAATAAAAGTAGAAAATTATTTGGAGTGAAGGAAAGCTCCCTGCTTGGGAGCCTGGGAGCCTGCAAGCGGTTCAACTCACATTCATTGCCTGCCCCTCCTCAATGCGACATAGTTCGATGGGCAAATAAATGGTCTTCGACGGTGGCCCAACATGCAGGCAGAGAAGATAGGGAACTTTAAATTGTATTGCCGAGACTTGTAGTACTCTGCAACGGTCGTTTTTTTCCCATCAAGGTCAAATACCAGAGTGCTAGCCGGAGCCTTGGACAGCCCGTTGACTTGGAAGACGCGAGGCGCGCTGGCAAAACAGGCACGCGGGTCGTAAATGATATTAAGGCCCTTTAGGAACGATTCGATATCATTAATCTTGCAGTCAAGACTTGTGCTTTTGTTAATTCTCAGCCGCTGATACTGCTCCAAGTAGTCAAGGATCGTAATTGGCTTCGGGAAGGCCTTGTGCGACACGTCCACATGAACAAACGGAAGATCGCCAAGCACGAACGTTTGATACAGTCCAATGAATGCTTCGTAGCCGTCGTTAAGTTCAAAGGCTTTTCCTGGTTCAGTCCTTTTGAAGAAGGAGCGACCGGCGCGTATAGCGGTGTTATGACAGGGGGCCGCCAATACAACCTCCAGACACTGCAAGGCTCGCATGGGCTTATCATAAATCTTATCCTTCATGTAGCTGCAAAAAAGGAAAATTGCATTATGCCGACTGTCTGCCGACACATTCGATTCAATATAACGGATCACTCACTTTCTCAGTGAATTCAGATCTACTTCCACGTCCTCTGTCTCCTTGAGTTCCAGAGTGTAATTCAAGGTACGGCCGTGGCGATCTGTCACCTGGACGACAAGAAACCAAATTCATCTTCAAAATTACATCCAACTCGGCGAAATACTCGACAACACTTACTTTCACTTCTTGGCCCTGGGAGCTGCATTTTAGTTCCTCCACTGAGTAGCAAGAGGCACGTCCATCAAATGCGGCAATCGCACCGCCCAGACGTTCAACTCTGTGATGCTCAAAAGCCTGACGATAGAACTTCTTAGGACGCTCGGGTGTGATCTTCACATCGTAGTGGTAGGCAGCCGATGGCATTTTATCCAAGTTGAAATCCAAATGATTGACAGCAACTTGGCCAGGTTTCCCCAGGGATCCATGTTTTATGCTGCCTCCTGTCAGTGCCGGCACAGGCAGATCTCGTCCCTCTTTGGGACTGAGGCGGCACAGCCAGACCTCGTCCTTGGGCTGAGAGTCGGAGGCGGCAGGACCTCCATATGGACTGTGTCTGCGCATAAACATGGCCGCAGCGGCTTTTCTTGAATTGCTTTGAGGAACCTGCTCTCCGTCTGTACCAGCACCAGCAGCTACAGATTCGAGAGTGGAAGAATTTAAGGTAAATGTTTGATACAGGAACCTGTGCAACAAAAATCTAAAACTAGAAAACCCTCAATGGGCCGTGACTTATCAAGGATTTACGTGTATAAAATATTTACTTATTCACCTATTTCACGTATTTTGTAATTGAATTTTAAAATCAAAATGGATAAAATCATAAAAGGGAAACAATCGAGTATGCCTTTGAATAATATGTCAAAATTTGCTTCATTTTGTTTGCTAAATTCGGAAGAAATATTACCCTCTAGAGGTAGCTTTCCTCCTGCGTCCTTATTAAAACCAAAAACCAAAAGTCGCGTATCATTTAAAAGGTCCTTGTTTCGCGATTTTTGGAGCACAGGCGCATTTAACTAATTAAGGAACGCTTGGCGTTCTCACAGATGTCCCCCAAAACTGACACTCAGTCCCTCCAAAAGGTAGGGAACAGTCCTTCACATACCTTCTAGATTATGCTACTGCAGAGGCGCAGCGGGATGTAGCTGCCCGACCTCCTGCTTCCGGATTTTGGTTTTTCGGCGTTCGGATTATATTCTGATCGGAATAAATTTTTTTTATTTCACTTATAAACTTATTATTAAATTATTACATTTTTTTCAATATTCCTATTTTTGCTATTAATTTTTTTTTTCACTCACTATTTTCTTTTTCAATTTTTATTTTATTTTTGTTTTTTTCCGAATATTAGATGTATTCCCGACGACTGAACGGTTTCGAATGACTGAATATATATTTCGTGATGGCTGATGGTAAACTTTTTAGTCTGAATACGTTTGACGTATAACTCTGTGCTGTGCGATCGGTTCTGGTAATCTAGTAATCGAGTCTGTTAGTGAATTGATAATTTGTATCAGGTGTGCAGTTAGCTATTGCTCAAATAGGAAATTCTGCGACTCAGATATCCTTGGAATGCACTTAATATAGGTACATCACAAAATTACATGTACAATGTACATACATATACTTCATATACATATATTCTATGCAAATATAGCTGGTATAAAAGTAGAGCCGCGGCCCTTTGCGCTGCTCACAACTTTCCCGCTCGTTTTACATCGGCTCATTCTAACTTATTGGGGGTTCTTAAGCACTTGTTAAAATCATCTTTACTCATTGATTTAACCATTATACTTTAATATTATACCATTATTGACCTTATCATCATTTGAGTACGTGTAAGCGAGTTAGTGTAGTCATAATTCTGCCAAGAACCCCAAAGATCTTGTCCACTTTTATCATCTTCATAGTATTTTCCATTGAGGGAGCTGTAATACATAATAATATTAGCATCATTAATTTTTTTAAATATATGTGTACCTTAGTCCGCACTTGCGAAACCACCAGCCTCCTCCGAGAACTTTAGCGCAGTCTCGTTTCTCATCAGTGTCCTTATCCCGGTCGAGTGTGGAAAACTTCATACGCAAGTGATATTCAGTTAGTGAATCTCCAGCTGTTCCTGAATAATTTCCCAGCGATTCCAGTTCGTAGTCTTCGTTTTCGCTCCCTACTTTAAAATCAGCGAAATGGGCAAAGCTGGTAGCTCCGTTAACATCTTGAAGTTGGATATACAGCTCCTGATGTTTGTTTTTGGTCATTAGATGGATCTTCTCGAGTCCCAGGAAAAAGTTCTCCCGGAGGTGTCCAAAGCCAAGTTTGTAGTCGTTCCAGGTCCGATTAAAGTCCGTACGTCCGTCGATGCGCCTTTGAATGACCGTCCAGCCAAACGAAGACGGCTCACAGCGAACTTGGAACGGCTCTTCTATTCCCCTAATCTTTATCTGGAAAATGCTATTTGCGGGGCCATTGGGACACGTGTCGGGAAGATTCTCCGCCGTTTGTTTAGTTTGAACTCCGGAAATCTCCTTCACCTGCTCCTTGAAATCCGTAATTTGTTTGACATTATTTAGTAGCTGGCTCTGCAAATGGTTGACGTTGGCCTCCAATGTGGGTATTTTGTCTATCATTTCATCATTTGGCATCGCCTGCCACTTTCATCTGGGTGAAATAATCGAGGATGGGCTTGACAACTGAGAAACAATATCCGTTGCACTGCTCCCCTACGTTAAGATCCTTCGTCAAATGTATTTGGTGGTCTCCACTGGCGAGTGAGTGAGTGGTCTCCCTTGGAGAAACACATATAAAATTATCAGCACAAAACCCGAGTTCCGCATGTTCGACTTGACTCTTGTACTGTCGATTCACAACTAAATTGATTTTAAATGAAAGTCCAAAGAAAATATGTATATTATGTATATTGCTAAATTGCTTTTCATTGCTCAATACAATGTATACATTCTGCTAACAGGCATAAAGTATATATGTCTTTGTTTCTATAGACCCTATAGACCTATGAATAGTCATAATAGGTAAGGCTAGGTTAAGGCGGTAGCTGTGGAGAGGGACCAACTTCCCCAGCTCACTTGGATCTGTGAAGGACCCGTTGTGATGCCGCTTGAGCGTGTGCCCCTTCTCACTGCCTCTATAGACCTCTGCTGAGCATTTCCTTCGATCGACATGGCCATATCGATCGGAAGGCTTTACAGGTGATGGTATGCTGTCATCGACTGTTTGCATTTTGCTCGTAAATGTCGTGCGTGGGCAGCCTGATTGTGTTTAAGGACATCGCTACCTGCTCCCTTTTCAATGGGAGAGGAACGGTAGTGTCCTGCCTGACAAGTTAGTTGGCGACATCGATCTCCCTGACCGGGGACTAAAGGTCTCACTGCTCTGCGAGCTCGTTCAGGGTCGTTGAGTTCGACGATATCGAACAGGGCGTCTATATACAACTATGCGCGTAAAAGCGGGACACAAAGCGGGACAATACACTGATGAGCATATGAATAGGGCCAGTGACAATATGAATGACTAAGCGGCGAATTTCTCAATGACCTTCATGCGCAATTAGAAAATTGTAGTTCTCGGTATCCTCTGGCGAGGGAGGGTTTCCCTTGAAGAAAAACATTCAAAACGGTCGCAACAAAGGCCGAGTTCCTCATGTTCAACCTGACTCTTGTCATGCCCATTCACAAGTGAACTGAAACTAAATGGAAATCCCATGCCAATAATATATCAATCGTTTCTTTGTTTATTCATTCCTTGATACAAAGCACACGAAGCGATTAAAAGTATTTTCACACTTAGCTGTTAATTATCTATATTCTTGTAATTTGCCCATATGGTCACTATTTATGGTCAAAGAACTACCTTTAGTTTTAGTTCTGTCCAACCTGCAATCAGAAAATACCTTCAATAGTTGCCAAATCGCTAACAATTTACAAAAATTAGAGTTAAAGGAAATTAAATTACAGAGGTACACCAGGGGTAAATCATTCTGCATTTTGCAACCAAAGAAATCGCAAGCTGAGATTGCCGAAATTACAAAGAGAGGTCCAACTTTCATTCGGAGCGTCGTTTACCGGTTCAAAAGATATTCAAAACTATAAGGTTCGAAACACACCAGCGCAAGAAGGTTTCACTTTCGGGCTTTCATTTATAATAAATGAAAAAGAAAAAGTATGATCCTGAGAATTGTTTCCCAATTTTAGCCAGAATTGATTTATCTTTCCATCGTTCCTTTAATATAGATTTCCATGCCAAGTGCTATTTTAAAATGGTATCCCATTTAAGCACCTCAGTAGGCGATGCCTTTTCTGTATACATACGTCATAGCGGAAATCTCAGTTGAACAAGTCATTCTCTCTAGAGCTGTTCTGTTGTAACGTTCTGTCTTGAAAGAAAAAAACAAAAAATATAAGAAAAATTATTAGCATTTCTGTTCCATTTCGAGCTCAAAAGTTTCTTAAAGCGCTTAGTCAGTAACCATGAAGCCAAAAAGTCCACGTATTCGTCAAACCCAATCGAATGGCCTGACCAATGAGCCCCAGAGCCTGTCGCCCAGGGCCCCGTACACCAAGTGCCTGACCCCGGGAACAGTGCAGAAGCGTCGCAGCTTTACGCAGTGCAACCCGAAGAAGACCAATGGGTGAGTGCAGAGATCCACGAATAAAGATGGGTAGCCAAAGACAAGATACCACCCATAGACCCTTCGACAAGAAGAACAGCGGGCAGCTGCTTGGCAAGATTCCACCGGCCGGCCTGCTGACACCCTCATCGTCGGACACATCGGTGATCAGCACTGTTTCACGCTCGAGTCAGCAGAGCTGCACGGTCATGCCAAAGGTCATGACCCTGCCCAAGGAGCCCGCAACGACTCCATATCTTACGCTGAAGCGCCAGCAGACGGCGGCCATGATCAACTACCGGGTTCGCAAGTCCGTCTCCCAAATGGACTTCAAGGAGGCCCGTCGCACAGGCAACTATCAGCTGGTGGCCCATGTCCCCTCGCCGGGCGGCAAGGATAAGCAGACAGTGCCTGCAGATGGACTGGATGCGGCCCTGAGCTGTGTGCCCCCCAAGGGCCAGATAAGCTTCCTGGTCAACCCCGACCAGGATGCCCGCTTGGCCAGCCTGAAAATCTTCAATACGATGATACTGCACTCCTGGCGCAAGCGCTGCGAGACTGTCCGTATTATGTCGCAGCAATTGGAGGAGCAAAAGAAGATTGTGAGTATTTCAGGGCATTGGGAATGGGAATTAAAAAAGTGTATCGAATTTTGACATAAATATCGATATACAGCAAGCATGACGACGTTTAAAGAGAAATGTCAAAGAGCCTTCTGTTTTATGTCAATGTTTTATGATGCTGTCCCACTCAAGAAATATTACCCAAGATTAGTTATAATGTATCTTTTGTATCCCTGTTACCCAGCTAATGAAAACTCGCAACCAGCTGCACCTCTACACCTCCCTGTTCTCGGTGGAGCAGCGCAGCAACGCCACCTTGAACGATCAGCTGCGTCAAGCAAACCGCGAAGCTGCCGATACGAAGCTCTCCTACAAGGAGCTCCACCAGAAGATGGAGAAGATCAATGGCGAGAAGCAGAAGCTCGCCGATGTGATAAAACAGAAGGATCAGGAGATTGAGAACCTCCAAGAGATGCAAAACTCCTTGAACAGCGAACTGTATCGCGCCAACGCCAACCAGCGGCAACAACTGAAGCAGATTGCCCAACTACAGCGCGATTATCAGGAAAGTTTGGGCATCCAACGCGAGCAGTCAAGCAAGCTGGAGCTGGTCTACATCGAGGTGGAAGCCTCGATTGAGGTCATCAAGGAAATACGCAAGGAAATGGAAAAGACGGAGGAGATCAAACTCTGCTCTGAGGAGAAGTACAAGTAAGAGATAAATGAACAATATACGCTCCATAGTACATAAATCTCCTCCTTCAGCAAACTCCTGGATTACACCAATCAGGTGGAGTGCTCTACTCAGCAGATGAAGGAGCAGGTGGCCTTGCTGCAGAGCTGCCTGGCCGTCACCATGGGGCAGCGTATCCGCCAGTGCCTCATCCAGAAAGAGGTTTACCAGCATGCCACCTACCGCATGCTGCACTTTGTGGCCAACTATGTGCTCCCAGCCAATCCGCCGCCGCCTTCCATTCCCCAGGCAATCAGAACGATCAAAAGTCTCATTTTTGCTAAGCTTTATGGCGCGGAGAACGATAGTGATAATGATAGTAAGGATGCGCTGTCCTTAGATACCTTTGATGGATCAGAAAAAAACCAGGAGACTAAGTAATATTTTTGTATTTAATAGTTATCAATTATTTTGTTCTGTTGTTTGATTTATCTTCTTTGGTTAAAGTTACTGCTTAAATTTATATATTACGTTGTACAATTAATGGAACCATTTATTTGAAACTTTGTTAAGTAAATAAATAAAATCTATTATGCAGGAATTTTATACAATATATTTATTATAAATTGACAGAATCGGTATCCATTTGGTTTTATTCCCCGCTCTATACAACTATAATCAATTAAGCTAGGGTAGCATGGACCCTGACATTGCCCCGATTTACCCCGTAAGCAATCCAATTGCTGGAGAAGACATAGTCACCCGTTGGAAATGGCATAAACGTTGAGAACTGTTGCAGTACGAAATTGGTCGGCAGCTTTTCCACTATTGCATCATGCTGCAAGTGAAAAACTAATGAGTAAGGGACAAGCCTACAGGACCTCCGGATACTTGCGTTGTAGGGACACGTATGGTTGATGTTGGAGTACGTCTTGAACAGGCCAAATAGAAATGAAGTCAGGGGATTCTTCTCATTGTCGAATATCTTACAGCCATCCATAGTCGTGTTATAGCTGATCGGTTGAAGGCCATTCGAGCGTTTATACAGTGCAATATTTACCTATATATTATATATTTCACTTCATGGATGAGGGCCCACTGAAAATGTTTTGGGTAACTATTTTCCATACCTTAAATTGGGTAACTGGCTTCTGGTGAAGAATAGCCTTGATTGAAATGTATTTGTAGGTGCGGTTCTGGGCTTTCAGAAAGCACTCTTCGAAGTTTACGAATTTTCTATCCAGGGCGGTGCATTTTATATTTGTAAACTCCAGCCGACTGTCGACCTTTAAATGAATCCTCTTCCATTAGAGTATGGTCCGATTGTTACAAGGATAAATATTCTTACCGCATTTATGTCAAATAATAACAAAATAATGGAACACACAATCCGAATATACTTTTTATTCATTGCAACTTCTGTCTCCGAATCAGCAACTGATTCAAATGGGTCACAGAGCAGCGCTTATAGCAAAGTGAAAAGTCGGAGCTTTTTCAAACCCATTAGATCCAAATTACCATCAGAATTATTTGTGATATTACTAATTCGTTTTTTTTAATAATTAACTTGAACATTATTTGGAATGCGCAATTTTTACCAAACTCATAAGCATACATATGTATAATTAGGCCATCGGAATTATATTAGTTTGAATAATACCAAGGTTCATTACACAATTAAAAAACAATTTTAACGTTCAACAGAACAAAATTGCAAAGTAAGTTCATGGAGGAATATTATCTGATTTGGAGGATTTCAAGGATAGCTTGGACCTTTTAAAAAAGTGATTGAGAAGGTTCAGACGAAATTATAGATACAAATAGGTACCTATTATATGTCAATGTCAAAAATATACCGATTTCAATAATTTTCGAGTACGATAGAAAATTCACCATTAACTCCTAAGCCACACTGGGAGAGAGAAAGAGAAAATGAGATGACGAGATTAAGCATGCGCATGGCAGAAGAGTCAGTCAGAGTCATGGGAATTTTTTTTCTTCATCTCCATGGCTATGCAAATGATCCGATTAAAACTAGATTTGATAACCGGGTAGTTAAGAATGATTATGAATGATCCCACCTTTTCTCAATCTAAAGGGGTGGACGACAGCATGAACATACAGGATTTATGCACACAAAATCCGATTAGATCCACAGAAGACTTCTTTACATATATTCTGTTAGAATAAGTTTAGGCCTTTTCAATTGCTATTCATACTTCTAAAACGATTAATTTATTTATATTTAAAAAAAATATTAAACCTACAAAAACACACACATTTTACAATTTGCATTTAAATTAATTACTAAAAACACTAAGACAATCAATTTGATGACGACCAGGTCGATAAGGGTTAATGCTTAATCATTTTCCACCTCCGCTTCTTTATTTATTTATTTGTTATTTGTTTGACGGTTCTTTAAGGTATTACGTAGATATCGATAGGTTGGATATTTGCAGATCTTCCGAATTGAGGCGCAGTATCTGCTGATCCTCTGAGTTGATGCGAACCAACTGCTCGCTGTCGAAGCTGAGCAGATTGCTGATCGTTGGACCATTATCCGGTTGGTTGCTCGCATTTGTGTTATTGGTATTGTTGCTGTTATTATTGGTATTGTTGTTGGTATTGTTATTGTTGTTGTTGGGGTTGTTGGATCCGTTGTTATCATACTGATGCATGGACGGGGCATGTTGCTGCTGCTGTTGCTGTTGCAACTGCTGCTGCTGCTGCTGCTGGTGGAGTGTGTGCTGATTGTGCTGTGGACAAAGACATTTATTTAAATGATCAAAGATATAGCTGACATCGCAATAAGCTCAAAGTCGGACTATAATGATAACTCACCAAATGATTTGTGGACAAATTCCATTGCAGGTTGCCGCCTGGGCCCGCTCCGCCACCACCACCGCCACCGCCCGATGTCAGGAGGTTGTGCATCGTGAAGGGATTGTTGAGATTGCTAAGATTGTTGCTGTTGTTGTTGTTGTTGGTGTTGGTGGCGGGTGTTGCAGCTGCCGCCGCTGCTGCTGCTGCTACAGCCGCCGCCGAGAACTTGCTCTCCCAATGGCTGTTGCCAGTGTTGCCAAAGGGATTTCCATGGAATTGCATGGCTTGCTGCTGTTGCTGCTGCTGCTGATGTTGCTGCTGCTGATGTTGCTGCTGATGTTGCTGCTGCTGCTGTGCCAGGACCTGCTGCGTAAAGGGATTGTAGTTGTTGCCCAACTCTGTTGCACCATATTGTTGCTGCTGTTGTGGTTGCTGGTGTTGCGGCTGCTGCTGTGGGTGGTTGGGCGACATCATCTGCTGCTGTCCATTGGTGGGCGTGGCAGCCAGATTGTAGGGCGAGGGCGTGCTGTTGTGATTGTAGTTACTCGACGGCGACAGTGGCTGCGGCGAAGGCGTCAACTCTGGCGGAGCCCGATACAAGCCAAAAGGCTGCGGTGAGGTATCTGCAGATGAAAACGATTATCAACATATAGGATCTGGTAAGCCATCAGGAGGGCAATCTCACTCACCTCTCGGTTCCGTTTTGATGGGCGGTATGTTCTGAGCATTCCAGCAGTTCATGTTATTCTGTCCTGAAGGGGCAGCAAAGACAAAAATTAGCATTTAAAAACAAATAAAATAAAACTAAAATAAAACAGCCAACAAAAAAGTTAATACTAAAATAAAATAAAATAAATTAGTTAACGAAAGCAACAAAAAAGGAAAAAATTCAAATGAGGAAAATCTTACAAAACTTTAACCAAAATGTACCAAAAATATTGCTATTTAATTTGCAAAAAAAAAAATGTCCCATAGACGTAGGCAAATTTTGACTGTTAAAGCAAACACCAAGCAATTAATAATTAATATTCATCATCAAATCTAAAGGCTCAAACAAGGAACGTAAAATTAATTTAATCATTTCTTTAAGTTTAAAAAGCATCGGCAAAGAGCGTCAATTTGAGCGAACAAATTGTGAAAAATGAAGCCTTTTGCCGACGCTATTTATCCTAAGAACACAAAAATTAGGAAGAGGGTCAAAAATATAAAATAAAGGTCTATAAATAGGTAATTATTAAAAAGGCAAGCAAGTCCAAAATAAACTTCAACGAAGAGATACGTTTCAGAAAATGTGAACAAAATGGTCAGACATGTTTACATCTATCCCAAACACAAAAAAAAGTATACATAAATATTAAATTATTGAAACAAAACACGCTTAAAATAAGGTTAAGCAAATACGGTTAAAGCAACTGAAACGGAATTTTCAAAAGATGGGGAACAACATTTTTCCATATTTCAAAAGCTAACGAAAGACCACAAAATATATCTATCATGCAATAAACAAAACATCAAACTCAAACAAATTAATCAACATTTTTTCAAGAGCATTCGAAAACTGCAGTTATAAACTTACTCAGAGAAAAAAGGAACTTCCTTGAAAACCCGGAAAACCCGGAAAACCCTGAGCAAAACTTACTTCAATCAAAGAACCTTTTCAGTGCAAATAAAAACATCTTTTGAAAGTATTCGAATTCGTTTCAACATTTTTTGGTATTTTGTTTTCTGTTTTATTAAACTATAATATTTTATATAAAATATTTGTTTGTTTGTTTGTTTGTTCAAACATTCCATTCCATTCCATATATATATAAAAATATCAAATAGTATCTTTCGCATGTAAACGAGTAGAAAAGCGACAAAGGTTTTTAGTTGATTTCAAATCAATTTCTGCATCCACAGTATCAATAGTATTGCTATAATTTCGACTAGATTTATATATCAATATATCAAATATATATTAGGTATCTCTCATATCATTTATTATAGTGTTTTGTGTGTGTGTGTGTATGTGTCTGAGTGCGTTGAATGAGTGCTTGCTAATATTTTCTAATAGTCTATTCGAGTAATACATCATCAGAGCAGATGAATCGTTAAGTTAAGTCTTTGGTATACCGAAAACAAGTATCGAATATACGAATAAATATCATATATCATATATTCGATTAGGTAGGATCAGTTTGCGATGTCGTCGCGACATCTCAAGACAAAGTTATTTCCAATCAAATTCGAGATTCCAAAACACAGTAAAAACCACTTCCCCCAAAAGGCAGAGACAGCGACTACCAGCACCACAACAAACGAAAAAATGGACAGGACCCAACACCAGAATGTACATATGTAGGTAGGAGGAGGAGGACAGAGTCTACAAGTAACTTACTGCCATCCTGATGATCGTTCTGTAATTGCTGCTTCTGCTGCTGCTGCAGCAGGAGGTGCATGGGATCACCGCCAGTCTTCTGACGTTTCCGCCTCAGGTGTGCTGGATCTACAAAACAAAATATACACAAAGGTTGGTTGCAGTTGCAGTTGCGGCTTAGGACATTCGATTCCTGGGAAATCATCGAGAGATTTCGCTTAAATACAAATTTCAGTTAGGTCTCCCTTGAGGCCTGGACAATAACAAATCATTTTCTCCCAGCACAAAATAAATGTTTCTCTCTGGGTCTTATGCGGCTGTATCGCTTACAAAATACGAGTATTATCCTCAGATAGCTGGGATATGTTTAGCACAATTATCAAATCTAAAACAAATACAAAATTTTGGAGGGCCTCGGTGCCGAAAGATACTTTCAGCCGCCCTCCGACAAATGGACAATTTATGGGTCAAGTCGGGGAGTTTTTCCTTAAATATTCCCCCCCGGAGAGAGGTGGCATGTTTTCCGCCTCTTCTGCGTGGGGTTTATTTCTTTGAAAAATAATTGTATCCCCTGGGGGTTTCCTTTCCCCCATCGTTAGATTAGTCGTTGGATTTCCTTCCTTCGTATTCCTAAAAAAATATAACAAATTTCCTCCTGGATTCCTCCTAGTTCAGGCCATTTGCCGCCGCCAGGCGCTTGGCGACCTGCTCAGGCGTAAGGATCTCCCCAGCATCGACGGGGGCATAGTAGGCGGAGGTCTCGTCGAACTCGCTGGCCGCCGCCAGGGGTGGCACACTCGTGTACAGGGCAAAGTGCTCCGCCTCTGTCAAGTCCAGATTGGGATCCAGCTGAACGTTGAAATGCCCCTCAATGGAGCTGACCAGATTGTGGAGGCTCTGGCGGTCGGCAATGGCCACCAGCTCCATGCCGCCCTCGAGGATCGGGATCTCGGCCAGCTGCAGGGCCGAGGCAGTGCGTCTATCCAGGGCACCGCCCACCGTAATGGTGCTGGACTGAGAGTAGGCCTCGATGGGCGAGTGGTGGGGCAGGCTGTTGGCGCTGTCGCCCTTCAGGGGTATGTGCACTACATCGGCGTTGAGATAGGCGGGCCGCTTGCCCGACACACTGCTCACACTCCTGCCCACGGGCTTGCCCAGCTTCAGGGGCTTCTTGGCCCCTCCCGCCTTGACCGGACTGGACTTGCTGGCCGACTGCGCGGGAGCCGCACTCTTCGATGATCTCAGCGAGGCTCTCATCGGATCCTGCATGCTGAAGTGCCCAATGCTGGGCTCCCGGCTGTTGGCCTTCGAGTCCAGGTGGGAGCAGCTGTCGGCCGGGGTTTGAGCCAGATCGGGCTTGCTCTTGCGCCGCGAGAAGAGCTTCGAGAAGAACCCGGGCTTCTTCTGACGGGGCAGGGTGTTGAAGTTGGGATTCTTGGGCGTCGGAGCTGGCGGCAGGCGCTTGGTGGGCGGCAGAGAATCCGCTGACGCTGGCGCTGGCTTGGTGTTGGCCTCGATGGAACGGTTCTCCGCATTGCTGTCCTGTTTGCGAATCCGCTTTGGAGGCAGCGGCGGCAGCTTCTCCTCCTCCGGAGCGGTCACGTGTACGGGCAGCGGTGTATTGGTGACAACTGGAATCGGAGGCACTGGCCTGTGGGTCGATGTGAGTGACTGCGAATTGATCTCCACGGGATCGTAGTGCTGATGGGCATCTTCCGGGGCACACTGCGACATGGGCGGTGTTGGCGGCATGATGTCGTCCATGGGTATGAGCACGGGATTCTTGAAGGCAATCTGCAGGCTCGTGTAGGTGGCGGCATCATCGAAGCTATCCTCCACCTGCATGGGCGGATGACCGCGGTCCAACTCCTGCTCCAGGCCACCGCCAGCCAGCTCGTTCTGCAGCGTGTTGTTGTAGGTGTCCCGCTGCACCTTGTAGTCCGTGTAGATCTCGTCCAGCTCGGCCACCTGCTCGAGCAGCTCGTTCAGGGTCTTGTCCTCGTCCGTGGCCTGCAGCTGCGCCTCGATGGCCGAGTCCAGGACATCGCCCTCCATCTGTGTGGGACTCGGCTCATGGGGCTGCTGTTCGATCTCGTTCGATTTCATCCATTCGGTGATCTTGTCGTTGGCTGTCAGAGGCCGTGGCTCGAGGCGCTGTCCCAGTTCCAGTTGCTCCAGCTCCCGCACCTTCTCGTCAATGATCGTATCGATCTCCTTCTCCTGCTCCGAGCGAAGACGCTCAGCCTCGGCTTCGGCATCTGCTGCCTCCATATCCTGAGGAACTTGATCGGCCGCAGTTTCATCTGCCACAGGATCTGCCACAGGAGATGGCTCCTCCTCAATTATAATCTGTTCTGGAACAGACACCTCTAGAGGCGACTGCTCCTCCAACTTGGGGGTGTCCAAATCGATGACCTCAATCGTGGGCGCCTCCCTCTTGGCATCCAACGTGAGGATCTGCTGAAAGAGATCTTCGTCCGGCTTCCGCTTGAGGTGCCGGTGAAGGTTCCAGAATGTGTGTTTACCTGAATCCAATGGCACGTACTCGAAGGGCAACGACTCGCTGGTGACTCCATCCGATGGACGACGTAGCTGAATGAAGACCTGAGAAATCGAATGTTAGTGGGGAGTTCCTGAACAGGAGCGACAGTTTCGACATACCTTGGCTGGTTCTGTGATGTCCAGCGTATGGTATCGGGGCGTCTTAAAGGTAATGGCAGTCTGCTTGTGCACATCCGTGTGCTGAAAATCACCGAAAGCCTCCCACACACTCTGTCCGTTCTTCTCCTCGAAGAACCGCACCGAGATGTCCTCCTTGGCCACCTTCTCGCAGAGCAGGATGATCTGGGTGTTGCCCAGCACGGTGGCCGAGCAGCTGCACAGCCGACAGATGACCAGATCGGACATGGCCTTCTTGTCGAAGATCGGCTCGGAGACGACCGGCGGCAGGGGCGAGGTGAAGCGTCCCTTCTGTTCGCTCTCCATGAATACTTGAAAACACAATCGGACCGAGTTCAAATCGATGCTCGAGGGCTGGAAACGATGCGAGAAACCCGCTGTAAAGGCACAAATATTATAGAGAATGCTACATATATACGTACAGAAGATATATCATCACTCACTCTTAAAAGGATCGACGCGTATCTCCTCGCGAGCCTTGAGGGCCGCCTCAATGTCCTTCTTCTTGACGCACTGAATCCCCAGATTGCTAAACACGGCCCGCATGGTTTCGCTGTTGATCTCCAGCGTGCAGACGCCCTTTTTGCAGCCCTCCTTGCCCACCAGATTGTGTGGATGAGGACTGTGGAAGAAGCGCCCAATTGAACATCCATGGAT
Source organism: Drosophila helvetica (assembly GCA_963969585.1). NCBI lineage: Eukaryota > Metazoa > Arthropoda > Insecta > Diptera > Drosophilidae > Drosophila > Drosophila helvetica. The sequence continues at coordinate 14,056,381 of OZ018402.1, read as the reverse complement.
CAGGCACAGAACTCCCATTGCACTCACCGATAGGGTGTGTCCTTGGTCACGCAGGAGACGACAACTACGGCACGTCCCTTGTAGCCCACAATCTCGATGGTTGGGTACGTCTTGTTCTCCGGCGTGGAGTTCACTCCGGGAATCGAGCCTGCGGAACGGCCCTCGCACTCGTATCGGAATCTCAGGGCCTTGCCCGCCGGCTGCTCCGTAATCTTCACGTACGGTTTCTTGCGCACGTTCTTCGTGGACTGTGACAATTGTTGCTGCTGCTGCTGCTGTTGTTGCTGCTGCTGCTGTTGCTGCTGCGGCAGCCCGTTGTAGTTGAGACTCTGTTGCCCGTCAACCGCCGGACCACCAGGGCCGGCAGCGGCAACATTGTTCTGGTTCGGAAACATTTGGTGGCCAAAATATTAACTGGAAAATGAAAAGGAGAAATAAATTACACATTTGATGTTTCTTTTCTTAAACGATTTAATTATCAAATCGGATCCACCTTAGCCGTTTATCAATCGATTCTTACAGACGATACCTCAAACGACGCCTAATTAATGTACCTATCTAAAACCAACGAGGGGGAACGTTATGAGCCGCGTCTGCGCCGCGGCTCTACTTTATACCCGGTACTCAGTCAGTATATATGTATGTGAGCTTGTTGTAATTTATTACATGTTCGCAAAAGGAAAAAATTAAATTTTAGCCAAAAAAAACAATTTAAGTCGAAGCTTTTCGGAGATTTTGATCTATTAGATGTTTCCATATTGGTTAACATAAATTTTTAACATCTGCCATTTCTACATGTTTTTATCTACTTCCTACATATACATACACGGCTGTGTGCGAGAGAGAGAGGGAATCAGTCTGCGCTTGGAAGGCCACTGAAATTTCATTTGTTCCTTCTGACTATATTTATGATCCGATCTGATCCAAATTCAATACTCTGATAGATATAGTAATTTTCTATGATTCTGCGTTTTTGGTTTTCCCGTATCTTCAAAATTGTAGATTTTCATCTTTTGTGGGGGCGGAAGGGGGCGTGGCCAAATTTTAAAACAAACTCGTCTCGGTTTGATATCACAGGAGCTTGGATAGAAAGTTTGGTGGTTCTAGCTCTTATAGTCTCTGAGAACTAGGCGTCAAAAAATTCGATCAGGCATAGCGCCTACCCCTGTGTGTGAGAGAGAGCGAGAGGGAACGATGCATTTCGAAATGGTTTTCTTCATTGTGGCTATATTTATTATCCGATCTGATCCAGATTCTACAATCTGATAGATAAGGTCAGTGTCTATGATTCTGCGTTTTTAGTTTTATCGTATCTTTAAAATTGTGCATGCCACAGATTTTCGTCCTTGGAGTGGGCGGAAGGGGGCGGGGCGAAATTTTGAAATACACTTGTAACAGTGCGATAGGACAGGAGTCTGGATACAAAATAGTGTTCCTCTAGCTTTTATGGTCTTTGAGCTATAGGCGCTAATGAAGACGGACAGACGGACGGACGGACGGACGGACGGACAGACGGACAGACGGACGGACAGACAGACATAGCTATATCGACTCGGCTATTGATGCTGATCAAGAATATATATACTTTATGGGGTCGGAAACGCTTCCTTCTGGGTGTTACACACATTAATTTTTTGCACAAATCTAATATACCCCTTTACTCTTCGAGTACCGGGTATAAAAACACAGGCCAAGAAATATTTTCTTTTTTACTTTTCCTGAGTTTTCAAAGCCAAAATTTCCGAAAAAAATACCGCAAAGAATTATCAAATTTGAATTTGAAAGCTTACAAAGTGCTTGGGTTGCATTTATCAGCTTTTCAGAACTGCAAAGTTCAATACAATCATATGTATGATACATAAGTAATATGAAAAAAGAGGACTACTTCTAATAAAAAAAACAGATTTTAAAAAATTCTTTAAAAAAAATACTACGCCTAAAAAAAAAACCATAATTGCTTAAACATTTGCAAGTCCCCAAATATATCAGAAAAAGTCATTTTTGGCCACTGCGGAAATTTCGTGTTGACTAAGATTATATTCAAATCAACCAAACTCGCCCTAACATTTGAATGATTTTGCAAAAATAGTAAAAAAGATGCGAGAGATACTTCTTGAAACTCTAAAGAAAAAAAAAAAGAATCTCAATCTTGTATCAAACAATTTCATTACAATATAAACAGATTCTATTAAATTTTGTGCCAATTTTATTCTGTTGACAGACCTTTTTCAGCTTTTTAAGAATTATTTGCCAAGGAAAAAGAAACGCCACGTCTGCCAGACACCGCCAGACGATGACGATATTAACCAAAAATAATCACTTGGTAAATGTTGTATTTTCACTAGTTATATGCAGCTATAGGAGCATATTTCTATTCCTATGTCTAGATATGACCAACAACTATGACGAACCGCACCGTAAAGCGTCTGGCATGGAACTGAATATCCGAAAGAACTCTCTGACAGAGAGATAGACAGCCGAAAAGATACAGATACTCGCATTATCCGATTGGCGGTGTGTGTGGGCGTTTGTGTACAATATTCCGACAATATTAATTGCACTATTTAGGGGTCATTAAGTGTAGTATTTGTTGTATATTTCTTCGTTCGAGTTCTGCTGCAGACTGCAGTGGGAGATACATACATATATACATATGTTTGTATTTTCACGTGTGTGTGTGCTTTCCTTTTGGCCGGGTACGGGTACGGGTACGGGTCCGGTCTGGTCCGGCCACAGCGCTCCGGGTGCGCTGTTTAAAAATAACATTTTGCGTAACGCGTAACGCGACTGCGGCCACAAAGCGACAAAATCCACCATCCTCCTCCCAGAGAAAGAGAGAGGTACGCGATGAATATGCTCATACTCTATATATCAGGTAGAAGTATATATACTATACATAGGTATAGGTATATGTACATAGATCTCCTCGCAGACTGGCCTCCTCGAAGCTTGGAGCTTTTCTTTTGGCAAGAGTTCGTTCCAAACAAAACACATTTTATCAATGATGGGATGGGATGGGGCATTGTCAACGCTGCTTCTGGTGATCATTCCGATATACAGATAATATATAGTGGCGATATATATACAGGTATGTACGAGTGTATCGAGGAAGACTAACAAAAAGTCGCTGCTGTATGACCTCAGAGTTTTCTCTCTGCTTCTCTGTTCATGTCTAGACATTGGTCTGCCATCGCTAGAAGACGTCAATGGCTGACAAAACGAATGCCCGTCCATCCGTGCATTGGTCCGATCTGCTCTGATCTGATCTGATCTGAACCGAACCCATGGGGTAGAAAAACACAAACTACTGAAGAAAACGTGTGCCAATTGCGGATTTCTTGTCTCTAAGGGATGTACCTTGTATTTCCCACTTATCGTATACAAAAGAGTTCTTAAACAGGACTCCAATTAATTGGAATTCTATGAGTTATGCATTGCTCATTATTGTTTTCCAGGGATTCCATTTATATTCGATGAATTACTAATAAATTGATTGATTTTTATATATTTTTAAACTGAATAATCGCTTCTGTATTTCACCAATGAAAAGTGAACTGATAAATTTCAGACTTAAACTGCCACTGAATCTGGTAATTAATCAGCACTTCATTTGTTGCTTTTTTAGGGTAAATGAACTTTGGTTGAATACATTTAGTCATTCAGAGTAAGTCGTTTCTTGTACGCAACCCAACATCAGAAGAAACTGTCGTATCTTGTATGTGCTATGTGTAATATGAAAGGTGACTCATTGGTCGTTTCTTAAAAGTAATCCCTAAACAGATTGTACATATATATAGTATGCATCATTACATTAAGCATTATAGAAACCTAGGATTAAACTATAGAAAAGTATCGAGAATCATTAACTTTTTAGAGTATTCCATGAGTGAAATGTCCTACTAATATTAGGACATTAACGTGCAATGGCTATATGATCGAGTGGTCCAAGCCGAAACTTGCTACGGAAGTTACGTACGGAAGTTACGTGCTACGTATAAGGAATATTTCGAAAATATTCAACTAATATAATACCTTATCTTTTATGGTTTTTAATCTAGTAATTCAATATTTGCTAAATAACAAGCCATATCATATAATAATAGTATCTAAATATTTTTACTCTTTCGAAATAAATTCCAATAGCTAGCGAAAACTATCTCTTATTTAGTTCAACATTTGTTGTGAGCTTATCGAATTGATATAGGCACATGCGTATGAATGAACATATATGTATGTATACATACATGCATAAGTATACATGTGTTTTCCCCTAAAAGAATTCGATTTTCCGATCATATTTTTCGCAGCTGTCAAATGCTTTTTGTGCGTCAATTAGAGCATTTCGGTATATAAATCATGCCCGAACCAACTGTCCCCTAGAGGACACTAGTCATAATTAAATGGGTGAAAGTCTCCTTTGCACAGGCCAAAAACTTAACAAAAAAAGTACCACGTGCTGTCTAAAATGCTTTCAATAATCCATATATTGTTAAATGGTCTCGAAAAGAATAAATTCGATTAAAAATCCGCATGTTGCACAAAAGATTAAAGCAGAGATTACGTCACGAAACTATTTGCATTTTGAAAAGCGATTTTGAAAAGCCAATTGGAGGGAAGCCAACAAATGTAATACATAAATAAGATCTAGTTAAAATACGAATACTATATGATCATTTTGAAGATCATTTATCTATAAATCAATCACCTTTCACTTATCACGGCCAAAACGCTGGTTGCCAAATCGTTTAAAAACACCAAACAAACACCGATATATATTCGGAGTTTCTTAGATTATAATATCTTATAGCTTCGACAGATTTATAATTTATAGTTATAGCATTATTTCACTTGTTCGTTTTTTCTTTAAAAAACCGCACACACAGAGTTTAAGGTTTTTTGTACAGAGTCTCTCTATATTTCTATATATTTTTTGTATATCTATATAATATCTATAATGAGAAATATTTCTTCAGTGGACCGAAAAACACACAACACACAGAGCAAACGCGTCTTGAGTACTCGCCTAATGTCTGAACACTGAACCGAGCAAAATGTTTTTCGAGAAAAAAACAAAAAACACTCACAGAATTCTTTATGCACGCCTCTGACCAGCAAAAGTTTTGTCGTCTTCGTCGCTGTCGCTGTCGTAGAGAATAGGAGAGGAGAGGAGCTTTCTGCTATTTTTATTTTCCTTAATTTGTTAAAAATTTATATAGTATTATGCGATGGATGTGAATATTTTGTTGTACGGGTATCTCTGCTTGTGTTTTGTGTCGTGTATTTATTGCTGCTGCTTTCAAGGAATTTTCATTCTCGACTCGCGGCAGTTGTCCCAATTTTTTGTCAGGGAAATATACTCATATACAGCACGGGGGAAAATGAAATGAAAACTTAATTACCGATGTCAATAAACTTTAGCTCTAGCTGGCAAATTGTGTAAACAGTTCAATCAATAGATCGATCGTACATGTGTTCTTTAGATACACAGTTGAAGCGATTGAAAGCAGTAAACGGATGAATAGTTTCTGGTTCTGATTAGATGTCAAAAGCAAACCTTATCGACCCTACGAATATCAGTATAAAACGTTTTACGACTCAAGGCCACAATGGTGTTTATGGAGAGAATAAATCAGAATATTTGTCAATATACACAGCAAAAAAATCAAATAAAGTAAATGAAAACAAGTGATAGGTATATATGATTCAGCAAACGCTCATAAAAATACCTATTTTATGAGATTATGAGATGATTGGCAATATTTGGTGACCGCAAACACATATAAAATACAAAAAATTGTGACCCCAAACAATGAGCGCTGGAGACTTAATGTAGCCACAATCTGAGGATAATTTAAACCCCTAAATACATCGCTCTCTATATGTATGTAATATCTAACAACCCATCAAAGCTGAGTCACATTTCGTTAAAAGGAAATGGCACAAATGCGTCTAATCTAAGCAAAAGATGCAAAGGTATCTGAAAATTACCATAAAATGCATCAACAGGGAGGGTACAGAGAACTGTTTGTTTTTGTATTGACTATAAACAAATTATTCAAGTACATCTGAATATCTGAATTTATGCATATGTATGCACCTATATATCATATGCAATAGGCATATGGCTTGGCTTTAAGGCATATTGGCATTTCCGTTTCAATAGCCACGAAAAGAGAGAGAACAAAAAACCAAAGGCACTTGTCAACGTTTGGCGCCAGTTTCTTGAAAGCTCTCTGACGATTTCGAAATAATATAATAATTAGATTTATGCTGGGGGAATGGGAAACACAAATCCATATATCCTATATGGTACGGTACGTATGCCAAAATGAACTGTGCAGATTTTTAATAAACAAAATATTCAAAGTCGTTCCAAGAAACACCATGAGTCACAGAGCAAATCTATATGGGCTCTATATACTAGAATGATATTCAAATATGCCAGGAATTCGCTCGTGTGCCACTCACTCGTGTGGGCGATATCATTCACCAAATGCGTGACTTTTCCCCACGGGAAAAGGCACAACAGGAATAGGTCAGTTACCCTCGAGGACTTCTGGGAAAATTAAAATCGATTTCGATATCCACCATCTGAGGGCTGTGGTGACAATTATATGAGCAAATATATTTGTAATATCAATTCCATACACAATTTATGATCGAAACCATATAGAGATTATTATGCCCGTTAGCAGGTAAGCAAAGGCAAAGGCGCTACCGTTTAGACCCATCAGATATGGCCAGCAAAGCGTATCGCTCAGACAGATAATGCTCAGGCGGAGAGCGTATAAATACCGAAAACACTGCTCGATGATAACAGGCGGGAGATAGCAAACATTTAAATAGAATACCCCTATAGTAGCGATGATAGCGTGATGATTATTTAATGGATTGATAAAGGCTCCTCGAAGAACTCACGCTCCCATCTCTACCAGCAAACGCCACCTGATAAATTGTTACTAAACAAAAACGCGTATGGATTTCGCAACCATAAAATTGATTAATAAAAGAACGTTTCCCTCCACCGGTCAGAGCCGGACACTCTTCACTCCAGGGTTAGTCGTTGGATATTTTTTGGCAAAAATTAGAAAAGTAAATAAACAAAATAAAATAAAAACATTTCGTTTCGATCATTTAATATGTTAATTTTATGCAATTTTAATACCCAAAAAAAAAGAAAAGTTTCTTCTGGCGCCAGCACTACAAATTAAGATTAAGATCAACATCAAAGTAGAGGCAGCAGCAGCAAAAATTCCTCAACTCTTGGGCCGCCCCTGAAAACGAGTTACCAAATCTTCGAGACAGGCCAGACGGACACAAAATGTTGTTTAACGATCTCTGGCGTCAAGCAATTTACAGCTCAAATAAAAATAAATAACAGTTGTGCTGACAAATCGATGGAACTAGTTCCGAATCTAGAAGAGGGTTCTTTAGATGGTGTTTACGCATTTACTATATAGGAAGAGATTCACGAATATTTATGGAGAATTTAAACATTATAGAACAAAAAATAGCATATACAATTTTTTAGCATATTAATCATTAAGATTAGTTTCAATTGTTTGATTTTTAGAGGCTTTCATTACAGAAGCTCGAGGTATGAACTCAACTATTTTGCATTTGAAGACTAGACAGATTACATACAATAATTTGAAAGGGATTTTTCCAGGAATAGGCAAAAGGTATTGTTATTGTGGGGTAGATCTCTAAAATGTTCATGCTGAAAAACAAAAGGGTAACCGTATAAGCCGGAAAGTGTAGGTTTGCCTATTATTATGAGGGAGCGGAAATATATGTATGTACATATGAATATAAATTTGATATGATATTTCACTTTTCCATCCACAAACACTACAGATGTAAGTACTCCTACACTTTTAGAAATAGATTTCCTAGTGAATGATAATTTGCAGAAAGAGGGCCTTACCCACCTCCGGCGCACTGTATCAATCAATGCGGGATTAGCATATGGGGAAACTACCATGGAAACGGGAATGGATAGCATCATCTATTGACTTGCCCTAAGATCTGTAAGCACTCACAATATACGTACACTCGAGCTTTGAATATCGTAGATGACTTTGCTAAAAACAAAAACGCTGTACTTTTCACTCGTTTTCAGCACTTTGGATATGAGTCAGCAGCAACAGCAGCAGCAGCCGCAGCCGGTTTCCATTTGCAGTTTTTTTAAATTACACCGAATTAGCTAAAAGCCTCTCCATAATTACCTGTAAATTAAGCCAAGGACCAGTACCAGTTAACACATGATGAAAGTTTTTGTTTTTTGTTCACACAAGCGACACAGTAAAAACTTTTTTGCGTTCAGTTTTTTTAAGAAATATTAAATCTTAGGCTTTGATTTGGGTTCGGTTCTTCTTTATCGAGAAAACACAACGAAACGTAACGAAAGGGAAATAATACCGTTAGCCGTTAGCCGACAGCACAACCGTAAACGAATCGAGTCGATCTTAGAATGAAACAATTGAAAAACCTCTCGGTTCTGTTCTGTTCGGTTCGGTTCTGTTCTGCTTTGGACTTGCCGGAAAAACAAATGCAACTGTAAGGCAGAGAGGCGGACGCCCGAAGCAGAGTAGAGTGGAAGGAGGAAAAGGCGAACCGCACTGAACTGTGCTGAAAGCGAATTGACAAAAAAGCTTTATCCCCCCCACCGCCTAACACACACACACATGCACGGGCTCGTAAGAAACTTTCGCTTGCGACAGCGCTGGCAGAGGGCGGCAGAGACAGGTGGAAGCAGCGCAGCGACTGCGCTGCCATATACACAGGTGTTTTGGTTATTGTTTCGGTTTATCGTTTGTATTAGCGGTAGAATATTTAATGCGCAGAAGGGGGTGCAGTTGTAGTGCAGAGGGAGAGAGAGGACAGCCCCGAAAGCTTGAAGTTACACTGCAAAAAGAATTGAGGCACAATCGTCTAGGGAATTTAATAGTGCTCGCTGAACCCCATGTGAATGCGAAAGAAGTTGCTGTGGCATGATATGGGGGGACTGTGGATTGTTATTACATGTTATTCTGTTCGTTTAGAGAACAGAAAACACACGCAATTTTCGAAACAGATTGTTTTTCTTACGATACACATTCCTAGGAACTAATAAACAATGTAATGTAAGATAAACAGTGATAACTCCCTAGATTCCCTGTTTATTTACCTATGCACGTTCATATCTTTGTAAATAGGTAGATATTTATTAATAAAATTCGACCCTTAAGATATGATTAGTTTGAACAGCAATTTCTGTCCCATTTTTTCTGAATTTTTTGATAAGTTATATCTTATATTTATAGTGTATGGATATGGGCGATTTATAAACGATTCCATAGGGCTTAAATAATTTAAATTATAGGTATTATCGGAACAATTCAAGCTGATATGTAAATAAGCATGGCCTATGTACCAAGAAAAATAATCTGAATAATCCCATTAGTATTTCCCGGAGCAAGCTGTCTGGTCTTAAGACTTGAGTCGGGGGGACTCACCTTAAAATCAAGGAGTGATCTGACAACGTTTTATAGGCATTGATTACTCGAGTGGATTACAGATGAGAAGCACCTGAAAATTAACACGAACTATATAATACACTTGTATTATGTAGATTTTTTCCATATATGTACACTTATTTACTTATTATTTTATTTATTTTGCTTTATATTTAGTTTTGCCCGATGCTTTCATGAGTGCCGTTATGTAAATTAGTTAAATGCTAAATAAGCCATTTATTTATGGTTAACGAAAATTCCTTTTAATGTTAATACACAGAAACACACGAACACACACACGCGAGCTCAGGCACAGTCACAGCAACTATTACAGAAACCGGTTTGCATATTATTTATATAGATAAATAATCTTTTTTTTCTTCTTTTTTTATAATTTTTGCGCGAAAAACGAGCACGAGAACAGAGTGCGATAATATCAAAAGAAATATCAAGAGAGCGAGAGAGAGAGAGGAACAGAAACTACAGCAAAAGCCAAGACGAAAGCGAGAGCAGCCATATGTGAGAGAGATAGCCACAAACAGAAAGACAGAGGGGGAGAGCGAGAGAGAGATCGATCGCCACGCTCTTCTGGCGCGATTTTTTAATGACGTTCTTCTGGGGAATTCCGGGCTTTATGCTTATGCGATCATCATCAGCTTTGTTTTTGTTTTTAAACAGTGGCGGCAGATTTAATTTTGTTAACTTGTTGCTCTCCTACCCCGCCATACATATCATATGTATGTCGCGTCTCTCTCTCTCTTTCACTCTGTCTCTGTCTCTTTAGCTTTGACTTTGTTTTATTATGGTATTACTGGAGGGGGGACAAACAACGACGGCAAATTGTCGATGTGCGTCGTGTAATCTAATCGGTAAAACGTTCAATTTTAATCGAAATTATCAATACGTGTGCCGTTAAAAAAGGCTTTTGGTTGGTTTTTGTCATGTACTCGCACAGAGAGTGGCGGTTGTTGGTTGATTTTGCTGTTGCTGTTGCTTTTGCCATCAAGTGAAACTTGCTTTGCTCAACTCCATTATACATTTCATGCATCTTTTTTATTTTGTCAGTACTTTTTATTTTATTTTTATCTACAAACTTTGTTCAACACTCTGGGCACAGGTTTTTTCTGGTATTTAAACTGTCGCAAGACAGACAGTCAGAAAGAGAGAGCTTTAAGCACGCGCGTTATAAAGCGTCAAGACCAAAGGCGACGTATGGGAAAGAAAGAAGACACAAAACGAGTTAACGCACGAGCTAGTTACACGCACAACCGATCGCAACGGCAGCGAATTGAAGACTCAAGACTTGCGGGAAGAAAACAAAACTTTCAATACCGTAGACAGACACACACGCCATCAAAAATACCGCAAAACTCGCAAAAGCTTTCGGGCTTGATTGGGAGGAGTTGAGTTGGTTGGGTTGCCGTCAAAGCACACACACACACAAACACAAAGATCAAACTTTTAAGCTGTCCCCAAGAGAGTCTAAGCAAAGACAATATAAATAGTAAGATAAATCTCGCCATACAAAATTTTTGGAGTCCATTTTGGCTGGATGTCTTTTCGTATGTCTTTTCACAAACAGAGAGAGACAGATAGACAGAGAGAAAGAGAACGAACCGCTCTCTCGTCCCATACGTGAGGCTGAGATTCAACTGTACGTGTGCACACATGTTAGGTCTGCTTGTTTGTATTGGTTGTTGACGACGCCGCGCTCAACGAAATACCGAATACCTAAGAATTCATTGCGGACTATGACACTATTTGAAGTCGCTTGCTCATAATACAAAAAAAGTAGTATTTTGTATACCCCTTATATGCAAATTTTGTTTAATGTACTATACGCGAATATAATGAAGGAATGTACCTATGTAAAAATACATAATCTATGTGATAAATGACTTCACATTCGATAAAATGTCTGTTGGGTATTTGTGGGTCGACTTTATAAAGCAATGAATTTTGAAGTTCTTATGCATGCATGTATGTGCGTTTGTACGTAAATTTGTGCAAAGAAGACAAGACAATTTGATACAATTTCTTGAAAGGCGAATCGCGGTATAGGGGTTGATTTTGCCATTGAACAGGTTGGATATAACCAAAAATTTTATTGTCTATTATCGTATCAATATTTTACTGGATAATTTTAAAAGCATAACAATTGTATACCTAATATCAAATGTTCAAAATGGGTCATATATTTAAATTGTACATTAAAGAATTATATTATTATTACTATTTAAATGAATAATGCAATTTTATTATCCGAATGTCAATCGCCAACGAATTTTTTTCCCCCCTCCCCAATTCTCAGCAAATACATTTCTGTCTTGTTTACGTCTCGTCAAAATTCGGCAGCTCGGCACAAATACGCACACATAAGTGCTTGCAGCTCTGTGTGTACTCACACATGCAAACTCATTCTCTCTTATCTTTTTCGTGCGAGCGAGACAGCGCGTACTCGAGCATTCACAGAAATCAGCGCTGCTGACGATTGAAATTGTATGGGCGTTCGGCATCTTACTATTTATATTGTCTTTGGTCTAAGTACGTCGTCTAAGATAGGAGCGGGAGAGTGATAGCGAGAGAATGTGGCGGCGTCACGAAAAAAGATCGGAGCAGCTGTGCTGAGTCACGTAGCTGAATGCATGTCAAAGCAAAACAATCGACGGGCTTTGTGGGGGCAGGCAATGTTTCGGCACAGCAGCAGCCTAGCAACACCACTCACTCGTAGTTTTTCTCAGTGTAGCGCGGCTGTGACTCATCCTCGCGGAAAAGCTTTGCTCGCGTTTTATGAATGAAAATGCAGGGACGTCTCTGTGTCTGTGGCTCTGTATGCGGAGTATCTGTGTGTTTGACTCATCCCCTCCCCAAATCGCCCATCGGGAGAGGCCTGATTCAGCGTCGGATTCCTGGAAAAGGGATACATTATCCTGCGCCGGTATTTGTTGTGGCATAAATTGTTCAGCTCCCATAGAGCCCGATGTGACTCACTTGGTCCGTGTTCAGCATGCCACTGGTCTAGCCGGAGCAACTCCGGCTTTCACTTTCCGGACGAACTCTGGCCTTCGGGATGCCAATTTCCATGGAATTTGATAAGTTGCTGATTCACCCAACAAGGCGACCGACGTAAATATTATAAGTAGAGCTGATTGGTGGCCGTTTGATAGTGAAAATATTATTGATTTAAAATGGGACATTAGTGGGTGAGGTAGCGAGATAAGATACATATGGAGGTTTTTGTCACGTTCTTGAGATAATGCAAATTATGGCTGGGAATTCATGGAAATTTATGATCTACTGTGTACATAAAGTAAAACCTTCCTTGAGTTGATAAATTGCTTGGAAACGGTTCTTTCGTTCCAATTAATAGTAAATAAATAAAAATGTTTTATTACAGTCCACGATTATCTTTGTTTTCCATATGAAGTTTTCTTGGATATCTGGGTATTTTCAAGAACTAGCCCACCGCTGATCAAGATTAATATTTTTCCCAATATTTAAGCTGGATTCCCCCCTTACTAAGCTGTTCTATGATTCCCGAACAAATTAATTCAAATCCCACACTCTTCAATCTGTTAGCCTTATCAACAAAGCTGAACTCCAAAATCCGACACGTAGGTCATGCAACAGTCTGAAAATTGCCGAAATTTCCCAAATAAAATAACAGTCTTCCCATATGGCTATGACCTAAGCCAAATAAATAGAAATTATGTCAAATGCTAGTATTGAAATGCCACAACAAATGCCACGAGATGGGAACACTGAACCTGAGCCAACCTGCAATGTCCTGATGGCACGATTCGGGCCGTCCTGAAACAACAATTTCCCATTACTCCATGCTAATGGAGTCCAGACATCGATCAAACAACGGTCGAGCCCCACTCTGCAGAGCCCAACAGCCAATTGCAGAGGGTTTTTCATGAAAATCACGCGATATTTGTCCAGTCGCCGCTCGCCATTTCGGATGGGGGGAGACTGGTTGGGTGTGTGGGCCTCCCTGACCCACCTGCCCCCAGCGTTTAAGCTGACACGTGCTTGACGAGCAGGGTCGAGTTGGGTTGGGTGGGGAAAGGGGCCGTAAGGAGACGCTGCTATGTACACATGTACCCTGGGTATACGACACTATTGATTTTTCCGGTTGTCGTAGTCGTAGTTGCAGTCGTTGCCTCATGTTGTGCTTCGCCGATTTAAACTCTTTGAACTTCCTGCGACACGTGTCCTTGACAGCGGGAGAGGGTAAGAAACCCTACAATGTTGTTGTGGGGCCGCGGCCGTTCATGGTGAAGGTGATACAGCAGGAGCGCCGATCAAAATGATTGATGGGGAGTTATTAAATAGTGTGAGGGACATTTTTTTTCCATATAAACCCCCTTAAGGGTGGACTCTGGTGCACGCCTCTGCCTGAAGGACCTTGGGGAAAGTTTCTGCTGCCAGAACGTCTCAGATTTCCGAAGCGGCTATACGAGTAAGTGGGTTAATAACGACTGGAAAATGCGTTTTTACGATTCCCAGAAACTGTGAAATAATAAATTCGTTATAAATTATTATACAAGTCTTGTCTCTCCATAAAAACATTTTTCATAGCACCTATAGATCCTTAGACAATTAGGGTTAACGGGGAATTGGTAATCCTCGGGGTCAAAAAGTATTATTTATGGAACTCCATAAGATTTCCTCCAATAGAGCTATCTTTGCATATGGAGTAGTCGTAGGGTCTTGCACAGTCTTTACAGCGCCACCAAAAGTAATCAGATTGGGGAAAGACCTTGAGACCACATCGTGCCGGTTGAGCCCCAGTCCTGTGTGCGTGCAATTCTCTAGTTAACCCCCAATGACCTTGGCCAATTCCGGGTATTCGTTGTGAAATACCTTACAGCCAACAAAATGATTTATTGGGGGCATATTTGAAAAAATAGAGAGACTTCATCGAAACACTGATATCATTGAATATACTTTCAACCTCTCAACAAATCTGGAGTTCTCCTAGAGAACCATCCAAAAGTTCCCCCTGGAGGAAACATAAACGAGCGAGTGCGCTGCCAGAGCACATCCAGCTGGCAACGGCCAAAAGGATTACCCATGCAGGAGGCGATGCAGACATCGGAGGGGGTCGTGGACCCAAACCGGAACAGATCGGACAGCTTGAAGGTCTTCAGCAGGGCCATGGTGCGCGCCTGGCGCAGGCGAGGAGAAGAAATACGCAACTTGCAGAAGGAGATGGAGTATTTAATGGAAGAAGTGAGTTAGCCAAATGCTGTTTAAGCTATCCCCATATCATGCACCTCAGAATCTCAGTACACACAGAACAAGAACACGGTGCATATGTGTAAGGCCCTGAAGCAGGTGGAACATAAGCGGAACGTCGACCTGCACCTGCAATTGATAAAGTTCAAGCTGAGCATCGACGAGGATAAAGCCTCCATCCTCAGTCTAACAAAGGACAAGGAACAGCTGCTACACGAAGTGGACTCTCGCAAGAGAGAGGTAAGACCTTCTATAAGGCTAACATAATCCATTCTATACAGCCATTATGTGACAGCATGACGAGCTACAACCTGTGGCAGACCAGAGAAAAACAGAGCTCTGTTCCGCCCTGAGGGAGCAGGGGATCGATGAAAATCGATTGTCGCAGGAGGAGGAGGCCATAAACGAGCTAAGAACGAAGAATGCAGCCCTCGCCACTGAAGTCGCCTTGCTCCGTGGGTTGCAGATGGAGCACAAAATGAGTGAGAAATGCTTGACCAAGAAGTTGGAGGAAGCAAACGAGAGGATGAAAACCCTGCAGGAGGAATTAAATTATCTTCAGGATAGAGTTCGGGGATGGAACAAGTAATATGATTATATCCCTAGCTGCAATGAAATCTCTACTGGTTGCAGAGGTTTCATTGTATTCCCCATATTTTGACATTCCCCATCTAACCTCTTACTAATCCACATGAAAGCAATGAGCCGGAGGAGAATGAACCACAAGTGTGTCCATTGATAGACCAACTGCAGGAATTATCAAGTTCAATCGACAGTTTTCAGACTGTCGATCGCCGCAACAGCAACAGATCATCCGTGTTCCCGGTGTTTTCCCAATCCGTGTTTCGGTGCTCCCAATCCCAATTGATGAGGGAGCCCTCGCACGTGCCGCACAATGGGTATAGAATTCCTGCGTTCTTTAGAATTGTTACGCTGGTCCTGGCAAGTTTACGATCGCGATCAAAATAAAATTAAATAACCGAAAGAAAATTTTGGATGGCAAAAGAATGGGCAAATTGCTCGGCAATGCCGCGTACATGGAAGTGTTCTGAACAGCAAATATGTTACGAAAATCCGAAGCTAAGCTACAAAGTTACTTAACCAAGAAATTTTGAAAATGGCTGACGTGGGCAACTGTTGTTGGCTTCGGCACCGGCACCACCGCCCGAGCCCCATCCTATGCGTGCTCCAGTCGTGGAGATGACTGGAGTCCGCGAGGCGGAGTGGGTGGAGGAGGACCAGCGCATGACCGTGCGTCTGTTGCTAGACGACCCGTCGTCGAATAGCAAAGGCAGCGGGAAAGCCAATCCAGAACAATGTTGCCACAGCAATGCCAGGCAGGATATTACTGGAAAACAAAGGTGTGACGGAGGGTCGGTTACTGAGCAGATCTGATAGACAAATGGATATCTATCTATCGATCGATGCACAGAACAATCACAGAATACACTTCCAAAGTACACTGCACTGCCTCTCGTATATATACTGTGCATCACGCGAATAAGCACTTGGGAATTACAAGCCAATGCTTGCGTCGCACACAGGCGCTGCAACGGGGGTTGATTTTCTTTGCCAATCGAAAACTCAAAATGCAATTAAAATCGTAAAAAAAAAATGTTGCAATATCAAGGAAAAATCCTAAAAATTATTGAAAATTCAGAAAATATTTTTAAAAAAAAGAAAAGAGAAAAAAAATTGGATTTTGAAATTAAATAATTTTCTTGCTTGTCCACGGTGGGAATAGAACCGCGGTCCCATCTGTGGACATGCGCTGTCGCTGGCTGCTGGTTTGAGGCATAATTGCTTGGACGTTTTTCTTTGCAGTTAGTAGTGTTTATGGCTTTTGAGATGTTGGTTAAAGAAAGCATAACCGGCTCCATTGCCTATATAGACTGATTATGTGATATAGTAGACTTTCAGTTTTATGGCTTTATAAACAAAACTCTCTCCTAAAATAGACTATATATCTCACATTATA
This sequence comes from Drosophila helvetica, assembly GCA_963969585.1. NCBI lineage: Eukaryota > Metazoa > Arthropoda > Insecta > Diptera > Drosophilidae > Drosophila > Drosophila helvetica. The sequence goes on along the minus strand of OZ018402.1, from coordinate 14,039,662 downwards.
TTCCTTCTTGAATAGACAGATACTTTTTTGAAACCATAGACAATAGGAACCACCCGACGAAAAACAGTTCGTCAAATCCACTGAACTGAGCAAATCTGATAAACACATATTAAAGTGAGTTTCAGTACAATTTGTTCAGAGTTAGGTTAGGATTCAGGAACTATTTTCTGGAAGGTATGTGAAACTATTTTGTTATTTCTTAAAGTACTTGATTTGTTGCTCAGCATGGTCCAGTCCTCACATTCGGAAGAGCCGGACACGCAAGAGGAGATGCCAGCCGATGGCTGTACAATACCCCAGTCACAGGGATCCCAGTGGTTCATGGACCCTAACCAGAAAATGGCGACAGAGGTCATAGTGCTGGCATGGCACAAAAGGGGCGTAAAGATCTGTGAGCTCCTTAAGGCGAAGGAGCATTATAAGCACAAAGTGAGTTAACCAAATGGTGTTTAAGCTACCCCCATATTACGGAGAATCGAATCTCAGGCAATGGAGAGCACGAATAAGTTGCTTATGTACAAGGTCATGATTGAGGTGGCAGAGGATCGGAACAACGAGCTACACTTGCAGTTGATGGAGACCAAGATGAACACCATCCAGGTCCACTCGTCCATGCTAAGCCTGACCGCGGACAGGGAACAGCTGCTGCACGAAGTGGAAGTCCGCAAGAAAGAGGTAGGACCTTCTATAGAACCAACGCATGCCAATCTTACTGTAATCCCATGTGACAGAATGACGATCTACAAGCTGTGGCAGACCAGCGAGAAAGAGAGATCTGTGCCGCCCTGATGGAGCAGCGAAAGATCCGAGATCAGCTATCCCGGAATGAGATGGCCGTATTTCAACTGAAGCTAAAAAACTCTGACCTCGTCAATGCGGCCAGGATGCTCAGAAGTTTGCACACAGGCAACGAATTAAGGAAGCAACGATTAAATAAGGAATTGCAGCTAAAATCGGAGATGATTACCATCATGCAGAACGAAATAAATGTAATTAAGGAGAGAATTCGGGAATGGAACGAGTATATACTATTTTATTCCCAGCTACAATGAAACTTCAGTTGGTTGACAGTTGGCAACTGGCTTGGATGGTCATGTCATCCCCCATTTTATGCTAGCACCATTACTGTAAACCGCACAGAGGTTTCACTGTATTTCCCATATCCTTACATTTCCAATCTAACCCAGTCTCCCACTAATCCCCATGAAAGCAATGAGCTGAAGGAGAACGAACAACAAATGCGCCCACTGATCGACCAACTGCAGGACCTCTCCAGACACCACAGTTCTCTCAGTGTTCAGAAAGATCAGGATAGCAACAGCAAGAACTCCATGTTTCAGAAACTCTGGCCGACCAGCTTGCTGGGAAATCCCCAGCCTACGATGGAGAAGGCGTTTCCATTCTTCCTTAAACTGAATTACGTTTCACGGTGTACCTGATTGTTTGGAAAAGTTTGTAAAAAAGTGTAAAAATACTATTTAAAATATTTAAAATTAGGTGAATAAAAAAAGAAAATTGTACGCCGAAATAAAATGTTTCTTTCTTGCCCGCTTTTTGTTTTAAAACAGAAGACGGTTACAGCACAAACTACGTGACATGACATGGTTCTACGCGTGTAGAAGTCAAGTAAAATGCATGTATATTCGACATTTGCAGCTGTTGTAAAATTTATTTATTGAATTGTTCAACAATTATCTCGTTAATTAATCTAATGGAAAGTATAACCATGTAAATAAAGTAGTATTCATTTTATGGATAAAATTAGGCATTATGAATATGTTCGATAAGAAGAAGAAGAAGATAGACAAGCTAGACAGAAAAACCACGAGCACGGAGATAAATGTGTTACAAGCAAAAGTACAAAGTAATTGATAACTATTAAATAAACGAGGGGGAACGTTATGAGCCGCGTCTGCGCCGCGGCTCTACTTTATACCCGGTACTCAGTCAGTATGTATGTATGTGAGCTTGTTGTAATTTATTACATGTTCGCAAAAGGAAAAAATTTAATTTTAGCCAAAAAAAAAACAATTTAAGTCGAACCTTTTCGGAGATTTTGATCTATTAGATGTTTCCATATTTGTTTACATACATTTTTTACATCTGCCATTTCTACATGTTTTTATCTACTTTCTACATATACATACATACACGGCTGTGTGCGAGAGAGAGAGGAAATCAGTCTGCGCTTGGGAGGCCACTGAAATTTCATTTGTTCCTTCTGACTATATTTATGATCCGATCTGATCCAAATTCAATACTCTGATAGATATAGTCATTTTCTATGATTCTGCGTTTTTGGTTTTCCCGTATCTTCAAAATTGTAGATTTTCATCTTTTGTGGGGGCGGAAGGGGGCGTGGCCAAATTTTAAAACAAACTCGTCTCGGTTTGATATCACAGGAGCTTGGATAGAAAGTTTGGTGGTTCTAGCTCTTATAGTCTCTGAGAACTAGGCGTCAAAAAATTCGATCAGGCATAGCGCCTATCCCTGTGTGTGAGAGAGAGCGAGAGGGAACGATGCATTTCGAAATGGTTTTCTTCATTGTGGCTATATTTATTATCCGATCTGATCCAGATTCTACAATCTGATAGATAAGGTCAGTGTCTATGATTCTGCGTTTTTAGTTTTCTCGTATCTTTAAAATTGTGCATGCCACAGATTTACGTCCTTGGAGTGGGCGGAAGGGGGCGGGGCGAAATTTTGAAATACACTTGTAACAGTGCGATAGGACAGGAGTCTGGATACAAAATAGTGTTCCTCTAGCTTTTATGGTCTTTGAGCTATAGGCGCTAATGAAGACGGACAGACGGACAGACGGACAGACGGACGGACAGACAGACATAGCTATATCGACTCGGCTATTGATGCTGATCAAGAATATATATACTTTATGGGGTCGGGAACGCTTCCTTCTGGGTGTTACACACATTAATTTTTTGCACAAATCTAATATACCCCTTTACTCTTCGAGTACCGGGTATAATAAATATTAATTAAGTCTCCTGGTTTTTTCTTATCCATTCAGGGTATTTAAGGACATCGAATCCTTACTATCATTATCATTCTCCACGCCATAAGGCTTAGCAATAATGAGATATAATATAAATAAAATATATCATTGTATATTTCTAATCTGCATCGAAATCGATTATATCTACTTGGCATGTAGGCGTCCTGTAAGGGGGTTCAGTTCAATAGTTGAATATTAAAATTTAAATTTTTTTGTAGTATCGAAAAAAAATATATTTTCGAAAATGTCATTAATACTAGTGAATAGATGAAATTAATATTAATATTCTTCCGTGTATGTGCTCTATAAGTTGCTATTGTGCATCCAGTACACCACAGAATCATTATTTTGTCTAAACATTTTTGTAAAAAATTAAATAAATTGTTGCTCGAACCACTATAAATATTTTTCTTTAACTTTCTTCAGCTTGGGTATTATATTAATGATAAAATAACCAAAAAAGTACTCCAAAATAAATAAAATAATAGGTCTCTAGGTCTTTCAAATGAAAGTGGTAATAAATAAGAAGTACTTCGCAGATGGAAAATATAATATAATTAAATCATTCAATAGTAAATACAAATACCTATGTATACTTGTATGAGCAAATTATATCACCTTTCTTTCTTCTTCTAATTGTATTATGTCACTAACCATCTCAAACATTTCAAACAGACCCACAACCATAAATAAAAGCGGAATCTGCATTAAAGAAACCACAATCAAATATCTCCGCTCAAGATAAAGACAATAAGATGAGACGAGAAACAGGTTGAGTTGAGTGGGCTTCCCCAGCACATATCTCAGTTGCTAAAAAACTAGAAAAGTCCAAATAAGAAAGCGCTCAAAACTGTTGTTGCTGTTGTTGACCATTTCTTCTATTGCGGCTGTCACGACTCGACGCGGGGTCTGGGCCATTGTGTGAATGTGAGTTTTGAATTGGGCAGCCACCAAATAAATAATGAAAAAGGCTACAAGGTAGATCCAGCGCGCCGAGCGGCCGCTTGAAGATTTTTGCCAGACAGCGGCATTCAGTTGGAATTGTGACTCCAGCATAAGCGGACGTGAGTGCGGATCGGGCCTAGCATAGCTAAAGTTAGATAGTGCGAATCGAAAATATAGAGAGAGAGAGAGACTTAGAGAAATTCGTAGGAATTTCATTTGCATTTGAGTTGTGTTGTGTTCGAGCTCTCCGTCTGCCTATAGAGTCGGGTCATTGATATGCACAGCTGAGCCCCAATAAAAGTTATCAAATTGTGCATGCCGAATGCCATTTGCCATTTGCCTGGTGTGCCACAGCCCTAATCAGCCATTCCTGGCGCGCATGCGCAGTGAATACGAAATTCGATCGAAGAAACTCCCTCGCAGTTGCGTCGCACGTGCGCGACAGTACTCCTCGATCGACTCCATTGAGTGGTGCCAAGGCCTGGGGCAAACAGTGAACAAAGTGTGGGTCACTCTTCATCCATCAACATGACAGCTACTCCTGGACTCCTCCACATGGACCGCCCGCTGCAGGCTTTCTATCAGTTTTTCATCGACCTGATTATATTCACCATCAAATCGGTGTTTTATATACTGGAATCGCTCTACTATACCCTGCTGCCCAAGCGTTTTAGAAAGTTGAAGGTAAGGCCATCAAAGAGTTAACCCAAATGTCGCTTGTGCATAGTGTAGGCCTAATTTTATAGACTTTCTTTCCCCCCAAATGACCCTCGGCTCTAGTGGTTGCACAACCAGACACCCACAAAGAAATGAACAACGGAACGGCTTCCAATTGGCCACTGTAAATCAATCATGGGCATCATATTCGTTTCTCTTAATTTATTTTTGCCTGCCATTTTTTTGGCAATAATTTCCCCAACTTTAATGAGCCACGAGCGGGCTTTGTGGTAATAAAAACAAATCATATGTATATGCGTTCAGCAACACAATACAAATGAAAACGAAGTTTGGATACTCTGTTGCAGACATTTTTGAACCTACTACAGATAGAACCCTCTCAAACGTAGTGTATTCAGTTGGCAAACAGACAACATTGTTTATAAACTTTCCAATTTATTTGTTTCATTTAACAAACTTCATTTTGCGATTGTTACAAATTTGGCTCTGATCGTAAAAAGTTTTCTGTCCGAACAAATGTTTCGCTTTGTTTGGATACGCTTCGGATGGCAAAGCAATTTTGTTCACACGCTTTGCTGGTCACTCATGAATGGCTAATACTTCTTCTTCTTTGTATTCAAAGTCATATTTACATTTTGGGCATCCGCGGACGTCACTTATGATAGCTATTTGAGTACTTTGGCTGCTACCAAACAAACACTTCAGACTGCAAATATTTACGCATATGAATTTGGTTTTATGGGGCTTTGGTTTCAATTAGCCAAAGCCCATGAGTGACATTGAGCTGGAGATCTTCTCTGGGCTTCCATCTAGCTATTGGTTTTCATGGTTAAACATATTTGCAGTTTTTGGTGGGGTCCAGAAGCAGGCCGAATTCGTTCGTGACTTGGCAGTCCAATGAACATCGTTTGACAACGAGTTTTTCCGCATCCCATTGTACCCACTGTGCATTGCCTTTTCCTTTGTCATTGCTGATTTTTCTTCTTCTCAGCGTTTCGAGAGTCGCATATTGTCTCGTATTGCACGCTCAACGCACAAAGAGGTGACAAAATAAATATATTCGACTATAAAATTACCCCCTACAAAGATAAATCTAATTACAAAATTACCGATTGGATTAAGAAAGTGATAGCAGACCAATCAATTCTCTGATACTCAGATGAAAAAAGATATAATTCTGGTTTAAAGCATTTTATAGATACTAAAACCTTTTTGCGGGTATCGAAAAGATCGTCGGAAAATATGATAATATTGGTTATTAAAGGTCTCTAATGATCTTAGCTTTCATGCAGAAAAATATACATAAATGTCTGCCAAGACTCAGAAAGAATGACCTCCCAAATATATAAGTTGTCTGGGGCCGGAAATGCATGTTACAACCATTCACGAATACTTATAATATACCCTGGTATACGATTGCATAGAAAAATACATACAAATTGCAAGAAAATTAAAAAGGAAAAGTTGTGACCTGCATAGCAGACAGCGCTGAAAAACTTTTCCCCCCATCCAGCGATGCACGACCACTGATGTGCCACACTGTAGGGGATTGAACTCCGTTCAAAATGAATGAACTTAGAGCTGGGGGGCCACAAAAAATGCCAAAAGAAGAAAGAAAAACTTGCCGCAGACATTTTATGAATTTTATTGTCCAACAACGGCAGCATGATGCAAGACGTTGGCCCGCAAAAAAAAATACTTTTAAATATGTATGTATGCAAATTGCTGATATCACATTAAATGCAACATGATGGCATAGTCGCACCTATTCCATATGCTAAATAGTGGACATTTGTATGGCTGCTTGTTAACGAGTACTATGAATGCAAAACGAAAGTAAGGGACAGAGCAACAGGGACTTTCAAATTAATAGTTTAGTTTGGTTACTAAGTATTTGAGTAAATAAACTCAGTTTCTATGAAATACAAATTAAATGATATAAGCGGATAGAGAAGATATTATTTTTCCATTAGGATGTTACTTTTAGTAAACGATAATGCTGTTTGATGAACATATAAATATAAATGAACATACTTAAGTGCGATTAAAACTGCGAGTAGAGATCGTAATAAGCCAAGAAGTCTGACATCGTCAATAAAAAAAAACCCTAGAAGACTAGCATATATTTTTCGAGCTTAATAGGTTTTATATGACTCTCGATTTGGCAACAAATGGGAATGAATAAATTCGTTTTTAGACAACATAAAAAATTCTATCTATTGTGTTTTAACGTGATGTAAAGATGAATTAGTGTGCAGTGGATTTCTTTTAAATTCTTCCCAGCAAACTCTTCAGATATTTTATTGGCCAATATAAAAAAAAATATTTTCCATTTGTTCACGAGTTAAGGTACAAAATAAAGCAAAAAAAGGTTTACTTTTTAGGTTCGTATAACCGAGTGTTTACTGTCGTGATCGTGATCAATCAGGGCTACAAAATGAAACCTTTTCAATGCAATTTTTAAAATATTCATAATCTAGTTTTATGCTTATCTTATGTGCCATTAAAGTCCGCAACTTTAACGATATTAATAGATATTTAAACTTGTCTCCGATTCGTATATGTACACAAGCATCTCTTAATGGCTCCAGTCCCCCAATTACTTATCTTATTAAATAATCAAATACCCTACTTACGACTAGTCGTATGTTTACGTTACTCGTGTATTACATGTGTCAAAAATATGCTAATTGAATTTCACTTTCAATTGTCCATCTGCAACAGAACGTCTCCGGCCAGTTGGTCCTCATCACAGGGGGAGGAGGCGGCGTTGGTCGTTTGATAGCACTCAACTTTGCTCGATTGGAGGCGCGAATTGTCATCTGGGATATCAATCAAGAAGGTAAAAAGAGACGGCGACTTCGCACCATCATGCTAATTGCTTGGTCAGCACTCGTGCGAGAGGGTCAAGCACCTCTGGGCCGGAGTGAAAGCTGCTACATTTCCCTGTTGAATTTGATCACTGAACTTAAGCAATTTTCCACGCAGCCATCAAGACAACGGTGGATCTGTTGGCCAAGAATGGCTATAACAACTGCAAGGGCTATGTTGTGGACATATCCGATCGGGAGCAGGTCTACCAGCGCGCAGGCCGAGTCATCGAGGAAGTGGGTCCTGTGGATATATTAATCAACAATGCTGGGATTGTCTGCTGCAAGCCGTTCTGGGAACTGCACGACCGCGTCATCCAGAACACGTACAACATCAACATTATTTCGCACTATTGGACGGTCAAGGCATTCCTGCCGCACATGATGCGCCACAACCGGGGGCACATCGTGACTGTTGGCTCTGTTACCGGCATGCTGGGCACCTATGGCTGCAGCGACTATGCGGCCACCAAGTATGCCTGCATTGGCTTCCACGAGAGCTTGCTCACGGATCTCAAGGCCCATGGCTACGATCAGATCCAGATGAGTCTTATCTGCCCCTACTACATTAATACGGGCATGTTCTCGGGTGTCCGTCCACGCATGCAGCCAATGCTGGAGCCCCAGTACGTGGCCGATCGCATCGAGAACGCCGTGCGCTGCAACGAGGTTTGGTGCGTCCTGCCCAACTCCATTCGCCTGTTGACGCCACTCAAATGGTGAGTGATGACCGATCCTTTCTGTATATCCGAATTCATTTGATTTCCTTGCAGTCTTTTGCCCGCCAAAATGTGCTGGGAGCTAATGTCACGCGTCATCCGAGGCCCCGAGTCCATGATGATGTTCCAGGGACGAGGACGAGTGGCTGCCGGCTAGCCACGTCACCAGACACAATTTGGAAAACCTTCTAGCTTAAGTCTTTTATCTATAATCGTTATATTAAACTAAGTAAATCGATTCAATGGCAGGTATCTGATATACTGATACCAGGCATCCTTTTAGTCCCGCACCGTGGTCTGTTGATAGTAGTGCGGGGCCAGTTCCGTCAGCCACTCTCGCTTGATCACAGTCAGATGGTTCATGAAGATCCTCGTTGTCTGCAGCAGCTCCCCGTACACCACGTACTGGGCTTGTGGCAGCGTATACAGCGTGGAATTGGGATGAACAGCCAGTTCGGTGCCGCTGCTGATCTGCCTGTAGACACCCGAATGGTGCAGATAGGCCACCTGGGTGAAGAAGCCGGCGGTGATGCATTTGCAGAGCATTTCCACATCGCCCTTGCAGGAGAAGATCGGTATTCCGTATTTCTTACGCGCCATAGTTAAGAGCTGCTCTCGCAGCTCATGGGCGCGCTTAAGATTTCTATAGATGAGGTAGTACTGTCCACAGAATTCCTTGGTCATGCCCTCCTCCACGAAGGCGGAATACACATTCAGCAGCGTGATGAAGTCCCCTTCTGCCACCTGGAAATGCCGATGCGCAATGCGTCCGCCCTGCTGTGCGACCGCGGAGACGGGGCGCGAGAACACGGACTGCACTTGCAGCATGGCTATAATCGTGATGATCTCCTCGGAGCAGCCCATTTGGCCAGAGATGTACAGCATCTTCGAGAGCATGGCACTGAAGGGCAACTCGGCAAGCAGATATCCCACTGGCTTGGTCAGCTGTCCCTCCTCATCGATGGCATCCAGCGCGTAGAGTGTCTCAAGGGCCGAGAGCAGATTTTGCGCCGGTGGAGGCGAAGGAAAGTCGAAGCGCAGAATATTTCCAATGCCCAAGGCCTTTAGCTGAAGAACAGCGCCGCTCATTTCGCTGCGTCGCATCTCTGGCGGCTGTCGCGGCGCCAGTGCATCGTAGTCCTGCTTCGTGTACAGACGGTACACCTTACCGGGACGCATGCGCCCTGCTCGGCCAGCTCGCTGTACAGCAGACGCCTTGCTGACTGGGACAACGACGAGGCTGTCGCTGCAGGTGGCCGGATTGTACCATTTTACTTTGACGTAGCCGCAGTCGATGACGTAGACAATGCCTGGAATGGTGATAGAAGTCTCTGCTATATTTGTGGCCAGCACCACTTTCCGCACTCCCTTGGGCGGGGTGAAGAAGACGGCCAACTGATCGTTGCTCGTCATGCTGCCATACATGGGCAGAACTTTTAGATTTTCCTGCTCCGAGGAGGCTATATATTCCCGCAGTAGATCCAGGGCTTCCAGCACCTCCTCCTGGCCGGTGAGGAAGGCCAGTATATCGCCGGGAGGCTCTTTTTGATGCAGTTTCCACACCGTCTCCACTGTTTCTTTCACGTAGTCGGCACAGGGCTCGTTCAGGTAGAAGTTGCTCACCGCATGCATGCGTCCCTCGATGCTCAGCTTGACACTGACCTCGCTGCCCCCAGAGGCGGGCCAGCTGAAGAACTCACTGAAGAAGCCCGCATCAATGGTGGCCGAGGAGATGATGAGCTTCAGGCTGCTGCGTTTGCGCAGGATCTTCTTCAGCAGTCCCAGCACCATGTCCGTGAGCATATTCCGTTCGTGGGCCTCGTCCACAATGATGACGCCATACTGGGTGAGCAGAGGATCGGCCAGGAGTTCGCGCAGCAGTATTCCCTCTGTCATGAATTTAATTTTGGTCTCCGCCGTTATCCGTTCCAGGAAACGCACCACATAGCCCACTGTATCGCCTACCAGCTCTCCGCGTTCCTCTGCCACTCTATTGGCCAGAGTTACCTAAAGAAAAATGCATTATTATTTGCTTTACGGATTTGGGAAACTTACTGTTGAAACACGCCTGGGCTCTGTCACGCCGATGAGGCCCTTGGAATGCCAGCCCCATTCGTATAGGTACTGGGGGACCTGTGTGCTCTTGCCGCTACAGAGGGAAAATATAACCATTAAGATTCCTTGGGGGATATCTATTCCTCACTCACCTTCCTGTTTCGCCCACCAATATGACAACCTGGTGCTTCTCCAGGCAGTAAAGAATTTGATCTCTGTACTGTCGTATGGGCAGGCGTTCGCGCTATAATTAAGCAATGTAGTTAATTGCAACTGGCAGTGAAATTGTTTTGGGATCGAGCATACCTGTTCCACCAATCCCAGATTATGATTGGCATTGAAAACAAAGGCAGAGGGTTGTTGGTCGCCACCCACGCTGTCCGCAATTGAATCATCTGTGTCGGGCTTAAGGAATTTCGGCTTGAATGTAGCCATTTTTTTAGTTATCTCGTGGAATTTTGCGAATTGTTGCGTTTGTTTACAATACAGTATGACCGCTCATCTCTAGCGGCGTTTTCGATATCACATATCGATAGCCATCCAGTCAATCTCAAACACATTCACAACGAAACGCCATCACATAATTACGTTACATATTTTGAATTAAGAACCATCATCGAAAATATGTGGAAAAACTATTAAGAAAGAACAACAAAAATATATGAAACAACCAATTAAAAAACAAAAATGAATTATTAAATAATATTTTTTTTGTATAAATAAATATTTTGGTCAATTAGATCAATTTACTCAACTTTGACTCCTCTAGTGAAATGGAAACCATTCCTGCGATTTCGATGATGACAATGACGATTTTTAGTGGTGCAAACTATTCAAATATATTATTCACGTCCATTTCGGCCATTTTGTCTAGCAAAGATGTCCCCTAATGCAAATTAAAATAACTTTAATTGCGAGTGCCGCAGTCAAGGTCAGTTTTATTCTCTGTTACATACATAAATATATGTATATTTATTTGAATGCCACGTGTGTGTGTCAGACGTGTCCCCAGAGTGGTGCAGCTGTCGCCAACAGAAGCGCTCAGCCCCTGCCAATTGCTTTTGAATAAATATTGTATCTTGACCATGTCCCATCCAACAGTCAACACAACAGCCATACCATACCGAACAATTCCGCTGGCCCTTTGTAAACCGAAACTATTGTTGAATTTCTTCTATTGTTTTTTGATTTATGCAATATCTCCGTATATTATATGGTGCATACATACATCAGGGGAACTCAAAAAAATGGCCGCACATGCATGCAACTCTGCATTGACCCTGACATTAAGTTGCCCCTTGCGCCCCCCCTGGAGTGGGTCGCAAACTTTAACGCAAACACGTGCCAGACATGCACGTTTGACCAACCACATCCGCATGCCGTCGTTGAAACAATGGAGCCAGTCCCCAAACCCATCCCCATTCCAATGCGGCCTGGCCTGTCTGCCCCAGACCCTGCCAGGCATCGAATGAGTAATCCGAACCAAAGCTAATTAAAGGCCAGCGGCGAACTTTATGCCAAGGCCGAGGCCCCAAGTCGCCAAAGTCGCTCTCCAGGCCGTTTGTCAACACCGCCATTCGTTTTGGTGCTCGAGGAAAGCCAGAAAAACTGTGCACTGAGAGAAAGTTTCATTGGAAAATCAAAGTTGAATCAGAAAAGATTAAAATTGTGGAGTTGGTTCGAAATAAAGCTCTGCTTTATTCGGTGGGATTCGGTATTCGATTCGTTCGAATCAGGTCTCGTTATTTTTACTGTGTCAGATCCGAAAAGTTCGCTTTTTTTCTCGCTTACTCTCCGTTTGATTTTCTGGGAGAGAGAACGAGAAAGTAACAAACAAATTTGCTGGTTTTGGGGCTTTTCCTTCTAACTTAGGAGTCTAAGATTACAAACAATATTTTCGAGTTATAGAGTTTGAATGTTGGAATTATTAAAGAAATTACTCAGCTGTAAAAACTATTATCATTTAATATATAGAAAGTAGTTTGGATCATAGACTGCAATAGTTCGAGTTACAGCAACATTCAGTTTTATCAGTGCAGTCAGTGAGAGCACCTCCTCCCTTGATATAGTTCGAATAATGTGGAAACTAGAACTGCAGTTGGGGGGGAAAAGCTAAGAAAACGAAACATTTATTTTGCTTAATTTCCCCGAAAAATGTATTTATTTTTTTGGGTTCTATTGCGGCGTTATTTAGTTCAAGCTACAGCCAATTTTCTCTCAGTGTATACAGTGAAAGCATTGACTGTGAAATCTTGGTGAACAGCTGCCTGGGGCAAACATCTTCATTTACAGAAAACATTTAAAAATCCCATTGAATGCACTTACACTTTTATACAGCTCTTCCAGACGGATATCCTAAGAGCTTCTGTATCTATATGTGTCAGTCCTAGAGGGCTTTCACCGTAGTTTGTCCTGACAGTCTTGGCAATATATAAATTTTAATAAATGCACTGAAGGCCAAAGTTTTACTGTCAAACAGTTGTCGGCACTTCACTGGGGGAAACGGTAACCTATTGCCTCGTCTAACCCCAGGCCTACGCAAATGCCACAGCCCACAGCCCATGAATCCACCTGACTAAATGCCATAGAAAGCCCGTCAGAATGATAGCTAACTGTTATTCTGTTTTACGAGCAAAGTTTCCTTGGAAATGCCTCGCAATTTGGGTATCTACTGGCAGGATACGCTGGCTATGACGACGATTACAACCCGTTATGCGTCCTCGACACCAAGGCGGAGTGCGAAGAAGCGACAGAGCGCAGCGAGGAGAAGGAGAAGGAGGTGGACTGGCGTCATTGTCTTTGCGTGCCTTGAGGCTGCCTCGGATTTGCGTGATTCAGCATGATGCATGGCGGGTATGGGTATCGGTATCGGTATGGGTTCGGGTCCGGGAAAGTTTCTCAGCTCGAATGCAACACTCAGCGTGTTTTGGCGCGTCTTCATGTCTGCTTTAATTACTGGAACTGGAACTAGTTTCTGCACCACTTAGTGGCAATAAAAATGTCAATTGGAGACACACGAACCAGCAGTCCCTTGAGCGACCTTGAGCTGAGTTCCCGTCCCGTCCCCCAGACTGTTTTCTGGTCATTCAGGGAGGCATACGAGTATCAGTCCAAATTATTGCGATTAAAATGGATTTTTTTCGGCATAGACATGGGATGTGGATCTGCCCCTCCTCCGGCGTCCAATCCTCACAGCTGTGCGGCATAAACAAAACGCAGAGAGACAGCAAAAGAGAGAGAGAGGGAGAGAAAGAAAGAGAGAGTGCCGGCTTCAGTGACACGTGCTCTAAAATGTGTCGGCACAACGTGTCGTATACGTATTGCGCGGACGCCGTGGCCATTTTCCTTTTACCCAACAGCCGTTTATTCGGTTTTCGTTGCTGTTGTTGCTGTGAATAAATGTGACTGCGGCTGTAACTGTTGTTGCCGCCTAATGTGCTTATAAAACGCATCCCAATCCAGCGAAAATTGTGCCGCTGCTTAGGCTCCGGGTCCGGGTCCGGTGTACAGTTACGTTACGCCAGGCAACGTGCAAAACAAAAGGCACACAACTCCCTTCGTCGCTCACATTTAAGGACACGCTCCTGTCGCGAAACAGAGAGAGAGTGAGAGAGTGAGAGAGTGAGCGAGTGAATGTGATGGCAACATGTGAGCGCATTGCACACGCACACAATTGCACGGCGCTCCGCTACGCTCCGAAGTGGGAGGTAAACACGCGGAGGACGAGCAAAAACAAAGAGCAGGCACACTGAGAGAAATTCGTACGTGACATACAGCTTCGCATCAGGGGGTGGGTGTGGTTGCCAACAAAATTTCACAGGTGTGCCCTAGAAGGATTATACAGGGCGTAAGAATACCTGTTTTTCGGAGAAGAACATTTGGGAGAACCAGAGAGACATGTGTACGAATATAATTAGCAGGATTAATTGGAATAAAGAGAACAATTAACTTGAAATTATCGAACTCTAATATCTTCCTTTCACAATATAATTTCATTCTTGATATTATCACTTATAACATATTTAAAATGTAAGCTATATTTTGTAATATTTTAGCTATACCTACATATATTTTGCCAAAGAAATACGAGTTTTCTCATCTCAAGTTTGTTTTTTAATTTTTTTTTTAATTCCCTTAAAAGTGTGACTTGTACCAAAATATAATCGATAACGTTTGTGTTCTTTAATTTCTTAATTAAATACTTTCGGTTGACAGTGTCATTAGATTTGAACACTTGAAGGTAGTGTATGTTAATGACAATTACAGAGACTCTGCTCAGGACAGTATGTACAATAAACATTAATCATTAAAATCCGAAAATTTTCGTGAGATACAAAAATTAGATTGATTTAATTTTATAATCGATGCTTAGGGTCCCTTTGGGTGGATGTGTGAAGTGCCCTGCCGTTTGAACAGCCTTTTTACTGCAAGTGTACGCAGAGAGTCGGCTAGAGAGAGCCAGCACTCTCGAGAGGAGAGACAGAGCGCAGAGAGAGAGAATTCGAGCGACGCAGAACAGAACGATAGAAGAGGACGGCGCTGCCACGTTGCAGTTGGCTTCGTTCTCGAATTTGCAATATGGACAAGAAGCGGCACGGCGGCAGCAGCGAATAGCAGTGAAAACAGCAACAGCATAGAAACGTGTGGCAACATCTGCTGCTGCTGCTTCTGCTGCTGCTGCTGCTGCTGCTGCTACTCCTGCGGCAGCCGCTTGGTGCTTCTGCTCCTTGGGACTCGAAATCACATCGTTGTCGTCAGTCAGCCAGTTTAGTTCGGGCTTTTTCACTGCGGAATTAAACGGACACACAACCAGGGGATAAACCATCCAAGGCGAAGGCAACAACAACAACCAGAGCCACGGCAGCAGCAGCAGAAACAACAGCAACAACAGCAACACATTCATCCAAAGTCGATGCAAAAAGTTGATCCTAAAGCCCCCAGCCGCAATCGAATTATCCCGAAGTAGAACTCAATTTGCCTGTGCGTGTACGATACTGTGCTGTGGGTGCTTGACGTGAGTGTGTGTACGTTAGTGTGTGTACGTTGGTGTGTGTGTCTGCGTCCTTGGGGCTGGCTGGTCAGAACGGTATTAACTCAAACGGTATCCGAATCCGATTCGGGCCAGACGACACTACAGTCGCAGCCAAAGCATATTTCCATACTGCCGCCCACGCAGCAGCAGCAGCAAGCAGAAAGCAGCAACCGGAATCAGGCCAGACCGGGGCCTGAAAATCAATTTCGAATTAAAACACAATATATATTAAATAAAAGCGTACAAACTGACTAAAATTTGACGCTAGAAAAAACATTCAAGTACAAAAGAAAAGTGTAGCAGCAGCAGCAGCATCAACCCTTCGCTCTCATCCCAGTCGTCGCAGTCGTCCCGTCGCACTCTTCGTTTGGGGTCGCCATGCTGGACTAGCAGCAGCACACGCCTGTTGTTGTACCTTGGGACAGAGCCGTGCAACCGTAAAGAGAGTACCGTGCCACATCGGTTCTGCCAGACGCCGCTGGTTAGGCCTGTCTGTGTGGAGGTGCAACGGGGGCTACAACAAAAGGGGTTTCCAGCAGCTGAAGCGATAACTGTGTGTGCGTCTATCGAGTGGTGCTGCATCGATATCCGATATAGCCCAGGTCCCATCAATCAAATCAATCATCCATCATACAATTGCGGGTCTCTCTGTCTCTCTCTCTGTCTCTCTCTGAATCTCAGCCTGCCGACATCTCCATTCGAAAAAGGCCTAACCAAAGCAGCGAAGCAATTTCATCACAAAATTATCAGTAACATCCAGAACTAAAGAAATAAATCTATAAAATAATAACTACACCAAATAATTAAAGAATTTTCTAATAAAGAAATCTGTGATTCGCATATAAAAGAAAAGAAAAGAATAAATACAGCAATTATTTTCATACTGCACTTTTTCCAACAAAAAAAAAAAAAACACCCAATAAAAATTCTATGATAAATTCATATAATTTATTAAAGACATTTTAACACATTGATAAACAAAAAAAAATAGGAAATAACATAAAACAATTAAAATAAATAAATACGGCACACGCAAAAGCAGTCACGCCTCGAGGATAAGGCCAAGAACGACACCAGCAAGACCGCAGCAGCAGAACCGCAGCAGCAACACACAAATTCACACAAGGTCAACGGAATTAATATTTTTTGTAAGTTCCGCACCCAGTCATAGGCATCATAAGAGTCCAAATCTATCTAAACATTTGAGGGGCTTTTCTTTTTTTCGTTTTTATTGCGAAAATGTCGCTAACGTTTCTGTGCGCCAATCCCCGAAAGATGCACATGTGCATGTCAATTATCGTGGATGCGATGCGCCTCAAGAAATCGCATCTGAAATCTGCGGCCAAGGGCCAGAACTAATGTCCCAAATCGATCGGTAAACACCCTGCCAATCAGCCAATGGAATGGGCTAGGACGTATGTATCTTTGAAGAGCTTTGAATATTGCTTAAACTCTCGACAAATAGTTGATGAAAATGAAAGATTATATATTTATCATACAGTTTTTATTTGTTTGATTGTCTTTAATTTTATCGATTTTTTAGCTATTTTTTATTTGCTCTATCTTTAATTTGTAGCATTTTTAAAACATTTTCTTACTATTAGTTATCTTTTTATGTAATTGATCTTTAAATTCCTTTAACCGAACCTTTTCCTTCCCTATTTACTTAAATTACTATTAAATCATGTTTCATTCTAGGTTTCCAAGCTCCCATTTTTCAAGGCTCTTCTGGTACTTGTTTCTCCTTCATAAGTTTTCATAATCCTAATCCCCTTTTTTCCTATTAATCTATTCTTCTCTCGATCTATTCCCTTACCTTAATTCTTCAATCTCTTTCCGTTTTCGAAATGCTCCTGACTCTTTTCAACCGATCTTATACCTTCTCCTTCTTCATTCTTTTGTTTTCAAATCCTCCATATCCTATCCGTGAAATTATTCAGAACTCCATTCAGTTTTCTCCGGCAATTCTTTTCTTTTTTACTTCCTACTTCCTCATTTCTTATTCTTCATTTTCGCCCTCCTGGAATTTCGCCAATCTGTCCCATTCATCCCAGTCCCTGACAATCTCTGACATTCATCCCCTTGCCTTTCACTTTCTGCATTTCTCATCCCTCACGGTCCTCCCATCTTGCCGTTTCTTGGGAACGGAGAGCCAACTTCATGGCAAATTCATGAGACCCTCTGGCAGGGGTTTTTAAAAATGTTTAAAAATTAACGCATCGCAGCCATACGGCATCTCAATAATTAGGCCAACAGCAAAAAGAAGCAAAACAAAATAAATTGGCTGACAAGTGCGATGGCATGCCACAGGTACTCTCGGCAGGAAGGGGAATGCGGCTAGTGCGAACGGGAATCGGATTCTGACTTGCTGTGGGCCATGTCGGGGTCGGGACCGCCCGTGGGCGGTGTCGCTGTGAAATGTCAGCGGTATTTTTATCCATAAAAATCCACGAAATCGCAATATCTCAACCCCGGTTTCGGTCTCGGTCTCCCTTCATTATGTTTCATCATGCAACAACCCCACCCCACCCGAGGTGCGGACCAAGTGTGCTCTTCACAGGAATAGAAAAAACGCTTAGGTCTGATATTGATTTTGTCTTGCATTTACGAGTAGAGGAGCACACATGCAGCGTAGCCCTGTCTGAGCCGGAGCAGACGTGGTGATGCAGACACATTCGTGGCATATCTTGGCCAGTAGTGGCGCTGACAGTCTGGCCAGGGTGGGGTCCACCCCCGCCCTTTCTTCTCCTGCACCTTGGCTTATGTACAACATGACTAATACTAATTCCAGCCAGCATGTGCCCCATTATTTCGTTCATTTCGGGCCACAGCACACAAATAACTGCAGTAAATAGTCATAGTAACCCTCAGGGGGAGGCTCTAGCCAGTGAAGGATAACAATATTTGGCGCATTAGTCAATCAACAACACGATAACAAAAAACTAAAGTGGCAAAATATCAGAACTCGGAAGATGTAGAACAAGCAAATAATCTTTAGAGAATAGAGTATCCCATTATTGGGTTTTCCTAATGTCCTGAAGATAAACTATCGATCGCTGCAATTGAAATCCAGTGGAATCCCATCAAAGGATTCCCCATTTAAGTGCATCCCAAATCATTGAATCAAAATACTTGACGCTAATTGGCTAAAATTTCGGTTAATCAAATCAAATTGTTTAAATGATGATTGCCCTTCAATACTGGTATTTTGGCATTGCACTTTGATGGCAATTTGCCTCAATTGCCAATGTCCTTCCGATGCACAACCCATTTGCATGGCTAAGCAGGTAACAACGGCAACCACATACCATGTAAATGTTTACATTCCTCGTATGAGTCCCCAATCCACATGTACCGTGGAAGCATTTGCCACAAAGCATCCTCCCCATCCGGTTGTGTGTGGCGCCCACTCTCTCTCCGGTTCTTGTTGTTTTTTCTGTGACTTTTCATTTCACTTTGTCGTTGAGCTCTGGCCTTGAAAGAGGCCAAAACGTGAGACCTTCGTATACGTATAGTGGGGTTTCTGTACATATATTGTATAAGTATAGCGCAGAGAGGAAAAATCCTTGGTAATAGCCGAGATGATTAACCCCAAGATAAACTAACATTTATTTTAATTTCTTGGTATTTTTTCACAGAAATGGAAATCATTCCTGAAGGTAAACACTTTCGTTTGGTGCATGAATCAGAGCTTCCAGAAATTTTGGTAACTTTAGAACGCTATCTGCCGGAATCATTAAAGGTACGTATCAATATGTATGTGAATCCCTTCCTGCTCCTCTCTCCTACCATTCGAGAGGTAACTTGACACCCAGAAAAGAGTTACCACGCCCATTTCTCAGATAATTTACCAACAATTACCTGCAGGTTCCCGAACCGAAACGGAGGATGGGTGGCCATTCAGGAGGCGTCGTCACAGCCCACCTAGACCACAAGTCATGCAACCCCAAACCCCGACACCCGGGCTCGTATTTTTTTTTCTTTGTTGACCTGTTTTCACTGTTTCTCTTCTTTTTGTTGTACTTCAATTGGTACTGTACCCATACCCTCCGCCCTGCCCTCCACCTCTCCCCATGACGGGCCTTGTGCCTGTGCTTTTGTTATAGCCATGGCTATATCTGTGGCAGGGAGTTTCGGCGGCTTGGCACCAGCCTCAAGGATTTGAAGTTGGCTAAAGTTTCGATTTTCAGTGAGAAAAACTTTTCATTTCGGGGCGGTTACCAACAGCTTTAGGAATGCGATTTCCACCAACACGTGACTCGCTCGAGCTGGAAATACTTTTGTGGTAATTTTAGCATTCAAGCGGCTATTCGGAATAAATGTTCATTTTAATATTTTTGAGCTTTAAATTGATATTGCTTTTGATATGCAGGGAATGGCATTATGAATAATACGCCCATGGAATTTGTACTCTAAATACGAGGGATTGAAAAATATCCTCTGAAATATTTAGCCCAGATTTTCTACCAAAGACCAAGAATTACCAAGATGTTGCCTGAGGCACAAAGAAGCTGTTCTATGGTGGGGTTTTCCGTAATGTCACATATAGTCTGATTCACCTGTTCGCTGAATCAAACAACCAAAATACACAGTATTTAGGTAGGTGCACTTAAGACTTACTTTTCGGTCCAAAAAATGCAACAACGAAATACACAGTCCTTGGCGACGCGCACAAGTCGGTCCCAGGCGACCAAAAACAAAATACACTGCTACAGCAAACTGATGCTCGACACCGGGACCGATGCTTTGGTCCCACGGAACTATTAGGCTGCAGTGCCTCATATCGAGCTCAACACTATCCTCCCCTTTTTATTATCTCATTATTATCTATTATTATTCGTCTAAAAACTGTCAATATTAATTATATTTGTGCACATCTTTGCAGTTTCATCAAACCATAAAAACGTACCTGAATGATCGCATTTGGGACTTTAAGTTTTATGTTGCTAAAGATTGGCCAGAAAAACCGATAATTCTTCATTTTCCAGGATGCACGCTTGCGGTAAGTACACCCTGAAAATTGCCAAAAATTCAAGCTCAAAATTATGTAATTGAAAAATATTGTATAGCCGCACAACAATATTTACCAAACGCTGGGGATATTTTGTCCATCCGCACACATCGAGCATGTCGATATGATGCGCACCGAAGATGTACTTATAGATTGGCAGAAGCCTATGTACCTGAACTTTACGCACATCGCCATTATGAATCGCCTGGATGACTTCTACTCGAAGTTCGGTGTGATGGAGCGACTCAGTGGTGATATCTATGTGTGCAACAAGCTCAATGCCGAACTGGAGCTGGAGCCGCTGCCGGAGGATGCGGAGATGCGTCTGCTGACCCTGGACAATGTGCAGGGCATACACGATCTATATCCTGCCAATGAAATCGAATGCGTCCGGCTCTTTGACATACTCGTGCGCAAGCTGCCCGGTCTGGGCATCTTCCGCAAGGACACCAACGAGCTGGCCGCATGGATGGTCCACTCGTACTACGGTGCCATGTTTTCAATGCAAACACGTCCAGACTATCGGCGCATGGGGTGAGTATGACTGTATATCTCCTAGATGTTCGGACCCTTGACCCTTAACCCAAAAATTCGTTCGTCCTTGTTGCAGCTATGGCATCCGTCTGGCCAAGTCTCTGACCCAGCTGGTCATCGAGCGTGGCTACACGCCTTTCGTTGTGATACGTCCACAGAATGATGCGTCCCGGAACCTGTACACGAAACTTGGCTACGAGAAGGCCTTCGAGACGTGCCGCGTGCGGATGACGCCCGACTGCTACGAGGACAGCACTGTGGGCACCATAAGTAACTCATCCTATGCCAAGTTTCCGCCACTACCTCAGGGCGAGTGCGTCATTGTTGCGGGACGCAAGCATGTGCCCGGCGAGAGCCAGAGCCAGACCGTCGACGAGGGCATCGAGGATATGTTGGCTGAAAAATGTGATATCCGCAGCGACGAGGCTAGGGGGGAGCGCAAGACCACAACGGACGAGGGCATCGGCGAGGACAAGTAGGAACAGGACGCAGATCGGGGCGCTATACCTACGCTATACTTATGCTTAATGCTGTAAGCACCTCTTAGGACTCTTTAGGACAGACAGGACAAGGCACAAACAAGTGGCGCTGATTTTTTAAACGATTACACAAATACATATATATTAATGGAACCTGTACGAATACGAGTATATTTATAGATGGTATATGAAGCTTCCTCACCCAGAACGCGGCGTCGGAGAAGGGACATTTTCGACAGCAGTTAAAGGATTTATTTTATATGGGGGTATTGATAACAATTCGAGATCAAAGTCTACGTAGAGAATGAACGCTGAAGTCCGAAAATTTTAAAAATGGAACCGAAGACAGAGAGAATCTTTTAATTTTTTGCTAAAAATGCTTTTACAAAAATGAACTCCAAGAACGTGGAACAAGCACAAACAGAATCGATCGTATAGCAGACCAGACAAAAGGAGCGCATCAATTTATTATAAACTATTATATATATATATATATTAACTCTATATATCAAATTGTTAAAAAAAAAAAAACTAAGCGAACACAACAATTACTTCTCTCTTCTGGCTCTCCACGCAATAACCTCTCTCTGAATGGGAAGATAATCCGTAATTGGGAAAATGGAAATCAAACAAATATTTCGCTTGGGCCATGGAACAGAGCTTTGCACACGTTTCCTCCTCCTCTTTTTGACAAAGAATCTAATACAATAAAAAACATACAAACATACATATATATTTTTCAGATACTATTAAATACTTTCTGTGCCCAAACGAAATGATTTGATTTTTAGAGAGTACAAGAAAATCTGGATTTATAGGCTTTTTTTCAAATTTATATATATACCTACAAGCCCAATGGAAGAATAACAAAAGCGAAAACCAAACAAACAAAACAGAAAACAAAAAATAAATATATATTTTATTATTACGAAATTTTATTAAACTATGCAAACGAGTACTCAATGATCAATGATTTTTTGCTCCTATTTAGCTGAACTAAAAACAAGAAACAAAAAATAAAAAACACGCCAAAGATGTCTTCTGCTTGATTTTAAGTACATACTCCCCTAACCTTGAGAATCTCCCCCTTACCCACTCCTAATCCTCTCGGAAGGCTGGTCCTGATACCAAAATGGATCGGAATTGCTCCTGGGAGAATTTCTATTATCAAAAATGCAAAAACCTAAACTCAAAATATATGCAAGAAAATCAAATGTAATGAAAAAGTTATATATTACAAAACTGCTATATTGTATGTACTCGAACAAAAAACAAAAAAAAATAAAAAACAAAAACCGAATAAAGCAAATTTAAATAAATAACAATATTGAGTCCGCAATTTTGAAGGTGTTTCCTGCCTCCACCTCCACTCCAAAAGAACAAGATAACAAATTACAGCAGCAGTCGACAAAGTGCTCGTTAAAGATAATAGCTGACCACATGTGATGCTCTATTAGAGGGTATTATAATTTAACCCAGCAGTTCGCAACCCCCAAGAGTAACCCAGATATCGTTTTCACAAGCAACATCGACCCAGCAGGAGTTTAAGTCAAATTTATGGCGAGCTATATCTTACTTCTATATTTTTCTGCAGACTGCAGTTGTTTTGCAGAGATTAATACTAGTTAATTCAACTAAAAGTGTGGCTACATTTGAAAGATATATTTCCTTTCTAACTCGAGAAATTTTCAAAGCCCTAAAGGAAGCTATTCTCCTATCTAGATACCCATTATACACAATCCACTTTCCCACAACAATTTGTAGCTGCCTTAGACCTCAGTACAATAGATTCTTCTTAGCAAACATAACATACAATTATTTTCTGTAATTTATGGGCTCACTTCTGCCACTCAAAACAGAGAACAGAGCCTCACAGCTATAGTACATACTGCGCTAAAATTATCTGACTCATTGTTAATGAAATTTACGTGTACAAACACGCCGGCGCGCTTAGATAAACAAAGCGGGACAGCAGCGGTGTGGGCATGGCAAGGCAAGGCAAGCAATGCGGCAAACACAAAAGCTCTTGCACACCCACATTAGCATGTATGAAAGATGATATATGGATGTGGAAATGTTCTGAGTTTGGGGCTTGCAACATGGCTGATGGGTAGTTTAAAAATGTAATTTTATTTCTGTATAAAGAAGGCCTAAGTACGTAGATAGATTAACACTAAGTCGAAGCGAATAATGGAACTGATGGAACTATTGCTTCGCCTGCTCAGAGCTCTTCTTCAGCTGGGCCTTCAAATGATTGGCCACATACTGCCAGTACTTGCGGCGGATGACATCGTGTTTGGTGGCCATATCGTCGCACAGGCCGTACACCTTGCGGGCATTCTGTTCGCGGTCGCTGATCTCGTTCTGGAGTGCCTGCTCCTGGTAGAGGTCGATCAGGAAGGCCATCAGATAGGGCGAACGGTTGCCGGCCTGGTAGAGCTCCTCAGCGAATTCCACCACAGCCGGATGGTTGTTCAGCAGCCCGCTTCCGTAAGGGCTCTGTCGGATTACGCCCACCAAATAGTTCCAGGCACTCTCGTTGTTCTTAATAATGCGAATCCGATTCATAGCGTAGACCAGCTCTTGATCGACCAGGTTCGGGCTGAAGCCCAAGTGCTTGATCACAAAGAAGCGCTGATTCCAAGCCGAATTGTTGCGCTGATCCTCCCCGATCAAGCGATCCACAAAAGACAGCTCGGAATCATAAAGGCTGCAAGGAATATCAAACGATCGTAAGTGCTGGCCGCGCAGGAAACAGATTTTCCCACTCACTTGAATGTGCGTATGGCCCACTGTCGATGCTGCCAGGCGTGATAGTTCTTGGCATCTCCGTCGTTGATCAGGGCATTCTCCGTCAACTCCAGCTCGTTGCTGGCATCGTTCAGCATCTCGACAATGACGCGCCTGTGATGCCACACCTGATAGTTCTTCGAGTTCTGGCCGATCACCTCGCTTAGGTAGTCCAGCTCCTCGTTTAGGTCGGCCTTCAGTTCTCGCAGTATGTCGCGCCTGTACTGCCACACCGTGTAGTTGGCCGGGTTTAGGCGCAGGGCGTCTGTGGTCAGGTCCAAGGCACGTTGGCTCTTCTCGCCCTTGGCAATTATGGCACGCATGAAATCGAAAACCTCGCGAACTGCAAGCAAACATTACACTCTCCTGTCGGCTAATCTCATTCGCCATTACTCACACTTCGGGCTGTAGGCTATGGCCACCACTGGGTTGGGGCCGTCATCCTGGGGCAGCGGCTCTATATCGGCCCACTCCGGGCGCTCGCTGTACGGAATCCACTCCGTGCCCAAGTATTCGTCATCCGAGCTGTCACTCATTTCTTTGAATCCACAAAATTTGTCTAAACAGCTGCTTCACCGAGTGTCGCTGCTGGCTGTTGTCTTGTGTGTTGTCTTATCGCTGGCTGGTGCTGCTGCTGCTCTGCTGGTTGCTGTGGGTGGTGGGTGGCTGATTAATTAATTATTTTTTATTTTAATTCACCGCGAACCGCTCCGAAATTTCTGTGGGATTTTTTTGGGAAATTTTGTTTTGGTTTTGATAACATAAGGAAGTTTGTAAATATCCCGCTGGGAAATTTGCTGGGGAAGTGAAGAAAAAGCGGGTATGGCCAACAGGTAAAACGGCCCAGAAAATTTACCGCCTGCTTGGTAAAATCCACCCCATTGCCTAACATACCATGAGGACAGGTCTGTATATCATCGAAAAATTACGGGTAGGTAAGGTTCGTATGAGTCTTGCAATTTCCCCAGGCTGCTTTTGCCTGTTGACCATACCTTTCCATTGGCCAGAGGTAAATAAGTTCACCTTAACCCTCTTAACCCACCATAAAAAACGTATATTTAAAGAGGTGAAAATAATACTTTTTGTAAATCCAAACCTCGTTATCTTTCCCCTGAACTGCATTGAAATACTTCAATTGTCATAATATTCTTGTGTAAATTTAAAAACCCAAGGGATTAATAGTTTTCTGGCCATGATCGGAAATTCCCCGACTTGGATATTCGGTTTCAGGTTCAGTCTAGTCTAAGGGGTTTTTATTCCTGGTCACACAGTCTTTAACAGAAGTGTTGTGGACAACCATCACTAGTAGCGATAGATGTTTTTGAGTAGTGTTGATAAGCAGCTATATTTTAACGAATATTTAATTTTAAATTATTGAATTTGCAAAACATTTATTACGAATTGAATAAAAGTGCACAAAGTGCCTCAAATTGACTTAATTACTAAACGTAGACATTCTCCGTGCGCGTTAAACTATAATTGAGTAGAGTTCTCCTAGAAACGTGGCTTGAATGTGGCCGGATACTGATTAAAGCGTGGACGCAGTGCGGCATTCGACTTTTCAAACTTTTCCCCCGAATTGCCCAAAATGACGCCATCGGCCAGCTTGCCAGCAACGTCTTTGAGATTCGAACGATCCGCAGTGGAGGCCTCGGCCACGTCGATGATGCGCGGATTCTTGCGATAGCGATACCACCAGTACTCAAAGACGAGCGTGATACAAGCCATGCCAATGCCCACAAAGATGACAATAAAGACACCGCCAATATTCTGTATGGATATGCCGTCCGACTGATCCTCCGGCTTGTCGCACTTGGCCTGCGCCTCGTCATTCTTCCACCACTTTTCCTTGAGTTTCTCCAGTTGTCGTTTGTTGAGCAGCGTTAGAATGCTGTAAGAATTCATATCAGTCCAACCAATGGATTCCCCTACACATATTCCTTTCGCCAAACTTACGCATTGTTGAACTGATCCTTCAGATGGGAGCCTTGCTGCACTGCTATGGCATAGGGCTTCCGAGAGAACTCCTCGCCCACCACCTGAAGGTCGCAGTTGGTCAACTGTAGGTACCGTATATCGGTGGCGTCTCCCAGAAAAGCAAATCCCGTTGCCGCCGTTGAATTCCGGACACGCGCTACGGCCTCATCGAGTGTGGCCGGGAGTGCTGCCTCCTGCATGGCCTGCCACATCTTGGTGTACTTGTCGCTGACCGGGTAATCCCACACGGCCAGCTTGGAGCGCTCTAGGGGAGTCAATGAATCGTTCAGCGATAGATCCTTCCAGATCTCATAGAACATCTGCTCAATGTTGGCCATTCGCTCGAAGTACGTCATGGCCGAGGAGCCATTGAGCGGGGCATAGAGTATCTTGTATTGCTTGGCCAGATCATCCAGGCTTTCGACAGGCGTGTCCAAGCGGGAGACAGTCAGAAAGGCAGCCAAGTTGGCCGTGTACGAGGCAATTATGATAAACCTGATGGTTCGGGAAATATGATTAAGCAAGAGGGATGGAAGAGGGGTGGTCGGTAGATGAAACGCACCCAAAAAGCCACCAAGTGGCAGCCACAAGACGTCCGGACAGATTCTTGGGCGCCTCCCCACCGCCCTGGGGGGTCAACGAGGTCATGCAGAACCAGAGGCACTCCTTCAGATTGAATTCGCGCTTCTCCTCATCATCCTTGTACTTCTCCCGGTTGTTCTGGTAGCTGTAAGGACTCCACCGGTCAAAGACCCACATGAGAAAGCTGGTGAAGAAGTAGGCAGCCAGGATGCACAGCCACACGTTCGTCTCCAGCACGGTGAGGAACTTGAACAGCGAACTGGGGGAGCTGGGACGCTGCATCATGATGGTGATACCCACCAGGTCGTAGTAGGGCACCGTAAAGTCAATGACTATCTCTCGCTCGGCCATCACCGACATGCTGCCCAGCCCGATGTCCGCCTGCTTGTCGATCAGCTTCTTGACGATGCCATTCCACTCGCCCTTCTCATCCATGTTCCCGAATTTTCCGTCCTCCACCTCCTGGATGGTGTAGTCAAAGTGCACAATCGCGGCGATCTCGTTGATCAGATCGATGCAGTAGCCCTTGTAGCCCTTGGGAGCGGTCTCGTCGCGCATGATGAAGGGAGCTTGCTGTGGATCGGAATAGCAGAAAATGAGATAAACGTCGGGTTGGCAGGGGACATTTTTCACCCACCACAACAGTGTATATGCGATAGACCGTGTCCGCAGTCAGATTCTTCATCTGCTCCTCATCCTTGACGGTGAGGGGCGTGTCCAGGCCAGCTGTCCACGTGCCAATCGATTTGCTGTTCACCGAACTGCCGCCACGAATCTGGAGCACATTTATATCCATTTCGAACTTCATATAGCTGAAGCCATTGAACGGCTGCTTCGGTTGCGTGACCAGCTCGAAAGTGCCATACGACGTGGGTTCGCTTATCTACAGTCAGGAATTTTTATAATCAACCATAATTGCCAGCCGAACACTTGCGGACAGACACACCCACCTTGGTGAAGTATTCCCGGAGATCGAGGTTGCGCTGGGGTGTGTTGCCGCCTTGGAAGTCGTCACAGTTCAGATACTCCATGTCCTTGGGCCAGGCACCCGATTGAAGCATTTCTCTAAGGAACAAGAACAAGAACAATACGCATACATCGTCAGATCTTCGCGACTTGAATTTATCTACTAATCTATCTAAAAAGTAGTTTCTTACTGAGAGGGTGGCAGATATAAATGCTATTATAGGGAATTGAACTTTACATACCGCTAGATTTTTTCTAATGTTCGTTTATCCACCCAATGACCTATTTGTTTTGAATTATAAAATATTTTCTAGCACTTTCCAGTACGTCTCTATTTCTCTATCGCTTTTCCCACAAACAAAATGTTCCCTATCATTTTTGATAAGGTGTAAAATAATCATAATCAAACATATAGTGTCCTGGATATCTCCTGTGGGTCCTACCGAATAGAACACCCTCGCCACTCACTTGATGGTTAGGAAGCTGCGCAGAGCCAAATCAAAGTAGAATGCCGAAGCCAGTTGAGGCTCCTCGTTCAGGTTGTAGGTGGTTCGTAGGAGGCCTAGGCGATCGCGGAATTGCGTATACGCCATGGGTTTGAGAAACATGATCGTGGCATTGTCTCGCTGACTGCTCACTTCGCCCTCGTTCTGGGTGATGGCGTGCCAGGCGAAGTTCCGCTCAAAGTAGGCGGGCTTCACGGACTCAAGGACCATGCGAATGGACTGAAGGTTGCCCAGAATGAAGAAGTTGTTGATGTCCAGATTGCGCAGCTTCTCAATCTGCTCCTCGCGCTCCCGCTTGCCATCCTTGGCAATGGCTGTGATCACATGACGCGTCTGAATGTTCTGCAGCAGGGACTTGTACTTGTGGTCCATCACAAAGGTTTCGTCATACAGGATGGCAGCTGGGGAAAAGATACAGATACATACAGGGGTTAATTCTGCAATGTGAGTCATCAACGGTTATCATTCTACCATTGGTGATGTTGAGACGCCGCACAATGCTCCGGATGACCTCGGGTATAATGTCGCCCGGCGGCATCACCTGCAGCAGGTACTTCTGTTTGGATTCATCCAGGTCCCTCCACTGCCGAAGATCCCCCTCCTGACCGTACGAGGCACTGATGGTGGGCAGACCCAAGGCCTGGGTGAAGCTCTTCACCGTCTCCGAGGCCACGCCCGACTTGGTAGTGTCCAGAATCAGATGCGGCATCATTTTCTTCTCAATGCTCTCGGCATACTTGTTGCAAACTTTGAAGTGGAATAGTGACCGAAAGGCGAAGACCTATCATTGCTGATCCGGAGATGATACATATCTCAAATTTTACTCACTTGCTTCTAACAGCACCTTGGCATCCGTTTTATTGGCCTCAATCGATTCAATCTGCACGGACAGGCCATAGCGAATGTTCTTCTTCAAATACGTGAGCACCACATCCACGGCCTTGGACGCCGGCTCGTTGTCCACCTCATTGATGAAGACTACCACCCCAATGTTGAATTTGATTGGATTGTAAGAGGAAAAAGTATTAGGTGGCTTAAAATCTGGGAAAAAATAAATCCCTTTTTTGTACCCTATATTTAAAGTTAATTTTCAATGGCTTGGGTTGTCCGATTTATTGTAAATATGTCCCATTTTGTTCAATGACTTGTTGCCATTTAGAGAATAGTTTTAGAGTTTCACTCTCAAAAAACTCTGGTACGTTCTGTTAAAAAACTCGACCAATCTAGTCTTGCAGTCCTCAATTGAATTATTTCTTTGTCGCGAAGAAAATTTTTTAAGGACGAAAAAAGATTATAGTCGCTATAAGGACTATAGGGTGGATGCATTAAAACTTTCCATCCAAGCTGCTTATGTTTGGTGCGCGTCATTATTGATGTGTGTGGTGTCGCTTCTGGTGTATTGCATTCTAGTTGGCATTGACAATGGTTGACAATAGAGGCCCGAGTAGAGTGTTTACCCTAATGGTAGATGATTCCCTTCCAACGAACACCTTCGAAACCGAAATTTCGCATTTTTAACCGGGAAAGTACCAAAAGCACCAAAAGCAGTGTTCCCAATTTCAGTTGCCTTGATCGCCCTTATCGTAAAGAAATTCGAGAAAAATCGATCGAATTTCGTCGTTGTAAGTCACAATTTTTAGCTCAAATTATCTCCTATCAAAAATCTGACACTGTGTTTTAAACCACCTTTCCAAAAAGACCAAGTATAATTCAGTATGCCTATTGTTTACCAATAAACTCATACCAAACTTGACACACAAAAAAAATTGGATTTCTTTTTCCCCAACCTAATCTATTTTTCAGCCTTCTAAAAGACAATCAACTTTCCTATCCTTTTTTACCTAATTAGTTTACTTACTTTACATATGTACATACGTGCACTGAACGAAATATTCCATATGAATACGTTTATCTTTTGGGATATTTTTTTTACTTATATAAATATTATTTTACCATAATTTCCAAAAAAATACTGTACGATTCTCAAAAATTGAATTATTGAATCTATATTAAAACAAATCTATTTAATTGGATTAATTTTAGGTTAACTTGGAAAAACGTCTCACAGTTCGAAATGTACAGGGAATATTCACCAAATCAGTATTTACGTATTTGATAAGTTGATATTCTAGATATCTATACCTTGCAGTGGATTCACTTTATTAAATATTTTATGGTAAATTTCCATAACCTTTTTATGGGAGAATAATTAGATTACACTGGGAAATGATTTGAATTATTTAACAATCCCCTTAATCTTCAGATATATATCCCATATGTTCATAAATCGATGGATTTACCACTTACACACATTAATATTTTGAGTCGTCTGGGCCACTATCTCCCGATTCCAACCGCTTAGTAGCGTGAACAATCCGAGAAGCCATAAATATTTGAAAGTCTTTAAGCAAACATCCAACATGGTAGCGGGCACGTAGGGGGTTCCGTTCCGAGATCGCAGCAATCAGGAATTGACCGCACGCCCCGAAGTACAAATTTCAACTGAGTTGAATTATCCTGTCGGAAAGTGGAATCCTTTACCACAACCAATGCCACTGACAATTTCACTTTCAACGCGGACAATGTGTGGACATGTGTGTAACCTTGGTGATAATCAATTTACTGTGTAATCACCCTCAACCCCAAACGACCCGACCCCACTGATACAACCTGACCACACATTCTGGTTCTAGTCTACTGTTCGTGCCGGAACTTCAAGCGATAATTAGGCGGGTATTGGTGTTTTGAGGAGCCGAACTGGAATGGGTTAGTGGTAGAGTTATTATGAGGTATTGAATAGCTTGTTATATTGTCACATAAACATGAAATGATTATTGGAAGTATTGGGTCGGGGAGGGGTTTTCGGGTGGATACAAGTGCACGCCTGAGCAATTTTTGCAAAGAAATAATTGGAATTAAATTTGGAATCGGGATAATCAAAAGAATCTATATTATTTAGAAAGAGACTAAAAGAGACTTCATTATATCGATTAGGTGAGAGTCAGAAATCTTTCCATCTTACCCATCGATGATGGCTCTGCCGGAGCACTTCTAGCACTCAACTGGCAAGGGACAAGTACCATGTTCTATAGCTAGTGCACAAAGCAGTCCAAGGACAATGGCAACCAAGCTAAACTATTAACTATTTCCAAAACGTGCGGTATACATAAACACATATGTACATGCATACAAATAGATTCCGAGCCCAAGGGTTCGAAGGGTTAGCCAAAAACTCTTTTTGTGGTGTGAACGAAGACTGAGAGGACAAATACCTATTATTTTATACTTTTATAATATGTCAAGCAAGACGGGAAGCTATATCGACTCGTCTCTCGATGCTGATCAGGAATATAGTATTAATATTTATATTAATATATTAATTTTATTACAAATTTATACTCTATGGTATTGGAAACGCTTTCTTCTGGCTGTTACATATGTACAAACATCTAGACGAAGATAATCTTTGAGTATAAAAAACCATTCAATTGGTTGCGAATTATGAATAGTCAGTTCTCTCACTACTTCAAAATTTCGCACCAGCCGATTAGCCATGACTCATTCGAAGTATTTATCAGGTATAATTAAACCAAGATAACCGAAAAAACGCACAATTGACGAAAGTACAAAATGTTTTTGTTTTTATTTTTGATACATAGTTACAAATAAACGAAAGTAATTTAATTGTAGAGTGCACCCTACAAGAAATAATGAAAGCGAAAACGCGACCTAAAAATAAAACTCTAAATAATTATGCAGCAGCTGCAGCGAACCGCATATAGAAGATATAGCTATATCGTGATGCCCGACGGCGTCGACTAGCGAACATTGTCATTATTCGGAGACCTAGATATACATAGATTTAGTTTTAGTTATTACACTTAGACGACAGTTCACAATGGGTAGATACAAAGACGACACGTACGCACATCGATTCAATTAAAAATATATGTATGTGTATAAAGCCTATAAGCCTAGAGAGTGTATATGCATAAATCTCACAAGTTCCAGTCATCTGGTCCCGTCTCCTGTCGTATGACGGGCGGGGTAAGCGGTGCTTGGGGTGCACCAGGCACGGGTGTGGGCACCAGGGGTGTGGTGCCGCGCAGCGAACTGCCATAGTAAGGCGGCGGCCGGTAGCTGTTGATGCTCGGTGATGTCGAGCTGTGCGTGGACGAGGCGGAGGAGTCCCGTACTCGGGCGGCATCAAACACCGGCGCCTGGGCGTATCTATATGGTGGTCCAGAGCCCGGTGCCAATTGCGGCGTCTGCGATCGCGAGTGGGACCGTTCGCGACGCATTTGCATGCGCTGCTGTTCCATATACTGCTGCTTCCGCTGCTTGAGCAGCTGCTCTTCCCGCTGCAGCAGGCGCTGGCGCTGCTGAAGCTCGTACTGCTGACGCTGCATGGCACTGAGCCGGTTGGCCTTGCTCCACGGATTGCCGCCGAAGCAGAGGTTCGATATGAAGACGACCGGCGAGAAGAGACGCAGCGAGATCTCACTAGAAGAGGGCAGAGTTTATTTTTAGACAACATCTATTACCGCACAATCTGTCACACTTACGTGGTGTCGACCATGGGCTGGGCCTCATTGCCGCTGAGTATGAAGAGTGGGAAAAATATGGAGAAGATGCAGCTGCTCACAATCACCGAATTGGACAGATTAGTGAGCACTGTCAGCGGTATGCCGAAGCCGAAAAAGTAGGGCCAGTTCTTCTCTATGTAGGTGAGGCGTCGGTGAAGCTCCCATCCCATGTTGAACCACTTGTACTCGAAGGAATACAGAGAGTACAGAAGGCAGAGGTGCACAAAGCAGAGCGAGGAGCCGACATACTTCACCGGCACCAGATTCACCAGCATACTCTGCACCAGGAATAGCATCTGCACGACCATGCTGAAGAGGAAATCGGCCACCAGTTTGCTGATCCCCGGTATCAGCTGCGGCCGACCCTTACGCACCCGATACGCTGCATTGGCAATGTCCGCGAACCACAGCGAGCTGACTATCTTCGACAGCATAAAGATGGGCAGCACCCACATCATGCCAAAGAGCAGCGAGAGTATCGGATGCAGCCAGGCCCACACTACGGGCAGTGTCTCCGACTGGGCGCCGTAGAAGATGGTCAGGCAGAACTTCAGCGTGGGCAGCAGAGCCGACTCGAATAGCACGATGCTCAGCCAGGTGAAGCCACCGTTGAGCATGCAGCATTTGAAGAGCTTCTTGGCGATCTTCTTCTCGCTGTGTAGGGGGGGAGCAACGCAAGTGCGCATTAAATAAATTAGTCATGCTGAGTAGCAGCCGCTGTCTTTGTGTCACGTACCCCTGCGGCTGTTTCTCCTTCTCGGCGGCAGGTTTCTGGTTTAGGATCTTCTGCAGACTCCGCTCATCGGAATTCTCCTCGGCCCGCTTGGCGTACTCCTCGCGAATCATGGCCGCCGCAGAGCTGGGCACAGGCGATGGCGATCTACGCGCCCGCTCGTAGCGATCTTTATCTGTTCTGCGCAGTAGTCGCATCTCCTGCTCGGCATTCTGGCGATTCACCTCGTTGTCGATGTGCAGGACGAGGGTCATGCCACGTATGCTGTCCCACAGCCCGTACAGTATGCCATAGGCGATGTTCTGTGGGTGATGAACAACGCATTTAAATCAAGTATTACATATGTATGTAGGCGGAGAGACCCTTACCTTTATCGCAGCCATCTCACGGGCGTCGTGTGTGTCTGTGATCGGTCTAAAAAGCACTAGTTCCTTTTGTACACATTACGAAATATACATGCAAGCATATGAAACGTGTTAGGCTACTCTAAATTTGGTCGAAATTCTGGGAATGGTGTCGCGTCTGAATAAAATATGTTTCGTTGTTGTGCGACGACCACAACCAATATCATTTCCTAAGAACTGAATCTCTCGTTCATTTCCAGGCAAACTGAGACCGTGCGCGATTTACACGTGGCCTACATACTTATCGCTATGCCGCTGCGAGTGATCCAATTTTTCGCCAAGACTTTAAAAACATTGAACTTTGTGCTGAATTTAATATTAACTTGTATTGTTTTGCATGGTGTAAACAGGCTGATAAGTGCACGGTTGCCACCTGATGCTCAACCGAGGCTAGCCAACACTGCTCATTTCTTTGAATGACCTCCCTCTCTACGTCATACACCTTGCGTTTGTATTCAAACATTTCGTATTTTGAAAATTCATAAAAAAGAACCATGTTCGACAGCCAAACCAAATAGTTTCTACATCCATCATCGGTTTTTAATCTTTTTTTGGAGCATTGAAGAAAAAATACACTCGATGGACAACGATTTTTCAAGAATTTAGGAGTGCCACAGAAATGACGCGCGCGGAATGTGAATCAAATTCGAACTCAGACCGGCTAAGGGTTGACAACTTAGCTAGTGTTGACCACTTTCATGATTAAATTAGTATATGGCACTAACAATAAGTATATAATTAGGGGTGCAACAGAAATCTCGAGAGATTTTATTTTTCGGACACTTTTTTCGGAGTTCACGCGCAACAGTGAGCTGTAGTATTTAAAAAATAATTTTGTGAAATGTTGCTCTTCGCTTATTTCTTTGTTTTTAGTGAGGGATCTGAGAGAAAATTTTTTACATAAATGTACTTTACAGAAATAGTGCATCTGTCCACCCTCCGCTTATAGCTTGTGTACAATTTGTAAACAACAAAATTTGAATTCTGTTCCCGCCCAATTATAGAGCTTGAGTGACAACCCTGACAAACATATGTTTTTTCCGATTGTCTGTGACTGGCAAACGTCAGCTGCTTGTGTTGCCGCCATAAAATAAATTTAAGAAATAATAAAATGGAGACTTTTACCATCTCTAAGGGTGGAGAAAAAAGAAAAAAAAAAGATAAAGTATACTAATTGTTTTTAAGCCTCGCTTTGCTGAATAAAATCCATCTGAACAGACACAAAATTGAAATTTAAAAAGGTATTGATAATTGGTGTGAGCGGCAGCATGCTCTAAGAAAAAACGCTTCTCTCGACGACAACAGCTTTCATTCCTAAATGAGAATCTGTACTATGAATTTGTAGAAAAAAATGTGTATGTAAGGGGCTATCTCCGCCACTCGTGCACCAAATTGCATGCTAGTCTGCTAGTATAAAATAATAAAGAAACACGCAAATTCTACTAGAGTTTCGAAATACATACATCGGACTTTTCTGCATCAAATGTGAAACAATCACCGCTTTCCATACTCCTCCTGGGGAGAACGGAAGTTTTTGGCACTGTAAGGAAAGCGATATAGAAATATACGAATATAATACGCACCCAGTCAGGTAGACCCGCCCACGGGCGGCAGCTAAATGTGCTGGATATAACGGAACCAAATACGACAGCAAACATGCAAATATGTATGTCAATTGCTGGGATTGCTATGCTACGAGATTAATATCCAGGTTGCCCGTATTCTCAATCACGTTATAGCGCGTCGGCTAATGGCTGACCATGAAGAACTGCATCTCATTGGAATGGACAATGGTGCGATCGACGACGGCTCCCGAATCCACATTGTTAAACTTGTTATATTATTAGATGGAGCTCCGTTCGGAAAGAAGCTCGTATGAAGACGCTTAACAACAATGACGCAGCAAATCTTGGGATTAAAGTGCATCTGAACGGAGGCGGATAATATTTCATGAAAAATTTACCGTGTTGGTTATTATTACTTGTTACTGCAATCGATTCCCGATGCGGATTCACTAAATAGCGTGTCCTTTCAAAAGTTCGCGACTGACATAGAGCGACTCTCACGCCAGGCTTGAACCAAAGACAATTACTATTTATATTGTCTTTGGTACAACCACATGCCTACAGTTGGCATGTTTCCTCTATATATTTGCACCTGTCCGCCACTGCCACAAGAGCCGACAGCGACGGATACTGATGAAGCCATTATCTCTCTTATTCTTAATACTATTTCATTTTATTTAATATTTTTATACCCGGTACTCGAAGAGTAAAGGGGTATATTAGATTTGTGCAAAAAATTAATGTGTGTAACACCCAGAAGGAAGCGTTTCCGACCCCATAAAGTATATATATTCTTGATCAGCATCAATAGCCGAGTCGATATAGCTATGTCTGTCTGTCCGTCCGTCTGTCCGTCTGTCCGTCCGTCCGTCTTCATTAGCGCCTATAGCTCAAAGACCATAAAAGCTAGAGGAACACTATTTTGTATCCAGACTCCTGTCCTATCGCACTGTTACAAGTGTATTTCAAAATTTCGCCCCGCCCCCTTCCGCCCACTCCAAGGACGAAAATCTGTGGCATGCACAATTTTAAAGATACGAGAAAACTAAAAACGCAGAATCGTAGAGAATGACAATATCTATCAGAGTGTTGAATCTGGATCAGATCGACTCATAAATATAGCCACAATGAAGAAAACAATTTCGAAATGCATCGTTCCCTCTCGCTCTCTCTCACACACAGGGGTAGGCGCTATGCCTGATCGAATTTTTTGACGCCTAGTTCTCAGAGACTATAAAAGCTAGAACCACCAAACTTTCTATCCAAGCTCCTGTGATATCAAACCGAGACGAGTTTGTTTTAAAATTTGGCCACGCCCCCTTCCGCCCCCACAAAAGATTAAAATCTACAATTTTGAAGATACGGGAAAACCAAAAACGCAGAATCATAGAAAATTACTATATCTATCAGAGTATTGAATTTGGATCAGATCGGATCATAAATATAGTCAGAAGGAACAAATGAAATTTCAGTGGCCTTCCAAGCGCAGACTGATTCCCTCTCTCTCTCGCACACAGCCGTGTATGTATATGTAGGAAGTAGATAAAAACATGTAGAAATGGCAGATGTAAAAAATTTATGTTAACCAATATGGAAACATCTAATAGATCAAAATCTCCGAAAAGGTTCGACTTAAATTGTTTTTTTTTGGCTAAAATTTAATTTTTCCTTTTGCGAACATGTAATAAATTACAACAAGCTCACATACATATATACTGACTGAGTACCGGGTATAAAGTAGAGCCGCGGCGCAGACGCGGCTCATAACGTTCCCCCTCGTTTTTTTTGTAATTAAAAATAATTTTTTTGAGACATGCGACAAAAATTAGTTTATATTGGGAGCACGCTAGACCCTACTAGGCAAAAGATCATTGATAATGGCGGTCAAGAATTTTTAGTGGGAGTGCTTGCTGATGGGTTCCCTGTAAATAGGCACGCCCGCGAGAAAGCAGAAAAACGATTTCCCGTCCTATGAGATTATCGCCATGTGATGAATTTAATAATGAAATACAATCCTGATGATGTTATTCTCAATAAATTGTACCACAAGTTATTTCAAGCGGAGTAGGAACAGCAGAACCCGTACTGCTTGCGAGCGGGAGTTGAGTACAATGATGGTGGTGATGAAAAGAAAAGGTGATGAAAGCCAATAAAGACCCATTCGGTTTTGAATTCTGCAAGCGCAACACTTTGCAGCTGAGCGCCGACACCATCAAAGTGGTTGTCAAGAATGTAGCCAAAGAACTAAACAAAACACATTTCAAAGTGTTGTTTAAGCCACCTTCTACATCTCCTTCATGGCCAGAATGTTCGGAATTGTTCAGCATGTCGTATTGACTAGATATGATTAATCTTGACTCAGAGTAGTTTGGAACAACAAAATATTTATTTTCTTAATAAAACCTGTAGAAATTATACACAAATATCTGTATTTCATATTGAAATTATGAAAATAATGCTAGTTAAAATGTGGACGGGATTTTAGGAAAGTGGCGATTAAAGACTTAAAGCTGCTATGAAATGTTTAAAATCTCGCCAAAACTTGTGAGAGACGCGCAAGTGGAGGATGCTCTTGTGGGGAGTTAATCCTGCATCCTTAACCCAAACTCACAAACAGATATCACAAATGAATAAAATGGCATACCAGGAAATTTGTTGATAGAAAGGTAGTCGCTGTGGAGCCTGCAGTTGCCAACAAAGATACCGAAAAGTCCAGAATCTCCCGTCGACGACCAACCCTAGCAGTTTTTCGCGAAGAGTTCTCTGACGCTTCTTCTTATTCAAATTATAAAAATAATTATAGTTAAAATGTGGACGGGAAATTAGGAAAGTGGCGAGGAAAGATTTAAGGCTGCTATGAATTATTACAAATCTCGCCAAAATTGTGATAGACGCGCAAGTGGAGGATGCTCTTGTGGGGAGTTAATCCTGCATCCTTCATCCAAAACTCACAGATATCAGAAATTAATAAAATGGCACACATATCTGAATCCATAAGTTATGGCATACTAGCTCATGTGTTGTATAAAACAATGATCCATTAAACATTAATAAATTGGCATAAGAGCACATGCGTAACTCCTTCAGTAAAGGAAGCCGCTGTGGATTCTGCAGTTACCAGTAAAGATACCAATAAGTCCAGAATCTCCCGTCGACGACCAACCCTAGCAGTCTCTCGCGAAGAGTTTTCCGGCGCTTCTGCTGATGAGCCAAGGACAATATAGATATTAAGATTAAGAGCGCCCATACGTTTCAATGGTGATATGTAGCTAGGTTTTGAAATCGACGATATCCGCGCCGTGTCGCTCGCACCAAGTCGAGAGAACGGGTGTAGCGACAGCGGCGTTATAAAAAGAACCAATACAAGCAGGCAGACCTAAAGGTCTTAAGAAAAACTTATTAAATAGGAAATTATTAAATAAAAAGAGAGAATTCGTGAATGAGATATTGGTTATTAATGTTTAATGCTTGGCGGCTCTTGAAATTCTGCGCCGAAGTCGTCATTGCAGTTCCGTATTTATAGGCGACGGCGCTTCTGCATCTGCATCTTCACCAATCAAAAAATGTCCTGGGGTGAGCGCTGTTATGTCAGTTGGATCGTTTGACATTGGAGTAATGGGTCGAGAATTGATAATTGCTTCAATTTCAATTATTACTGTGTTTAGTTCCTCAAATGTCAAGGATGCTGTGTTTGTGGTTGTGATCAGCAGCTTTTTTGCTGATTTAATCACAGCTTCCCAAAGGGCTCCAAACGATGGGGCCCGGGGAGGAATGAATTTGAAGTCCACTTGCCTTTTCATGCAGTGATTCGTTATTAGATCATGTGCCTTTTCGCTGAAGATGGTTGATTGGTTGCATTGTCGCAATGAATAGTCTGGCATTTCCCACGCCTGCTTAAGAATCGACGGAGAGCTGCATCTGTGGTTAGGTCGCTCAGCAATTCTAGGTGCACTGCCTTTGTGAAAAAGCAGCTGAACATGGCGATGTATGCCTTGTCTGGCCTTTTTCCTCGGATCTTATGGTGGATCGCAATCGGTCCACAGTAGTCAACTCCTGCATTAAGAAATGGGCGTGCTTGTGTGACTCTTTGTGCTGAAAGATTGCCCATAATCTGGTTCATTAGCTTTGGTCTGGCTCTGGTGCATCTAACACAGCTGTGAATGATGTTTCTAGCCATCGTTTTGTCGTTGATGATCCAATACTGTTGTCTTGCTATTGCCCTTAGGGCTTGGGCACCGCAATGCATGTTCTCCTCATGGAGTTCTTGCATAATCATTTTGACTATCGGATCATTGTATGGCAGTAGAATTTGATGTTTAGCGTTGTACAGAAGTAGAGCTTCTTCTAGTCTACCGCCAACTCGGATGAGCCCATCTTCTCCTAGTATGGGAGATAACGATATGATGGAGCTCTTTTTGTCCACAGTCTTATAGCGTTGTAGCTGCCTTAAGTCTGCGGTAAACTCGACTTGTTGGATAGTTCACAAGATTATAGCGCATAGATTATAGAAACATAGATTAATAAAAATAAGTATAACGTCAATTTTTTGTCGTCTAGTGTTATTAATTGTAAATTAAATCAACGTACCAACAGAAAATTCTATCATTTGCCTTTCTGACAAGATTCGCGCGCGCTTATTGTCTATCCATCAAACACGCATACATATGTACATATACAATTGCGCGCCCTTTTAGAGTATTAACACTTTTAAAAGAAGCTTGCCACCCAACATCAAGACAATTGTTATTTTAAATACCCTCGTGCAATATATGAATTTAATACACGGATATATTTCTGTACCCATGTACATATGCAGATATCTACAACAGATATTTCCTAATTTACTTCATATTAGAATAATTGTTTATTAGAGTATTCAAGGTGCGACTCGAAAATACATTTTTTCTTAGCACATTCCCAAAGGAAAACAAGTAATTTGCAATATATGTAGAAATATATATGTATATCCATATTTATTTATTGTAGTATCTATATATTTAAATATATCATACTTTTAGTTCAAATCACAATTTGTATATGTAAGATAACATCTATATGATTTAATATATGTAAATTTGCATTTATGTTTATATATGTATGTATTAGGTATACTATCTATTTAATATAGGGACTTAGTAAAGGTAACTGTAAATAAGCATATTTATCATAAAAACGAAGAATAAATGAAATACGGCAGAAAAAAGTTCCTACGGCATTTGCATAATCTGTATTAAATTTATAATAATTTAGAAT
Organism: Drosophila helvetica; assembly: GCA_963969585.1. Classification (NCBI taxonomy): domain Eukaryota; kingdom Metazoa; phylum Arthropoda; class Insecta; order Diptera; family Drosophilidae; genus Drosophila; species Drosophila helvetica. The sequence continues at coordinate 13,998,964 of OZ018402.1, read as the reverse complement.
AATATATAATAATGTACATACAGTGGATAACATTAATATTCGGTTTTTTTTTTTTCAACTTTAAAGGCGAATAAAATGTATAAAACTAACAAGAACAAAAATTTAAAAAATAGTATAGTAAAGCCTGGTTTATTACCTTTTCGTAGAGGTACATATATTAGGACTTTATTTCAAAAAAAAAGGAAGTAAACGTACAAAAACAAAAAAAAGCCCAAAATTTTCGTTACTTTAATATTCGGTATTTTTGGGAAGTCGTATAATAAAACCCTGTGGCAACTCCAAAAGGCCACGAATAAAACAAATAACATAATTAATTTTTTTCGCACGCCCAAGTGTCCCGCACCACCACCTACCCAGCCCATTCTTCAATTATTTTGTGGCGGGCGGCATGTCCGTTCAATAAGCATAAGCTGAAGAACCAAAACAAAAACGATACACAAATTTCGTTCTACCAGCAGCAATACTTAAAAAATGTATGTGAGCATATATGTGCACCCATATATCCAAATACGCTGAAGCAAAACAAAATAAAACAGAAACCAAAAACCCAAGAACTGACAATGCATACAATCAAAAACTTTTTGTGTATTATAACACATACACCAATGCAATTACTTCGTTGCTGTCGGCTACTGCTAGCGCCGCGTCATGAGCCGAACAGTTGCAGTACCGAGCCGAACGCTTGGTACTGCATTTCTCAGACTTCGTTTGACACAGCCGTTTGTATGAAATGGCATATCTATATATTGTATGGTTAGTGCTAGTATTTAGCCGCTAGTATTTTTATATTGAACTGTTCGCCTAGAAAACGTGTTTTCGGTATATACTGTATGATTAGTGGTACTAGGCTAATTCCTTGATATTAAAAAACATCGGAAATATTCGATGTTTTATCAACACCGATGTTTCTCCAGCCCTACTGCTTCAGGCCAGTGTTGCCATATTACTTATTTTAAGCTAGATTTAGCTTATTTTAAAATCAAATAGCTTGAAAAATAATTGAAATTCTTATAGCTTGAAATTTAGCTTATTTCGGCTTACAAAAAATGTAGAAGAAAACAAATTTAGTTTTTTGATTGTATTGTAATTTGTAATACAAGATGGCTATCCATCGAAAGTGCAGTATCGCAAGTCGAGGATCAGTGGGAGGAATTAAAGTTGCACTTTGCCTTAGCCTCTACAAATTAAAGTTGTCACATAGCAAAAATATTGAAAATGCTTTATGAGGATGACAGAAATAGGCATTACTTAATACTTTTAAAGCCAATTTTAAAAAATATTCAAAATCGGAACAATTTTTTCCAAATCGAGAAGGCCGATTCGTCGAAATTTCTTAATGAAATTATAACGGCAATCAATGCGCTAAGAATATCATAATTCCTCCAGAAGCGAATATTGATATTTTAAAGGATGATTTAAAAGATTGTGCAGTTAGCGACTTATTTATGGGGTATGTCTTTGAGAAGGAAATCAAAGACGCAAAATATGTTGATATTGGAACATTTCATTGTATCATTGACATTGTATCCCAATTTGCAAAAATTCACATAATCAATTGGGGAAAAAAGGAACACACTATAGAGTTTTGGTCAGAAGTTTTAATTTAAAAGGATGCTGGCCAAAAAAAAGTTTTCGAGAAACTGGCGTTATCTGCCATGGTCGAATGCTGCGGTTGAGAGGGTATTCAGCCAAATGAATATTGTTAAAACAAATTTGCGCCGCAAAATGTGTCTGAAGAGTTTGAACGTAATACTAAGCATAAGGTTTGTTTTTGAAATGTTAAATTATTTAATATATACTAAGTATATTCTTTTGAATGTTATAGATATGGACTGCGACGTCATGGCAAATGTTGTCATGATTACAAACTTCCAAGTAAATACCTTGCATTAATTAAATCATCCGCCAAATATATGGAATCCATTGATGAAGTTGGTGAAATCATAGCTTTATTATAATATAAAAATATCAATCAAATTCAAAAATCAATTATTTTGATGTTTTTATGGATAGCCTATTTTTAAGCTTTTTTTTAATTTTTAGCTTCTTCTAGCTTTTTTTCTTCTACAATCTAGCTTATGGTGTCTTCCAAAATCTGGCAACACTGCTTCAGGCTGGTTGCGAAATTTGTTGGAATTTGTTGTTTTGTTGTTAAGAAGAGTGATAATAGCGAATCTACTGTAAGCGAAAGTTCTTTCAACGCTTCTGTGGCCCAGAGACTTAAGCAGTGAATGTAAGTTACCAAGTCCTGAAATCAGTGTCAAGCGCCTCCAAAACGAGTACGAGAAAACATCAAGAAAAGGCAAATGGGAGATGATTAAATTCAAATGACATCATTGCAGCACCTTTTGCGACAGCTATGTGGCATAATCCTCGTTTATACTTGCGTTTATTTAGTTAGAAATTTGATCATAATTTACTTCCATTTGTGGGCCCGAAACACGCAACGGGAACCAAAATCTGTAAAGGCGGAGTGGGGCAAAAACGTTTGTGTATGTGGCAGTGTGTGTGTAAGGTGGTATGGTATGGCTGTATTGTTGTTGTTGTTGTTGACCGGCTTATGGAGGAGAGTTCTGTTATTTTTGGTCTGAACCACGGAAATGCTTATTAACTTTCCGGGGGCGGTGGTGGTCAGGTCAGTGTAATTATAGCTCCTGACCAGAGCTCGCCATGCAACTGGTCGTGCGGTCAAAGTGTGTGTGTTTCGTGGGAGTGTGTGTGTTGATTATTATCCTGGGACAGCGCACTTGGGTGGGTCCTATGCGTCACACATTGCTCGTACAGTATAGGCTAATCCAATAAAACGCTGCTAACCATTTCAGTATAAGCAAACGCGACGCGACGCCTATTAATATAAAAAAAAAACCAAACAGCAGAGACACAGACAGCGATTCGTCGTTGGCATTGGGAAAACCTCTTCAACACGTCAAAACCAATTTCGGTTTTAGTTGTGAGCCAACCTTCAATAGAAAAAGTGAGCTTTTGTCGTCGTCTGCGTCCCGATTTCTTTCCCGTGCTTGCATTTGATGTGTACTATTTTTCGGCTACTCTGACTCCGCCCGTCCGCGCTTAGTAAATAGCAAAAGCATACCAAATGCCGTACATTATCATACGCGGCAATCTAGCCTCCTACAGTCACAAATATCCATGGCGTGTGCTCGTCTCTGGATTGAAAGGTAAACCCAGCCACGGCTATTTAGTTCAGTTCAAGTAGTAGATTTCCCATTTGCGATTTTGGTTAACATTTTGTATCGTTTTATTTTTTGCTGTTTTGTGCGTTTATTATTGCGACACAATTCATTTGAAGATTGCTTGGCAAACAGATACACATATGCATATCTACATATACGAGTATTTCTACAGATGCACGCACACATATAAAACACGTAAGCTTAAAGCGCCAGTTACGGTTATTTCTACTTTACATTTACAAACAAAACTTTTTTTGAATGAACAAACAGTGACGGTCAAAAAATATGCATGTCAGAGCTGTAGGAAAGCTGGAATCTTATTTTTCTAAGATGATTGTGGCTTAGCTAAACGGGTAACCTAAAACAGGTTGTTACGAAAATACTTAAAATATCTCTGCAATTTTTATAATAGCAGCTCAGTAGAATTCGCTGATGCTATATTGTGAAATTTGTATGGGTTAAATTGGCGAGAACGTATAGAAACTTATTTTTGGTTTTAGGTAGATAAACAAAGCTGTACGCCATAGCACATATTTGACATCTTTTTAGCACTATAAAATATTTATATATTAATCAACAAACCAACAGCCTTAAGTGCATGCCATTGGCACCGCCCAATCCCACCCTTCCTCTTTTTATGACCACCACTGTTGGAAGCTCTCTGTACGAACTTCTCTCGTCGTCAATTTCGTATTGTTGGCCCGCCGTGCAGCTCGCATCTAAGATTCGCAATTGAAGTTGCTATATTCATACATCTGTATGTATCCGGTAATACCTACATTAATAATAATATTTATAGCACTGTTATGTGTGCCCTGCATGGCAGAAGTCAATACACCCTACTCTTCAATTTTCCAAGAACTCAATTTTTCTCATATCATGAAGCGAACAATACGTTTTGGCTTTTTGCTTAATTAGCGCACTCACACACTTAACGACACAGACCTGTCCGGTGGCCCTGGGCTGACGTCATCTGTGTCGTTCGGGCAGTGTTATCTTTTGTTTGTTCTGTTTAAACATAGCTCTCTTCACGATAAACGAAAAGGAAAGCGATTTCCACAGAAAAGTACCCAAATTGATCACTTGCACCCATACCTTACAGCTGACGACATCGAGCAGTTGAACAAATTCTCGTGCGGCGGCTACAGTGATGAGTCCACCATCGTATACTTAGTGCATCCTTGTCGCATTTTATCGGCGCTAGAAGTGAGTAAAATAAGTTGGCATAAAACTGACCTGACCAAGAACTCATGTGCAACATTTACTTGCAGATATTGGGATTTCGCGTTGTGGCCAGCTCATCGACAGCTGTGAAGCAGGACTACAACGAGTACATGTGGACAATGCGCAAGGAGTTCGACGAACCAGAACCCTTGGAGGCCGAGTCGGTTGTGCGCGAGAATTTGTCAAATATTGGCCGGGAGGCAGCCAGCTTAGGCAACTATCACAAGGTGGATTTGCCCGAATAGGCTAAATCTATTCCACCAAAAAACAATCAAAGAATCAGAAAACAGTTTAAAATAGTTTTATAATATCGTGTGTGCGTGTCTGTGACCTGTGTGCGTGTATGATTAGATGTATGTAAAGAAAACTATAGCAACGTAGGGAGACTTGTACCACAACACATTCTGAAGCCTTCCGCAAAACAATAAGTGAGTGGAAAAGCCCAAACAAAACTATGAGTGACAGCCAGCCCACGGCAAAGGAGTCGAACTTGAACTGCGAGTGTCCTGCCGCGATATCGACTACATCGGTAAACACCGCTGCTGCTGCCGCTTGTCCCGCCAATGTTGTGACCATTCCTGTTCCCATACTCCAATCGGAGGGCACTTTCGTCTACATCACCGTCAAGGGGTCGCTCCACGACTACACCTGTACCATATTCGGATTGAACCAGGCCGAGGTACAGGCTCTGTCCAAGCGCTTTGACAGCGGCGTCAAGCAGTGTGTTAATGGTATTATGGTGGCAGTGCCGCCCATGGTCATGTTGAATACGTTGGCGCAGCTAAGCTACAAAGTCATCTGCAGTTGCGGTGAGGCCGAGATCTGCTGGACTATGCAACGGGAGGTCTAATCATTGGCAATATCACCCCAATTCGTCATCATCCGCAATCATTCAAGCAAATCACATAAGCAAGGAACTTGACATCGATACTGAACACACTCTCGAAAGGATTAGGCAAAAATGGATCAGCACAGTGCGGACAACTGCAGATGCCACAAGCAATCGCAACCGGCACAACAGACGCTTAGCGACATGGACTTTGATCGGGGCATTTGGAATGCAGGTAGGCTATAGTTGTAATCCTGTAATCCAATAACCTAAGCATTCTCTCTATAGCCATCTATAATGAAGTGGATCGTGTAAGGGACTTCATTAAAAAGGGCCAGGCCATGGCACGAGATGACTGCGACTATACAGCTCTGCATTATGCGGCACGCAGTGGCAACGCACAAATCTGCAAGCTCCTCATCGACGAGGGCAACGTGGATGTAAATGCGGCGACCAAGGCGGGTGCCACAGCCCTCCATCGAGCAGCCATGATGGGTATGATGACTATTATTTCTTTAGAATCCATTATCCTATATAATATCACTGATGCATGCCTAAAGGTCATCTGGATATCGTAAAGCTCTTGACCGAACACAAGGCTAATCTCCTGCTGCAGGATGAGTGTGGCCAGAGCGCCCTACATCGTGCAGCATTGCGTGGCCACCTGGAGGTTTGTCGCTACCTACTGGAGCAGGAGTCAACCCTGAAACAGCTCAAGGACAAGAAAGATAAATTTGCATTTGAGTACATCATGGAAAATGCAAATGATGATTTTAAGCTACTGCTGAAGCCGTAGGGGGCGTCATTCCGTTTGCATGAGCTTGAACATTATCGTCATTGTATTTTGTTTTTAATGTAAGAAAAAAAGTTACAATTTTCTTTAAAACTCTGTTCTGTTTATTTAGACACTCAAAATGTATTTATCTTTTTCCTTAAATTTCATTCGACGTTTCTAATTACACATTTATTCTTTTTCAATTTACAATGGCATATTTAATGCCCCTCTCTTTAGTTTCGTTCTGTCAGAGATACAATCGATTGTATGTAGGGGAAAAGTAATCCTAACTTTGGCATACTCAAACGAATAACCTAGTGCATACAATACATCATATAAATATCTATACAGACTATATACATACATGCCTAATAAATATGAAATGTGCAATTAATTTAATTGATGTCTCCCAAATGATACAAGAAGCGAGCATTCGTGGGGGGAGGACACAGTTTCAAATATGTAATTCATTATAAGAAATTAATATCACATTAGAGTTGTGCAAGGAAAGTGTTGGTATCTCTGATCGAACTCGGTTTGAAATGTTGCAAAACCCTTAAATTCTCCTTTACACAAATATAGACATTCGGAGATAGGCAATATATGTATATTGGCCAATACGCAAAACTAAAAGCACATACCATATACATACACATACATAACTAAACCCTATATAATCTGAATAAATTCTTAATCCCACGACTCTGGCGATCTGTAGACGCGCGTGGGTTCACGATCCGCCTCTAAGGACCTCACCTTGGCCAATTCATCAAAGTCGCTGAGATATTTCTTCAATATCTCTGGTATATCAAACTCGTCGATGATTATGCCGAGCGTGGATCGATGCGGCTTAGGGAGATACTTCTGCTCCAGCGAGGGCCGCATTTGGAGATTCCAAAGAAGAGTTTTGCGAATCACCAGACGAGCGGTGGACTTTAGGGAGCGCGGGTTAGTTACGTACAGTGACATTTCCATTTCGAGTTGCTGTCGAGGCGCTGACCAATTGTTGGGTGGCACTCGCTTCGTGAATGGCAGCTGGAATCCGGCGTTGTCTTGTGGGTGAAAGTCTTGGATAAGTCAGAAATCGAAAAAGAATTGTGCTCCAGATCAAAACTTACACAGCAATCGCCCGAAGGCCACGTTCCGTTGAGAGCAGTTGGAGCGCAGCTCGCTGACCACATGCTCCGGACAAATCTGTGCAAGATTACAGCCCTCATGAATGAGAAGCTCGGCGAGGTCCAGACGGTGCAGGTTGATGGCTCGCGACAGCGGAGTCTGACAATAGATTAGGCCGCAGACTATGGTCGGAGCACACGAGCCATACAGATCTGCACGGGCGCTGGCCAGCCTGGCCAAGAGCACTCGAAGGACGGCTCGCAGATCGTCGACGTGGAGGGCATGCTGTACGGCGAATAGGACTAAGCCCTCGTCCTGGGCGTTCATTTGCAGACCCTGACAACGATGCTGCTCGGCCACGTCCAGCAGATAGCCCAGCATCTCCGACTGCTGATTGTAGATGGCCACCATGATGGGTGTGTGGTTGTCGCTGTCCCGCACGGAGAGACTGTCTCCATAGTGCAGCAGAATCTCCACCAACTTCCGATTATTGTGACCCACGGCGAGATGCAGGAGATGCTGTGAGGCCAGACGACGAGCTCCACGCTCGAGGAGAAGCTTCGCCATGTCCGTGTGGCGTCCCCTGACAGCGAGCATCAGAGCCGTCTGGTTCTCCTTATCCTGAATATTGATGTGGGCGCCTCGCTCGAGCATTTCTTTTGCCAGTACTGTCATATTGCAGGCAATGGCGGTCATCAGGGGCGTCTCGCCCAAGTCGTCGGTTTCGTTGATGTTGATGTTCGTCTGGAGCAGCAGCTGGGCAGACTCCTTCGACTTGCTCTCGATGGCCAAGTGGAGGGCCGTCTTGCCGTCGCTCAGGGTCTTGGCATTGACCGGAGCGCCGTGCTGGATGAGCAGCCGGGTGACTTTGGGGAATCCGGCACCCAAGTGCAGCGGTCCGTAGCCATCGCTATTCACTACATTGATCGGGGCATTGTGCTCCAGCAGTATCCGGACGCACTCATCGTGCCCCCAGAAGGAGGCATAGTGCAGGGGCGAGGTCAGGCAGGCATCGCACAGATGTGGATCCTGCTCGCGGCAACTGGCGCAGCATTGGGCCACAAACTCCCCCATGCTCTCCAAGGTCTTGGCATAATACTGATATAGCACGCTGTCCTCGCCTCCTGCTCCGGCAGCCGGCTGACCACTGGTCTCCGCGCAGTTCTCGAACTCGTCCACCCACTCAAGCTTCTCCATGCCTTCGGGTGTGCTCTCTATCTCCAGGCTATCCGTATGTGCTGCAATCACGGAAACAACACCGAAATATGTGAAGTGAATTGACCAACTGGTCTTGCGAACACGTCAGCTACTCTCTTCTGTTATGTCTTATCTGAAGCTAGAGAACCGGTTTGGTTCTAGAATCTATATATTTCATTTCATTCACTTCTTTGCGCTGTGCATGCATTTCGTTTACCATTCGAAATGTGCTGGGCTGGGTCGCCCTGCTGCATGTGGGTCAGTGGCAAGCGTGCTGCCACACTAAGTAACGAATTTATGTAGTCGGAAGGAACTGCAGCGCTACCTGCAAGTCCACCCTAACCCTTGAACCTACCACCAATTTGAGGAGGGGACAGCTAGATCACCATCCCATAGACCTCTCGATATCGATTTTCTTTGTTGGCCAGCTGTTTACCTGAGGACAAGTTCATGGCTGGGTCAGGAAACTCACCCTGACGGAAAACATCCAGCTCCGGCTGCTCGCAGGGGACAGCTAGATCACCATCCCATAGACCTCTCGATATCGATTTTCTTTGTTGGCCAGCTGTTTACCTGAGGACAAGTTCATGGCTGGGTCAGGAAACTCACCCTGACGGAAAACATCCAGTTCCGGCTGCTCGCAGGACTGCACCAGGAGCTCCAGCAGCTCGGCATCTCCCAGCAAAGCAGCCGTGCCGACAGCCGTGCGTCCGCAGTTTGGCGATACATACGAGGCCTGCGCCCCATGCATAATGCAGTTAAGGGCCTGCTCAATGTCCCCGCTTTGGACGGCACTCAGCAGCCGCTCGTTGATGTCGTAGGACAGCATATTGCCATTTGTTTTTTGTGGGATTAGTTATTAGTAGTAGTTATTTGTTATAAACTAATAGAAAGCGGGCAAAACGCGAAGCGAAAAAGAACAAATCAAAAAAAGCTGCCGTGTGTATATGTGAAAAATGCGTTTCCGCTGTCAGCAGCTGCAACACTCCCCCGGAAAACAGCACGAAAAACTAAATCCAAACAATCCAAGTGCGCACGTGCGATATCTACGTCAAGGCGACCGCAACGCAAACACCCCCATAGTGCCACGGGAGAGCACAAAAGAGAACTCAGCTGTCGTTCGCTTCCATGCAGATACAATGCTGGATAGAGTGTATAGATTTATTTTGGTCATCTGTAGTGTAAGCATACATCTCTACGGCTGCGACGATGCTTCGCCTGGGATTTATTTCGAAAACGTATTTTAATCTACTTGATTTCCTTGGCTTCCTTGGCGTTCTGCAGCGATTCGGTGATGAAGAGTTTGGCCAGCGACTGAGAGCAGAATTGGGCAATGTGCTGCGAGTGTGTGTTGATCTGTCCAGAGGTGATTGTGGCCGTAAGCCTGGCCGGCACGGGCATGGGGCGGAACTGCTTGATGACCTCCTCCTCGGCCACAGTCGGCTCACCCTTCGAGGTGCGCACAGCGTTTTCGGCGGCCAGTTTTGCCAGAGCACGGTTTTTGTCCTGGAAAATAAAGTAAAAATATAATAGTACAACCCCTTCTCTGACTTTTGCTGGTTAAATTCCTCACCGAATCTTGCTTGAACACCACTTGCTGATACTTGTTATAGCGCACGGCCTCCTGGTACAGCTCATCGACGCGCTCAATCAAGCTCCGCATGTGATTCTCCAGCACTGAGGCGGTGCCCAGATCCAAGAAGTTGTGCCCTTTGTCCTCGGGAAGCAACTCATTTAGCTCGCTCATCATGATGTTAGTCAATGGCGAGTTCTTGATCACGATTGGAATCTCTGCAAACAGACTTTCGTAGCCCACCTTCAGCGTACGGAATGCCTCGGGAGTAAAGTCGCCGTCCTTGTACATCTGTATGGCCTGCGGTGTCAGCCGGTAGGCCTTCAAGCAGAGGAAGCCCCTCGCGGACTTCTGCGTATCGTACACCACGACCACAGACTCCTCGATGCTGGTCTGATAGTGATACTGGGACTCGAGCAGGGCCAGCGACAGGCTGTTGCCCACGTCGGAGCTCTGATACCAGCCCACATGCAAGTGATCCACGTTCACGCGGCGCAGTCGACGCATCACGGTCAGCTGGTACATCTCTTCGTCCATAGTCTCGTCGCCGCTTTTGGGGAACGGGAAGCAGTTGGTGATTTCGAGGCACTTGTCCACCACCAAGCCCAGCAGGGCGCCCTGGGCCAGATCCATGTTGCTGGACTCCTCATGGCAGTGCTTCACCATTTTCATGACGGCCTATGGGGAACATTTTTCTTATTAATTGCAAAATACATGCATTTGTCACTCTCCTCCCCCCACACACACACACACACACACACACACACACACACACACCCAGAAACGGTCACACACACACACATGTTTAGCCAGCGCGTGGCAATCGAATTTTGCGTTTCCTTATGTGCGTTTCTGGGCGTCTTTTCAGGCGAACATTTGCCGCAGACTTTTAGGTTTGTTTGTAACTCACCAAACCGTCGCATTGTACATAGTTTATGGTATTCTCCGAATCCTCTGTGCGAGCATGACGACCACCGCGATTTGCCATTTTGACGGACGAGAAGCGAAAAGACCAGGGATCCAGGGATGCTAAACTTATTTCCACGTGATATTTCTGAGACTAGGAAAATATTAGTATAGATGTTTTTGAAGGCAACCGAACTACTTTACTTTACTACTTTCAGAACTTGGAGAAAATTGACTGAAACTTAATGGTTTGGTGCCTCCGGTATTTCAGCGGGTCGTATTGTGTGATGCAGTATAGTTAGCTGGTTATAATTATTGCAGCGGATTGTCATTTGTCTGTATTCTACAAAATTGTAAACGAATCTATCGCACAATTCAAAAATCATCGATACTATCGAGGGCTTTGCAGCCCTACTACAAGTTGTTTACCACACAAAAAAACTACAAATTACTTCCAAATAATCAAAAGTGCTGGCTTGTCAAGAACGGTGCTGATAGCAGCTGCGAGCGTCAGTTCACTTGAGGCAAAGAACCGAAGCGTTCTGTTCTGGAGTCGGCAGTAATTAGCCACGCAACGCTGGCAAGAAGCCTAAGACGACAAAGATGTCCACTAATTGGCGTGAATTGTTCCCAACGAGACTAACATTCATCATATTTCTGCTGTATATGTCACTTTTCATAGGACAGGGTACGTGGCCCAATAGCACATCTCAGCCAAAGCCATCGGTCAAGAATCTGCATCTCTCTTCCTAGGCATCTTCGTTACAGCATCCCAGGAGTCGAACAACTCGTACTCGTATAACACTGTAACCGTTGTTCTTCTCACGGAAGTGTTCAAGTTGATAGTTTCCACATGCCTGTATTGCAGAGAGTGAGTAGTGTGTGATAAGCGGCTGCAAGCCAGCGCCAATTTATCGTGTTGTTCTTCCCGCAGCAACAATCTTCGGTCTCTGGTGCGAGATGTGCACAAAGACAGGAATGTGCTGGCCTTGTACATGGTGCCCGCATTCCTATACTGCCTCTACAACAATCTCGCTTTCGTCAATCTAGCCACGTTCGATCCCACAACGTATTATCTACTGCTCCAGTTGCGCGTTGTCGTAACGGGCATTCTATTTCAAATCATATTTAAGAAGTATTTATCTCAACGCCAATGGATATCGCTGATACTGCTCACCCTCGGCTGCATGCTAAAGCAGGTCGATTTTAGTGGCTTTTACAGCGATGCCAACGACGATAGCGAGTCTGCTGCCATACAGGCCATACCACCCAACAGCAACCACAATCTCACCATTGACCATCACCAAGCGCGTGGCAAAAATATGTCTGGCTTTGATTTCAGCCTAAGTGCTGTGTTCATACTGGCCCAGACCATATTTTCCTGTCTCGCGGGGGTCTATAACGAATACCTACTGAAGGACAAGGGTGCCGACGTCAACATTTTCGTCCAGAACGTGTTCATGTACCTTGACTCGATTGTTTGCAATGCGGGTATCCTTCTCCTGCGTGGCGAGCTGCTGGACGCCTTCAGCCCACACAACTTGGGAAGCATTATGCGTTTCGGTGTGATCATCATCATTGTGAACAATGCAGCCATTGGAATCGTGACCAGCTTCTTCCTGAAGTACATGAACTCAATTCTTAAGACTTTTGCCAGCGCCCTGGAGCTGCTTTTCACCGCTGTTCTATGCTATTTTCTATTTTCCATACCAATCTACATGAACACCGCACTGGCCATAGCGGTTGTCTCCTATGCCATCTATTTGTATACCCAAAGTCCGGTTGTAAATCTGGGCAAGGTTCGTCCATTGTCAAGTCTGAGCGAGGCATCTGCCAAGTCTACAGCCCATGACAAACGAAAGCTCCTCGACGAGGAGGGTGACACAGATCTGGAAATGGACATGGTGTAGTTCTTATAGCTAGTCCTAGACATAGGCTTAAATTGTAAATATCGTCATCTAACTATACTTCTTGTGGAAAAGTGCCTATACCTCTTTTGAAAAGACGCGAGCGTACATTTGGCTCTAGGCTTTGTGCAATCGACGCAGATTCAATCAACGACGGACAGACGAATGTCTTGTAAATACCAAAGCATTGGCTTTATTGAGTAAGGTTCGTAATAAACAAATATATTTTAAATCGTTATGTGATTTGAATGATATGATAACAAGAAAGGCAAGAATTTCTTTCCTTTCATATATGGTGGTTTTTCATACACAGTATGTTCTTAATTAATATGAGATTAGACATATTTTAGTAACAAAAAAAATAATATTGGTACACATTAGCTGTTCTTCGATAACATGTACATGGATTATACGTTTGTTTCTTAAATGATAAAATAATAATACTGCTCTTCATATAGCTTCATATTTGTTCTTAAGCAGTGCACAGAAGGCAAATCATAGCAAGATTAAATTTACAAACAAGTGTCGTATTTTTCTTCAAGAACGGTCTAGATATACGTGTACGTGTTTCAAATGATATCAGTTGATTTCAATATTGTTTCTTATGCAGTATCAGCATCTTCACCGGTGAGAAACGGTTGTGTGCGATCCAAAGTGGCTGCTTCAAATATATTATCACTAAATTTCATGTAGGCCTCACATTCTTTCAGATGCTCTTTCATGTCGAGCACACGGTGTGTGGCATTATATTTGCATGTGTGCAGGGGCGGTCCGTGGTAATTTTTCATACATTTGACAATGTGACCCGGCATGCGGAAGACCATGATACGATGGTTTTTATTATACGGGCAAGTGGCGAATGAATAGTCAGACATTTTGAGCACTGAAAGTTACAAAAATAAGAGATATTTGACGTAAATTAGAGATTAATCTTTATCTTACGAAAAATTGAATGTGCCGCTGCAATTGTGGTAGAGATGACAGAGGAGGAAATGAATATTATGCTATCGCTATTGCTGTATGCTAGCTCCGTTACTTCACTAACCATACAATATATATATACAATATATTATATGGTTAGTAGTTACTTGCTGAAAAAGTATTGGTACATTATTCTACCAACGAATTTTATTTGATATTGGTTATTATTATGGTTACTGCAGCAAGAAAGTGCCAGCTTGCTAAAAAATATGTAATAATGAAGAAAAATGTAATCTCATTGTAAACAAACACATAACAATGCAACCGTGGAGCATGCACATCTGGTCACACTGGTCGATGGAACATTTTGCCGATCTGATTAATAGGCCTTATTGCAGATATTAAAATATACTTTCCATACAAAAATTCAATTAAAATCAAATTTTATTCACTTCCGGTAACAGGAATACCCAGACTGTAGAAAACCATCGCATTTCAAACAAGTCGATTGGTGCGAAAACATCGATACTAGCTATACGACAATTGACGACTTGGCAGCTCTGTTCCTACCAGTGCTGCCAGAATCTCAGAAACTAAAATTGCTAGATTTGGGAAGAAAAATTGCTAAAAATTGATAAAATGTTTGTAAAAATTGCACAAAAAAATTGATAAACCATTCAAATTTGAATTTTCAACAAATAAACATATGTAAGAAACATACAAATTAGGCACTGCTGCGTTTTCCAAATATTTAAAATATTGATTTCATAATCTGGTGGCATTATTTTGGTTTTTAACGAATTTATGGCAACTATTACATCTGAAAGTAATTGGGTTGAGTTTCCATTCCGGCTTTGCAAATTTTTGTTTAGGCTTTGCATGTCCTATAACATAATTTATATCATCTTTATATAGTCCGTTGAGAATATGTGCTTTGTGACACTTTTCCGAAGTAGCTGCCAATTCGAAATGGAACTTCAACTCTGTCCACTGATCCACGATACGGGAAACCGCACTCTCTATCGACCAATATCTTGTGTCACTTACACTCGGTCTTTTCAAAGGATTCTAATGTAATTATTCCTTGTGAACCACTATTAATCTTTTTTTGTGCAGTCGATGACAAAAAGGTATCCAAAATGAAGACCCTGAAGAAAAATATAAAAATGGCTAGATTGCACATTTTTTTGAGAGTTGCCAGATCTAGCAACTAAATTGCTAAGCTGGCAGCACTGTTCCTACTATTACTTGCATTTTTACAAACTGAACGATTACTTTGGGTTTTTTGTTGTGGGAAAGAAATTTCACGTAGAAGAAAGGAAATAACTTAAAGTTACCCTCAAAACATACGCTATCCTCAAACCTCAAAGGTAAGCGACGTGAATCATCTTGGATTTACCATTTTTACACTCACTTTTTGTCGAATCGACAGCCGTATTATGGACCGTTTGCTTCGTCTCGGTGGCGCTATGCCACAAGCTGCTCCACCAACAGATGCTCCCGTCGTGGACACCGCCGAGCAGGTCTACATCTCCTCACTGGCGCTGTTGAAAATGCTGAAGCACGGTCGTGCCGGCGTCCCCATGGAAGTGATGGGTCTGATGCTGGGCGAGTTCGTGGATGACTACACTGTGCAGGTCATTGATGTGTTTGCCATGCCCCAAACTGGCACCGGAGTATCCGTGGAGGCGGTGGATCCCGTTTTCCAGGCCAAGATGTTGGATATGCTGAAACAGACGGGCCGCCCGGAGATGGTTGTGGGGTGGTATCACTCGCATCCTGGCTTCGGATGCTGGTTGTCCGGCGTGGACATCAATACCCAGCAGTCCTTCGAGGCGCTCTCCGAGCGCGCCGTGGCCGTTGTCGTCGATCCCATACAGTCCGTAAAGGGCAAAGTGGTCATTGATGCATTCCGCCTAATAAACCCGAATATGCTGGTGCTGGGCCAGGAGCCACGCCAGACCACCTCCAATCTTGGGCATTTGCAGAAGCCTTCCGTGCAGGCACTGATACACGGCCTTAACCGTCACTACTACTCTATTAGCATCAACTATCGCAAGAACGAGCTGGAGCAAAAGATGCTCTTGAACTTGCACAAAAAGTCCTGGAAGGATGGTCTGACACTTTCAGACTACAACGAGCATTGCTCCATAAACGAGGATACTGTCGCCGAGATGCTCGATCTGGCCAAGAACTACAACAAGGTGACTTTTACTATGAGACCATTGTACCATTCAGTTTTTATATCATTTTGTCTTTTTATCGCTTCCAGTCCCTCGAAGACGAGGAGAAAATGACTCCGGAACAGCTGGCGATCAAGAACGTTGGCAAACAGGATCCGAAACGGCATTTGGAGGAGAAGGTGGACAAGGTCATGCAGAACAATATTGTGCAGTGCCTAGGAGCCATGCTGGACACCATAGTCTTTAAATAAATGTTCCATTTATCTCTCCCCCACCCCAACCATCTAAGCTATCGTAATAACAAAGAAATAAACTGATTTTTAATTGGAGCAGTTTTACAAAAAAAATGACATTTCTCTTTATTTCTCCATCCGTTCTTTACTTATATATAAGTATTGACATATCTTAGACAAACATAGGACTAATGTGCGGCTTCGTCGGCTGTCGACTCCAGGACTGTGCTTCTTCTACCTTTGTCGTCGCCGTCACCGCTTTTATAATAAAAAATGGCGGATGACGCATTTAGGCGCGCTCGCCTCGGATACGCCTGGCCAGCTGGATGTCTTTCGGCATGATTGTAACTCGCTTGGCGTGGATGGCGCACAAGTTGGTATCTTCGAAGAGACCGACCAGATACGCTTCGGAAGCCTCCTGCAATTGCAAATGGCGGTGTTACATGACTTCATGATATGCCCCACACAACCACCCGCCCAGACATTTTCTTACCTGCAAGGCTCCAATGGCGGCAGACTGGAAACGCAAATCAGTCTTGAAATCCTGGGCTATTTCACGCACCAAGCGCTGGAATGGCAGCTTGCGGATGAGCAGCTCTG
This sequence comes from Drosophila helvetica, assembly GCA_963969585.1. Classification (NCBI taxonomy): domain Eukaryota; kingdom Metazoa; phylum Arthropoda; class Insecta; order Diptera; family Drosophilidae; genus Drosophila; species Drosophila helvetica. Next base: position 13,982,309 of record OZ018402.1, on the reverse strand, counting down.
TGCTCTTCTGGTAGCGACGGATCTCACGCAGCGCCACAGTACCCGGGCGGTAGCGATGTGGCTTCTTTACGCCACCAGTGGATGGTGCGGATTTACGCGCAGCCTTGGTGGCCAACTGCTTGCGTGGAGCCTTGCCTCCAGTCGACTTGCGAGCTGTTTGCTTAGTACGAGCCATTTTCAATTAAATTATCAAAAACTCAATTGTTTTTATTATATTGAACAGATTTTTTTTTTTTTCTGACCGAAAAAACAACCGTACTGTACGAAAACTGTGGGAAAATTCCCCGCTGGGAAATTAATGCCAAGTATGAAATTTCCCGCTGGGAAATTGCTGGGCAAGTGAAGAAAAACGCGGGTGTGGGCAACAGGCAAAACGCCCCAGAATATTAGGCGCCTGCAAGGTAAAATCCACCCCATCTGCTAATATAACGTGAGGACAGGCCTGTCCTCACGGTATATCGTCGAAAGCTGACGGCTAGGTGAGGTTTGTACGGGCCTTGGAATTTCCCTTTCCCGTTTTTACATGTTGACCATACCTTTCGTTCGTGTAACCCAAAAACGAAAAAGAGAGGAAATTACTCTCTTTCGCTCATTTTTGCGTGTAAGTATCAAAACATCGATATTTTTTTTATTTGGCGGTAATTTTGAAATAGGATTGATGAAATTGCTTAAATATATTGATTGTTATTTACAAGATATACATCGTCTTGAGAAACTAAGAGAGTTATACTAAAAAGTGTAAATATAAAGCTACATTTTAACCTGTAAATTTATCAATTTTCTACAAGAATGGCTTAATTTTAAGGACTTTATTTTACTTGATTGTGCATAAAATAGGTTTAAACAAAGAAGGTCGACAAAAATGCCCCTTTTTGTATATGGCAACTGCACGGTAACACACATTTTCCACATATCAGCAACCCTAGTACTCAGATAAGCAAAATTTTCTGGCGACAGAATCAGGGACGATATTCGTATGGAAACGATAAGAATGTAATTCTTTCGACAGAAATTTCTGTTGCAAGCATTTTGTAAACGAGTACTAAGATAAAAGCAAAATAAATGGCCGAATAATACTGGAAAGGCAACTATATATACTAGAAAAGAAAAGGTGGTATTTGCTGGGCTCGACTGAAAGACAGAATTATTCTATATTCTGTCGTCATTGACACTCGTATATCGGCATCAAACATGAAGAAGACCAATAGCAAGCGGCTTGCGGAGTTCTGGCATGTTCTTAGTCGTTCTCCAGCGCCACAGAGCCTATAAATAGTACATTCCGGCTTGCTTCCTGACAAAATTTGAATTTCCAGCTGATTTTATTTGTAAACAAACGCAAAACAGTGTAACCGTTGAGAATGCACATCTGGTCACACAAAAAAATATAGGCTACTTTCTGTCGCAAGAAAATTTTGCTTATCTGAGTACTAGGCTAAATTTACGAAATAAGGTCATTTGTATACCATATTTCTAAATTAAGCCTAGTACTCAGTTCCGAAGAAATGGCTATAGAGCAGAATCAGGGTTGATATTCGTATGCAACCGATAAGAAATTTCTGCTAGCAAAACGAGTTTACTAGCGGCCGTACGCAGGCCGTAAGACTAGAAAAGTATTTCATGGTATTGTGTGGTATCTACCTAGCGGAATCTATCAAATTTATTTAATCCGCGCCGTAATGATGTGGCTTGTGTGAGTTCTCACGTAATAAGAAAAACACAACGCTAAGATGGAGAAGATTGGGAGATTAGGAGAATTTGGAAACGACGACATATTGAAATTATTAAATGCTGTCGAGAAGAGGAAATTTTCATGAAATTTAGGTGGTGAATAGGGAATACAAATTAGTTGATTGCATTTCTGTTCTCACCTGATCACACTCGGCCGCTAGTATTATTATGAGGCCGGTTCTGCCGGCTCAGACTAGGCTTAAACAAAGAAAAGTGGCCACATTTAGGGGTTTAACACAAAAACAGGGCAATTGAAAGAATTCTGTTTTTCCAAGCCTAGTATTTAGACAAGGTTAATGTTCAGCGGCTAAAACAGTGTAAAATTGTAGTTTTTAATTGATTTTTAAACGAGCACTAAATAGTGTGACTGTTGTGCTTGTACATCAGGTCACACTTTGCCCCCAGCAAATATATGTATGACATTTTTCTCCGAGTACTAGGCTTCATTTTAATAATTAAATAATTGCAATTCGACAATTGAGTACATGTTGGCGTTGCCACTTGAGTGATTCGCTGCGAGCAAACTTTCCGCAACGCAAGACCAAACATATCAAAATTTATGCACCATCGTGGCTGCCCGTCAAATGCCATGAGAAATACCCGGGTAATGAGTTCGCCGGCAAGACAACGATTTAAAGTTAGTACAATGCATTGCCTTTATTGTGCCAATTAATTGCACAAAACATTTTGATTTTCCGCTGCCTTTCACCCTAGAGCCGAGCCCCATTCATAGTGCTCGACTGTAGATTCCCAGACACCCGAAAAATCATTTAAAATGCCATCACCGGGCCTGGCCGGGCCGGGCGGCAAAGTCAAAGGTGGCCGCTGATCGGGCACCGGCACCGGCACAGCCTCAGCCTCATCGCGGCTTCAGGTTTGCTTTATGATTGCAACATTTGCTACTCCATTTTCCGTCTCGCTTTGGTAACAATAGCTTTTCCATCTGCCGACAGCATTTTCCATTTGCCTCTGAGCTGGTCTGCTCCGTGGCGGCTTTTCAGTTGCATTTTGTCGCTCACCATCAGCACGCGGATGGTTTACATTTGACTATTTCGATTTGGTTTCACTTAGACGACGGCTCTGTGTTTTATTTGAAAAGTTGTTAAACGTTTGTGTAACCTTTTGTATGTAAATTGCGTGTAAATATTTACGTTTCAAGCGAATCGAAATAAGGTATTCTTACATATATGTAAGTTCTGCTCTCTGAAAGGTGGCAAATTTCAGCTGAGTTGTTATTTCGCATTCGTGTTGATTTCGTTGGGTTGGTGGTTCCTTATCAGAATCGAAACACGGCCACGAATTGTATTTGTTGATAAGTGAGAGAACTACGGGTAGTCGGGAGCTTTTTGGGGGGAGTATCTCGGGTGTGAAACGTGACATATGATTACAGTGGAGCTTCCCTAAAACAAACCACCTACAAGAGGTGCTGGTGATACAGAAACAGATCAGTTACAGGTATCCATCAGGTCAGATTAGCTCCAGATATAAAAATGGGATTTGGAAAGTTGAGTTAAAGAGTTTCAACTGTTTTTCGAGTCAAAACGTGACATTTGTGGGATCGACCGGGCGGGCCTACTGTCGGATAAACCGGCCCCGTTTATCATTTAATAAATAACTTCACATCTGACAACTGAAACGCTATCATTGACCTTGTCATCATAAAAGTTATTCCAGTTCAAAGAAATGCTGTTAAATGCATTCAATCTCCTTAATGGCAAGCCACTACAAAAAACGTCCAAAAAAAACTGAAACAAATTGAAGCTGAAAAAAAAGAAAACACGTTTGTTCAGCTGTGAAATTGACCTTTTATGGCCTCAGAAAACCCAAACCTCCAAAACAGAAAACTTTGCTTGGGCTGCCTCAACACTTGTCTTGTTTTTGCTCTTGGACGGAAATACTTTACAATGATAGTCGCTCTAATTGCCAGAGAAAGAGAAATACAGAGACTGAAAAGAGAAGAGGCAATAATAAGGGTCAAAAAGGGCAAAACAATTTTTTGGTTTTTGTAAACTGTTATTTAGTGCGAGAGATACATTTGGTGGCTTTATGCAACCTACACCATACATACTGCTGGGATCATTGTAAAGACCTCATTGCAAATATTTGGGAATAAATAATATGAGTGATCCAATCGAGAGGACAATTAATATATTTTTTTTGTTCTCAGATTACTTACCGGCCCGCAAGGCAGTGTGTAGTCCCAAAAGTACTATATGATGATCTGGTGACATTAACTATGTACATATACAATGTGTGCGCTCGGGTTCAGCTCTCGGCTAACTCGAAAGCTCTGGTTGCACGGTGTAACTAGAACCAGGTCAAGCCAGACCCAGTCAAAACCAACCCCAACCACAAAAGTAGATCTTTTTCAAAAATTTCGTAATTATTTCCAGAAAAATAGTGCATTAATGATAAGATGGGAACGACGAACTTCATATACCCTTACATCCATAAAAACCAATTTAGCTGTTTTATAAATGATTTCGGTTCAAAGAATCAAACTAGAGACAATTATTTAAAAACTATTCTATAGATATTTGATTATCCCCCAGTGGCACCCTGTAGTATTGTATGATTATGATAAAGGAAAATTAATAATGGATAAAATGCTTGTAGATTGTAAAATGATGGTAGATTGATTCGGACCGTCCCTCAATTCAGCAATATACATAAGTACATACATATTAGCATCGGAAGAGATGCCTTGTGTGCATTACCAACATCAGAGCAACACCTGGCTGGGTACCCTCTGAAAGGGTACAGAAACCGAAATAAAAACTGAGAGTTGCATGTCTGGGAAACCGCTTTAATTTCACTTTTCGTTTAAGATCTGCCTAGCAAATCAGTGCAATTGCTGGATGGATAGGTAAGGAAGGTGCACAGAAAGGGGCAAATAAAAATTAATTGTTGGCTGAAGAAAGTTTTAATTAGCGGACGAGCATTTAAGATAATGAAGTCGTTTATGTGGAGCATTCAATTATGAAATTGCTCAATTTTCGAAAGTGCAACAAATCAGGGGAAATTAACTCAAGCTCGATTTGCATTCAGTTAATTTTTTGCATTTTTTTGCATTTCACTTTCAGATGATGACGTCACTGCAGTCCATCGAGGCGTCATCGCCAGCATCCGAGCAGCAGCAGGCGGAAGAGGAAGACTCCCACTCGACATCTACAACACCCACACGAATCCCCCATCCTGCGAGCAGCGAGTCGGTTTCATTCCGTCGTTCCGCCTCCCTGCGCTTGCGCGGAACCCAAGAGCAGCTTGGCGCGGATGCCATGCGACCTGCCGGCGGAGGTGGATTCAGTACGCGCGCCAAGCTCGGAGCCAATCCATCAACCACGTTCGGCTCGCGTTCCGGTCCTATCCACTTGAGGCGTAATCGCAGCTGGAGCAATTTAGGCCACAAAACGTCGTCCAAGCAGGAGGCGGATACAGTCCATGCATTATGCAGCGAAACCCATTGTCTGTCCCTAGCCCAGGAGGAGTCCACTGACGTCCCGGACGGCTTGAAAATGGCCAACGACATGACCAGCAGCAGCAGGTCGCGTAATATGGTAAGTTGTGGGTGGCTTGTTCTGGCTTTACATATATTGATTTTCGCTTGCTGCTGATGACCTATGAACGGTACAGAGAACCTCCCCGGTGAGAACACGCACTCGTAGTTGAAAGGACCATGGATATTACGTGGCTCTGTGGTAATTGAAGTCCATATGCATACGCATATCAACCGTTTTACAAGTGTATGATTAGTTTACCTTTCGGCTGTGGGATCGTCCGTGCACTTCTGGATTTGACCAAACTTAGGAACGTGAGAGAGGGAAAGCTCATTCATTGACTTACAGTTTTACGAATTCTAATGAATTCTAATGACAGAGAGATAGAAAGGTCATTCGCATAAGATGTCAAAGAACAAGCCTTCACGAGAGGCTTCTGACAATTTTATTACACAGGGTCCTAGTGTTCAAGGATGTTTGACTTCTAGTGGACTTCGAATTACCGCTTACTGTGGTTTGAATGGATTTATTTTTGTTGTTTTCCAAGTGTAATGAGTATTGATTTCTGGGTAACACTCTACTTGGACTTTCTAGGGCCACTCTACTTGGACTGGCTCCCGTTCTCTGTCAGAGCTGTGCAGTTTAAAGAGCACTTGAGATAATAAACAAAGCTTAACTTGCAGTTCTGATGGTTCTTCTGAGATTGTACATTATGTATTTTACTGACCATTCCGTAGTGGAAGTACGCTGCCAAGGTGCACTTTGGCAATGACGTGCAGCTTACAGTTGGGGTACCAGCGCTTGGCCAACACCTCCAGTCATCTTTCTTCTCCTTTATTCCTCCTCAAGCTGACTTTGCATAATGCTTGGGGGGAGGAAAAAAAGCAAACAAACAAACAGTGGACTCATCTCACCACACCGCCACCCACCCACCTATTGTGTGTTTCGTTTCCACTTCCGCCTGTTCCGTTGCCAAAGTGTACCGAGGAAACAGCTGATTCTCTGGGGTTTGTTTGTGCTTGTGCTGCTTTTGCGGCGGGGGTTGAGTCAGGGAAATGCAAGTGCGCAGCCCCACTCCACGCTGTCTCTCTCTCTCTCTCCCTCTTTCACTCTTGAGCGGCTGGTGCTGCTGCTTTACAGGGCTGTTGTTGCTGCTGTTTGCTTTGCTGCTTCTTTTCGGTGTCTTCTTCGTCTGCGTTTGTTGTTGCTTTTCGTGTTCCGTTCCCCTTTTGCCATGTGCCCAAGTGATTTGCGTTTCAGTTGATTTTTTTGACCGGACGCGTGCACAAGATTCGCGGTTGGCAGAGCTCTCTTTCTCTCTCTGTCTGCCCCTCTGCCCCTCGGCCCTGTTACTGTATAAAGTTTAAACATTTACAGCGTGTGCAAGTGAGGCCTTCAGGTTATTGCTTCTCCGCTCAAAATCGAAGAGCCCCAAAGTACAGTGCAAACGCCTTTAATTGAAGGCAACAGCAATAATTAAGCGTCGCGGCCATGGCTTATAAATGGTAATTACCTGCATGGAGGCTCTCTGTGTAATTTGAGCCACAATTGGAGTGGCAGTTCGTTGGCCTTTTGGCTATTTGCATTCATAATTTCTATTGATTTCGCCTCTAATTATGTGCGTGAACCAGAACTGTTCTAGTGAAATGTGTGCTATAAAGGGAACGATGGTAATATGGGAAAACGGATGGGAAACCAATTATCTATCCATAGAGATGGAACGGTACTGTGTGGAAAACTAATTAAAATGTCTGCGTGGAGATGCTGCTGGCTTTTCACTTCTCAAAAATCGTTAAAATACACAAGAAAAACGGAAAAGAACCTTACATTCTTCAACACGTCATGTATTTGTGTAGTGAAACTTTCGGGAACATTTTCTGTGTGTGGTATACATTTTTTAGAAGGGAGCGCAAAAGAAAATATGCAGGACACTTCATAACGTTCCTCCCTCCTTGCCGACCCTGAAAAGTATGCCAAACTTTTGGATCCTTTTGTATTGCACTGAAAACATGGCCAAAAAAAGTGTCCGAATCATGAATATACTTTTGGAACAAAGAAAAAATTGAAATTAAATGAAAATGAAAACTAGATCCTTGGCTTAGATTTTTCTCTCAGTGTAACAGAAAAGTGATTGTCAGCACGTGACCAGTACAGTGCGACTTGGCTGACAGCCAAGTGGGCTAGAATTGCCATTACATGGCACAGGCCTGGCACTCACCTGCATTGTCAAATCTCTCCATTCCCATCACCCTCCCCTCTCAGTTTCCATCAAAGTCATTGATTTTTCGTAGTCAGCAGCTTAATTGATGGCACCTGGGCCCCCCCTGGACTGTGGCATATTCGTAAATATACATACATACATATATTAAGCAGAAATACGTCCAGACCCGACTCGAGTGCGTAATGTAACCGCTTCTGGCTTCTGGCTGGAGGCTAGTTATGACACGGCCACAAACAACACCCGTATGTTGGCCCATTGCACAGCCATTCCTCTCCATCTTTCCCTTTTAGTTGCTTAAACTATTGTGTAGCCGTGCGTAAAGAGTTTCTTTGCTTAAGGTTTCAGAAATATTTCCCAGAACCAGAGCCACTAAATGGAGCAAGAAACTCATTAATGGTTAGGTAATATATGCTGTACGAGTATTGTATATATGTATACTAGTAGTACGTGCTTAGCCCACCAGAGGAAAGTTAAACTGATTTGTCAGATTTTTTTCCCCATTTTGTTTTGCATTTAAAATCGCTGTCACCGGCCCGATTTCAGCCAACCAATTGATGAGTTGGCCATTCGGCGAGTGGTCAGCGGTGCAAATGGGTCACTGGTTCTTGAATCACTTAACATCGGGGACAACCAAAGTAGCAATGCACTGCAGGGTCAATGAACTGCAGGCTCTAATCGTAGCTAGATTGATGTGGGTATAAATCTGTTTAGTTACACTATACATACATATGTAGATATATATTGCCCTTAACCTAAATTTTGTCACGTCACGTCTATAAAGTGCATAAATATATTTTTGATTTGTCGGAATCAATGTCCTAACTAGATCTATATGAAATGCCTCATAGAATCTCAAGTAAAATGGCCTTACCGATGGAATAGGACAGCTTTTCAGTTACAAACAGTAACTCCTTAATAAAACTCTTTATTTCTTATGATATTTTTCAAGATTTTAAGCTTTTTCCCTTCATTGTCCTGCAAAAGCTGTAGCCTTTATAGGGTTTTTATATTATTGCCATCGGTAGCCAAAGTTCCGCACAACTCAGACTTTCTTTCTTCTTTAACTTAACCTTAAACTAACCTTATTCCTCTCCATTAACCAACAAAGTTATTTTGTATTTGCGAAGATAGCCTTTCTTTAAACTCTTTTTGCCAAAGTGTTTAGAATTTAACGAGCTCAGGAGAACCAGAGAAATCGATGCATTTTTGCATAATTTGTCAGACCTAGTCGGTTGATCGGGCAGCCGCGACTGACTAGACTTAGGGCCCATGGGCAAACTGGCTAAATCCAAATGCTAAATACCCCCTTGGAGTCGGACTAATGAGCGGTTAATTGACCACAAAAATGCTGCCCAGAGAGGGACCAGAAACGCAGAGCAGAGCTCCACAATGAAAGTAAGCAAAGCGAATACGGACAGAAAATGTTTTGTTAAATGTCTGGCAACAAATTGCTTTTAGGGGCGTTAAAAATTCGAATTGGTTTCCATCTTTTTCTGCCTTTTATTGCAAAAATGTATGAAATCCATGCACGACTAAGCAGCAGCCGCGCAACAAAAATAGAAAATAACTAAAGCCGAAGAAAAGGTGAAAGAAATAGTGTAAGAAAAAGATTAAGCGATTGAGAAGGCAGCCACCACAACGAGCTGTGGATCTGTGCGAAAGATCTCTGCCAGTCCAGTCCAGTCCAGTCCAGTCCAGATCGGTCTCTACAGCTCAATCTATTCATCCATCTTGCAGTCTCTCAAGTTGAACGGCGGCAGTGACAGCAGCAGCAGTAGGACCAACCTCAAGGCGACGCCACTGAACACACCATCACCAGCTGGAGCGGCGCCGGCACACAGCTGCATTCGCCAGGGAAATTGCACTAAGGCGACGGGCGGCACTGGCACTAACACTGGCACTGCACCCTCATCCAAATTGTCCACGCTGCACGAGAGTAAGGTATCCCCAAAGACGCCACCAGTGACCCCGGACTCGCCCAGCACCTATTTGGATGATGATATAGACTCGATGTACTCCTTTGCCACCACCACCTCAGGGCGCTCGACCATGTCCTGCGAGCACCCCTATGTGGCCAGGTAGGTGTGGTCTCTTAATCGTCTCTGAATGTCTCCTAATCTCTGCTCTCCGACTCTTTTAAGGAATGGCACCACTTTTAGTGGTCGCAAGATGAAGTATGTGGTGCACTGCTCCAACTACGCGGGGCAGGTGGGACCTGACTATCTGACGCCCACGCAGCGGGCCCAGCGGCAAGTGCGGCGCCTCAAGGAGCTATTGTGCATAGCGCGCCAGGATCTTGAGCAGAAGGACACTGAGATCTTGCGTCTCACACGGGAAGTGGTCGAATTGCGTCTGTTCAAGGCGTCTCTGAGTTCTCCCGAGGAACGTTCCGCTTCTTCCGATGCGGTGACTGTGCGCGAAGCGGAGCTTAAGACCTCTCAGGACGTGTCGCCCATTGTGGATATGGTGGACGAGGGCAATGACAAGTGCAGTCCCCGGCATCTGGTGCGCCATCAGCAGCAGCAACTGTCGGCTATGCAGATGTCCGCTGAGATGCAGAGCTCGTACGCAGACTCGGGCCACTTCGAGGACCTCACCATGTCCTCAGTGCACTCCAAGGATTCGCAGACCCAGAGCGAGGTCTGTGGCACGGCCACGCCCGATGCGGAGCCAGAGGCAGCCTGTGGGGGCGAAGATGCGACCAGTAGTGTCGAGAGCTACGAGATGCAGCGGCAGGAGTTGATTCGCATGTACGAGCACCGGATCGAGGAACTGATACGCAGCCAGGACGGAGCCACCAGCGACCTGAAGCGCAGCCACAACGACAAGGTGGAGGCACTGCTACAGAAGCTGGCCGAATGCAACACACGATACTCGGACATGGTGCCCGACTACGAGCAGGCGAAACAGCGCATCCGGGAGCTCGAAAGGCAGCTAGAGGATCTGCAGCGGAAGCTGGTGGAGCACGAAGATAAGCAGAACAAGATGTACCTGCACATGTACCAGCAGGGACAGGAAGCAGAGCGCATATCTCGCGCCGATCAGGTACAGTTGTGCCTGTTTAATCTATCTGTAATAGTTTTTCATTCCAACCGATCTGTTCCAGGCACTTGAACTGGCCCAGAGGCAACCGGAGAGCAAGGTGTCAATCAACGAGCTGCTGCACCAGCTCCAGAGCACCCAGGACGAATTGGAGAACATACGCGTAAGATTCTTCAATATTTTCCTCATCCTATTTTCGGTTTTGTTTTGTGTGTTGCATTTTGTTGCATCGTGAGCCGCCACAACACCACAACACACCAAAACAGCATTCGCTTCACTTCTCCACATCTGTATGTTATGTCTGTGTGGGCATTGGGTTGGGGCGTGGCACTTCAATTTGGCGCTTTGCCTGGCTGTAAAAGCTGCAACTAATTGAAATGTCCGCCAATCGATTAAGCAATACAAAAAATAAGCAATACTTTCGAATGATTTCGTTTCTAGCCACTAAGTACCATTTGCATAATTAATTAACTTTTATCCACAACACATTTAAACACTTTACATTAAAAGCAACGTTTATTTTCAATTCGTTTCTTTTGTTTCATTTACATTCCGTTGCGAGTTCGATTATCAATTGTCGTAGAATAAGTACAGTTCACGTAGATCGGAGTGGAGAACATTATTTGCATGGCAGTATAAAGTACAGTTAACCGTTCGTTTTTTGTTCAATTTTACATAAGTCCAAATCGTTCCTTATGCCGCTCCTAAAAATGTATCCCTCGTAGTTATCCTTTACTAAATTATCAACTTTGTTTTTATCCTTTCAAACAAAAAAAAAAAAAAACAAACATTAAAATTCTATATATTTTGTCGTATAACCATAAACAAAACCAAAAACCAAACTATTTTTGTAGGCATCAGAGTGTAGAATGAGGGAGTGCGGCAGTAATCATGCTCTCCTTACGGCAAAGGAGGCGATTTCTTTGTGGGTTCTTGGCGCGCGTAAGGTTTGTAACAACAACAACAACAACAACAATTTCCCCCTTCCCAAAATTCCTGAAAAATCCACCCAACTAACTGCTGATTATCTTTTTTTTCAAAATTCCATCCACATCCACCACAAAAATAATATATCCCTAAGCACTTCGAGTACCTGTTTTAAGAACAGTGTTCTTAGTGGCAACTTATGATTTAATCAATCACACATTGGCTATATCGAACATTGGGTTTTATCATCCACAATACCTCCACCCATTCCATTCCATCCAAAACGTCTCGAAACTAACCAACATTCATTTGTCAACATTTGCGCTGTCATTTCTGGGCAAGGGTAAGGTTTTTGGGTTCGTAACTTTAAATCTGTTTCCGCGGGAATATTTTGATAATTTCCCGAAATGTTTCCTGATTTGTTTTGTAAGTACATTTTGTTGATTCCAAAACCAAACCAAAGCAAACAAATCTGTTCTATACTCGTAGAGGTATCGACTAGAGGTATGTTCAACATCATTAATACATCATGACACACAAGGCTAGATGACTTTCTATAACAGAACGAACACACAAAAATAAAGAATTTCTCTAAATTAGCTCCATTTAGCATTTAGCATGTGGTCCATCCAACGTTTTCTCTCCAGTAATCTCGTACAACCCGTAAACGAAACTATAATTCCATTCATCTTTTGCCCAAAAGAAACATTATCCATCCCCTCAACTATATGTTCAGTGTTACATACAATACATAACCTAAATGTTCATATGGCATAGCACCATCAATGATAAAACTAACGAAATTTACCAATTGTAAATATTTACATTTCTTCGTACCTTACCTTACAAATAATCCTATCAACAACCGACTTATTTCATCTTCTTCTTGCACTCTCTCTTTCTGACTAACCCAACTTATCCGAAACATGAAAAACGAAATGAAATTTGTACAGACCATTTACCGACGCTTGCTGGAGGCCCAGAAGAATCGCACCCATGTGGACCCGGAGGTCACGCTGCAGTTCCTGAAGAGCGCCGTCTTCTACTTCCTCACGGACAAGGAGAACTCACAGGGACACCTGCAGGCCATCGAGAGCATACTCGAGTTCACCGACGAGGAGAAACAGAAGATCGGTCTGGCACGTCTTGCCTAGGCACTTAATATTATATTTATGGTAGAGATACATACAACCTGGCACGAGAAAGTCTGTAAAACGATGTTTAAATTGTTAGTCGCCGGCTAAATTTCATTGTTTTGTTTCGATTGGTAAACGAATTTATTTGCAATTTTATTTATTTAACTGAATAAATTTGTTAAATTAATGGTTACAAAAATATATTCCGTTCGGCAACGATGTCAAATTTATCTTATAAGTTAGTTTTATTTATATAATTTTCGATATAAGGCTTACGGCATACGAAAACGTCCTTTAAAAAAGATAACAGAAATGATGAAGAAAATATAATTTTACAAAATCTAGGTACTTTTTGTAGATGTAGTTAATTAAATGAGAGTAAGTACTAATCCACACTACATAGTCGTACAATAGTTTTCGTCGTGTTTCAGCGGAATTTTAATGGCAAATAAATGCAATAGTTTAAAATTTGAGGTTTTCCATGCGGGTGGTCAAAGAATTCCGAAAGATTTTATATCGTTCCAGATGACTGGCTGCATTCTGCTTGTCCTTCGCCGATGCACAGTGGGTAAAACGGACAATCCACCCTGTAAAAACGTACATCTATCATAGAAATTAAACAAGATATCGTCTACCTGTTTTTTCCCATGTAGATCGAATTTTTGTATTTTTGTTTAAATAATAAATAAAACGAGCGGGAACGTTGTGAATTTTATACCCGGTACTCAGTCAGTATATACATATCTGAGCTTTTGATTCATGTAACCTTTATCATTTTTGAAAATTTTGGAGCAAGAATATGTATATGTACATACTTTATCGGGCTGGAAGCGCTTAAAAACGGGTATTTTTTAAATATTTTTATTTCAGATGCAGTTCTTCTTCTTTTTAACTTAAGTATCTTACATCTGCAATTCTGAAAAGCTGATAAATGCAGCTATAAATCGGACCCAAACACATTGTAGCTTCGAGTTACCGCCTGGAAAATATAAAGCTTTCAAATTAAAAACTGATAATTTTTTGCGGTATTTTTTTCCAAAATTTTTAATTTGAATTATAATTTGTAAGTTCAAAATCTATCAGAAAAAGTCGATATGTTGCCTAGTGTTATCAATGGTAATGGTTATCAATGGTTACCATTGTCGGACGGCATGGCCTGGGGATTTATAGGTCGAGCCCGACAAGTCGCTTTAAAATAAATTAGGTCCCTTAAAATAGAGGCTCTTTCAGTTGAACATACCTAATGTGCATAGTTATAACATGCGTTCACAATGAACCAGAGAACATGTCAACATACTACTGTTAGCCTACTGTTAACATTAAACTGGAATAAATATTCTTATTATAAAACCTGTTTGTGGTTGTTTGTCGCGATCCCAGTACGTTTACACACACTGTATTACTTTATTAAAAGTAAGTTTATCCCAATCTTTCAAAGACAAGCATCACTAATATTATACAATTTAGTGTGGTTTGAAAGAATTAAGTCCCTCATTGATACACCTAATATAGTTATACCATGCGTATAAACGAAACGAGTCGAGAGAGAAACGAGAATTATTCTCTAGCAACATTGCGAGTAGAATAGAGCAAGATACCCTTTAGGAGTTACCCTGTAACTTTGAAAGTTTATAAATTTTTTTTTGCATTTTTTAAAGTCTAACTATCTAAGAATACGTTTTCAAGTCGATCCGAGAAAAATGTACAAAGTTTTGAGCATTGAAAGAAAATAATCTGGCCACTGAATAGTGGGATACCTTAAAACTTTAAACGCGTTCAACTTGAAATTACTTATTTGAATCGGTGACCAAATAACTTGAAATCCGATCTTTCTGAAATTTGGAAGGCCTATTTAATACATAAAAATCTAGTCTTCATTCATTCGTTTTTTTTCTTCGAAAAAAAAATTGTTGGTTGTTAGCCATTTGTAAAAAATGCATATTTTTACAAGTACTAGACTACTACAAATACTACTACTAAAGACTAGTTTATAGTGTTATTTAACTAAATCTATTGAAATTTTTTGTTTGAGATGATCCAGTTTTCCACAATTTTTGTCACCGCATAGCACCAAAAGAGAAAGGACTTTCAATCAGCAGACCTTTTCAGATAGAAATACTCAATATTTTTATATAAAAAATTATTTAAAAGTGCTTAATATATGTACTTTGAGATAAAATATAAATCGTTCGAAACGGTTTAGTAGTTTTCGGTAAAAAAATTCCCGAAAATAGCTAATTTTTTGGCTCTGCAACTGGGGGTAACCCCAGGCGATCATACATTATCATGTATCATTGATGCATCTTGATTATTTCTTTTTTGCCGGGATAAATAAAAAATGTATCCCATATAACAAATGGAAAGTAACATATAATATTATTCTAATCTATAAATATTGTTTGTTCACTTCTTATTGTTTAACGCCTTTTATTGAGAAGCAGCTTGGAAGACAGAATTTTAATATCAGGTAGCGAAAATAGGGTATAGAAACGTCCATAATCAACAGTTCAAAACAAACCGGCTGTTGCAAGCAACATGTTCCGTAGAGAGAGCCGCCCAAATGTCGAGGATTTTGTATCTCCATTTTCAAAAGTGTCACGCAAAAATGAGCAACTCGGAGAGAATTCGTGTGCACGTGACCGCAAGGTATAACTTACTAGGTGAGGTCCACGATTTTGAAATTGCTTCATACACAAATAAAATCAGTTTAAAAAAAATTTTTTGAATCGAGTGGTTGGTGCGCGCGGGTCTTCGATAACCCAATTGGTTGGAACACAACAACATTCGCTAAAAGTCTGCGTTCAAACCAAACAAAATATCACCTGAATATATATATTATATATTGGTAGGGCCGGGCACCCTGAAAATAATAAATATGCCCAAAAGCCGGTAAAATAGGCCTTAAAAGAAGGATAAATATCGTAAATACAATTGTTTACCGGAAGGTCTCCAGAGCGAAATTCGTAGAGAAATCCATGTGAATCAAGTTGGAACTCGTGCGCGCGGTGTGTTTACGCGGCGTCCGTCTGTAAAAATCGAAGCCACATCGAAACAATAATTGCGCAAAGAAGTGGTACAAAATACATAATCAAATAGCACGTTGACCCGCCAGGCAGGGGGGCAACAGAGAGTAACCAGTGATTAAAAGAGGGTTCTGAAAGTTAAAACAGATTCTCCTCCAAGTGAAAGTGCAAAGTTTTGGAGTGATTGGTTGTTCATGTTTTTTTGGGAAACCGGAAATACGTCGGAGTGTTTGTTGTGGTCGGTCTCCGGCAGCGTCAGCGGCAGCGGGCAGAGCTTATGCAAATGTGGAACGGGTATGATTATCGTTGAATAAAAAACTAGCATACCCTTATGGTATGATAAATATAGCAATAAACAAGTATAGTATGTATATATCTTTGTTTTGTTGCCTTTCCGCGTGCCCTAGCAACTGCTCCACCTGGCTGGAATGTGTATTCTTAACAGTTTCTAAAGTTGTAATAAATTGAAGTAGGCCTAACAGATTTCGAGCTCCCAATCTTCGCCAGCTGGCCTTTGTTGTGGGAGCGGTGTGAAGAGCAAACAGCAATAACAACACGAGACAACATTTGTAGTACCCTGTATTTTGCGGAGTGCACCGGTAGTGTGCTCATCTCGATGTGCGTAGGGAGTTATTCGATCTAAGCCATGCAGTATTTACTTGCTATTAAATCTGACGTTTAAATTGCATTAACCACCTTTGTCAAGTTTATATAATCGCAAGGAATAGTCCAGTAGCACAGGCCAACAAACAAATCCCGAGTAGTGGGCATCATTCCGTCGGCGAGCTCATATGTTATTCAAATTTATCATGTTCTCCGTTCCTCTCTCTCTCTTTCTCTCACTCTCTGTCTGTCGCATTTTTGTTTGCTTTGGTTTAACTTTCGGTCTACACTTACACACACAAACACACACACACCCACCCACACTTGCATACCCTATTGTCTGTCTGTTCTCGTCTTCTATCTCGCTTGCAGTGTATTTAGCTGTTGAGCTATTTATACATTCATTAACGCATTCAGATCAATCCGAACAGGCCTCCGCCTCCTGCTCCCCCTTCGTCCAACCGTATCAATAGGTTTTGGGAATTAGCACAGAAATAGAACAAAGCAACACAAATCAGCGTAAATAACTTTCATTTATTTGCCCTGCAGCGCAATAAGGGAAGCCCTACGCCTCTCCCCGGTTCATCAATCAGTCATTCATTGTTTTTATTTGTTCTTTGATAAGGACTAGCTCCAGCAGAATGTGAAGTTGACCCAGTAGCAGCTCCTCTCACCCTTCAAAGTCTTATATACTCAGCCGACTTTCGGATTAGTCACCGTCAGCGGGATAACGTGGGAGAGAGTAACAGAGGGAGAAAATGTCTTATCAGCAGAAATTGCACTTTAATTCTCCCACCATATGGCCACGGACTCACGGGTCTGTTGTTGGCTTTTGTCAGAGAAATGAAACTCTTGTCATTTGTTGAATATTTACATACTTGCTATTAATACGGGGGGCGTCAGGTGACAAGTGAAGAGACACCTAGGGAAATGGTTACTGGCCAGGACATATCGAGCAGAAAAAGTAGCTTAAAACAAAAAGAATGTATATGTACATTCTTGTCCTGGTTTGTCCGGGTCGACTGTTTTGTGCATAGTTAATACCTAATTCGAATTATATATACATATATGTAGGTATACAATTTTTTTTTGGATTACTGAATCGGCCTCGTTTTGGTTGTGTCACCGATCGTCTGTCTCGACTCTCACTATCACGATTTCGGTATTTACTTTTTGCATACATATGTATTTTTGTTTATTTTTCCTCCAGTGAAACGTAATCTTTGACATGTCCGAGATGACTTCATGAATATTTTTAAGAGTTCAACTTAATTGTAGGTTGGATCGAATTAGATTTTATTGAAATTGATTCTGATCCGATCAAAGTATTTGAACTTTGATTTTTGCCGTCTGCTTGTATTTGCTTTTCTGTTTTTTTTTTAATTGTTTAAAGAATTTATGTTTGGGTTCGCCTTTGAGTTGATTTTTGATTGTGAAGAATTTTAATGGGTATTTTCAGTATAAAGGAATTTCTGTTCAAAGAATTGTTTATGATTTGTTGTACAGTTTTTTTTCGAATTAGTTCGATAACCTTTAACATACCCAAGATGGATACAAATAATTGTTATATGGTACACCTCAGAATTCTGCACTCGCAGGAGAGTTAGGTGGGAGACTTCCTTCAAATAGGCATCATCACAGGGTTCATTGTTGGTTTATTGTAGCAACATCAGGCATCAAAACAGTACCCCTAAGCCACAGACAGCTGTTTCACATCGATTAATTGGAAAGAATGAGTGGAAAAGCCATTTGAGCCCTTCGTTGCTTTCCATTTTCATTTATCAGAGTATCTTTTCTGATTATTTTTTGGCTATGAAACGAACAGAGCAGAAACGTTGTTGCAATTAGTTTGTGTTGGGTCTTGTGCAACCTCGAAAAAGTTCTTCCAAAACTTGTTCACTGTCAGTGCTTAAAAGTCGTTTACCTTACCACCCCCCACCCACCCACATACGAGTAGTGCATATACATATGTACTATATATACATACATGTATACATATTTGTAGATAGAATAGTTAGGCTTTGCCCATGCCCATGCCCATGCCCATGCCCATGCGGCAACCGCATTTATAAAACTGCAACAGCTGCAGTTATTTTTCAGCTTGTTTTGTTTGTCGCCTGACGATGCCACTGACATTTTTCTTTTGTGCTCACTCTAGCCTCCTGTCTGTCCTGGCTTTTGCGCTCGCTTACTCTCTCAATGGGCTTCTGTCTCTTTCTGGTTAACATATTGGGCTAGGCTGGGCTGGGCTGGGCGCACACTCGATTTGTGCATAGAACTCGAACCCAAAAAAGGAAGAATGAAAGATCGAGCCCATGTAAAATATATTGAAATGCCATATGGAATAAATGAATTTCCATTCGAGGTGGTATCTGAAAAATGTGTACGTCTGTTCAGTGAAGCGGGATTAAATGGTTACATTAGGATCGTCCTCTGGAACCAGTTCTGTCGAATTAAATCATACCCATAATCCCCCCATACGAATCATGCGATAGAAAGCACACACATAGCTCAAGAATCGTTCTTTAAGTTGAGATAAAATTTAAGTAATTCTGAACAGAACTGGTCTCTAGAATCTAGCTTGACATTGGCCATTTCTTGTCTTGTCTGAGGTGCCGCTCCGATCCGAGCATCCAGCTGCCCCGAGCCCACACCTGCAGCCTGCAGGCAAAGCGGGGATGGGGATGTAATGCATTCCAAGACGGAAAGATAGAGATAGATACAGATAGCCGGAGAGCAGGAGCAGCAGCAGCAGCAGCGGCAGCGGCAGCGGCAGATGGCATTGTTTCATGTTGCTTGTAGTTTGGCCTACCTGTTCAGCCTTTGCCTTGCCGGAGCCTTTTCGGCCAGAGGCAAACGAGAAACGAAACGAAACAAAAATGGTATAAAAAACAAACGAATTCCTCAACAATTTGTGCGTTGTTGCGTCATCGCACATGGAAAAGTATTCTTACACACACATATATATTGTGTGTATATATATGTACGTATGTGTAGGAACAATAAAAAATAAATACAATGTTTCAGTCTCTGAGTCTGAGGCTGGTTCTCTAGTTAGTCATTTGCCGGTTCGGTCTCGGCTCACAGAACTAGTTTTTGTCTCAATTTATATATGTATGTATGTATATATCTAGCTACAGAAATATTTTATAATTTTATTTATGTCTGAATGCTTTCATTTGTTGTATTATGGGATGCGTGCTGTCCCCACTTTAGAATGATTTAATTAAATTTCAGTTTTATCGTCATAATTAATTTCCCCCACACTGCTTATCGTCGCACCCTCGCTGTGTGTCTGTGTGTGTGAGCGATCAAAGTATGAAAAAGATATTGCAAATAAATAAATATTCCACAAGATATATATACATATGTACATATGTACGTACAGCCGGCTAGTTCTAAATGTCTCTTATAGTCGTTGCTTATAGACGACTTCTCTGACTTCTGATGCGTGAATTGAATGCCATTTTATTTGCATTTTTCGGCGGGGGCGGCTGTGGGTGGCGGGGCCGTGAGAATAAAACTGATTCTGGGCTTTAGGTTGTGTTCTCTGCCAAATGATTATTTACTATCGCATGCATATGTACATATATCGTGTAGGGGGGAGGCTCATCTGCTTCGATCTTGAACGACGACTCGAAAACGGCTGCCTCTGGCACGGCTCGCTGCCTGCCAGGAATTTATATAAAATGTTAAATTCTATGCATACGAGAGTATGGCAAACAGATTCTCAGATAAGCGGAGAGTCCAAATATTTGAAAACTTTATTTACCAAAAAAATCAATAATTGGATGATTTGGATTTGGATGATTACAGAAATGAAATGATAGTTAGTGCAAAAAAAAATACTGTTAATAAAATTATAATAAATGTCCGACCAATTTGGATTTTAATTATTATTTTGATTGTTAAAAAAGACTTTAGTGTGCGATTAGAGCGCTTAGATGGTTGAATATTTATCTGTATAGTTATATTTGATATATATCTAATGTCTATGCCACGGTGGTTTTAAAGAATTTTAGAATATTGAATACAAAGACTGCAAAAGTAACTTTTACCTTGTGTCAGAATATCTGATTTCTGGAGTTCTGCATTTCAGTATTTCGGATTCTTTGGTTAACTACTTATCATTTAAAACTATTTGCAATATTTGAAACTTTGAAATGTATTTCGAATTGAAACTGTTTTGAAACTTCAACTTGGAATCATAACATAAAAAATACGCCATCCTAAATATCTGAACTTTGTTTTATATATGTTTTTACATCTAAAACTAATATCACTCATTGTTCGCAATATTTAGTAAAATCTAAAAATTCTAAGAAAACCGTTTTTTTTTTTACGAAGTATATGTAATATGTTTTATGTACCTATTATCCCTATTATTTGGCACAGCCTAAAGTATATGAAGTATCGAAAACAAATTTGTATTTTTTTTACAACTACTCTTGGCTTTTTACCTTGAAATAAAGATCACTTCAAAATAACTGACAATAGTAATTTTATTGACCTTTTTCTGAAACAAAGTCAAGTGTCTTATTATTTTTCACAACGCTGTACTTACAATGATCGACGTTTGCTAGAAATATTGTACTGTCCGGCGTGATCCCAGTGAAACATGGCATTACAAAATTTATTTTTGTATATTATTTATATTTATTTATATAAATAAGTTGCTTTATAAAGCAGTAACATTTGTAGGTGAACTGTTTTATCATTCATTAGTTTTGGCCATAACCTGTTGAAACGAATGTACGAGTATGACGTACATACCCATCATAAAAGTCAAGTTGAGTCAACCATTTTGGGGGAAATGTTAATTTCGGGTCATAATCCTTGGGCCCGTCTGCGCGGATGACACTCATTTGACAGGAGACCCACGCGCCACCCACCACCCGCCTACCGTCGGGGGTAACTACGACTAGAGAAGTAGAAACTGTTGCGTGTCTTTTCTGTGGAAAAGCGAAGGAAAGCTAGAGCCAAAGGAAAAGCGGGAGAGAGACATGACAAACTATCCCCGTGATGTATGATGATGAATGAAAGGAGTATGACATTTTGCCCACTTTAATGGGGCTTTCAGCCGAATACAAGTCACTTTTTTTTAAGAGAGCGGAATGATGATGAAATTAGCAAGTAAACGGAGGCAGAACCCATAAAGTGACGGAAAAGAGGCTTTTATGACACTCTGAAATTAAATGGATAGCCCTCACATGAAGAGGAGTGCGATCTGGAAAAGGATAAGGTCATGTCCAGTCCAGTCCCGTCCATTGCCATTCAGCCATATTTGTCACTATTAACGTCGCGACAATTTTCAGGGCGGAGTAATGGCCCACATGGCTTCGTGTACGTGTCCGGCACGTGTAGGGGTACGGCTTTCACTCGCTTTCAAATAAATTAAAAATACAAGAACTAGAAAAAACAGAAACGGAATGAATGGTTACTAACGTTACAAACAGCGTCTCTTGCTCAAATGCATCAGCGAAATTGTTTGTTAATGGACAACATGGCAGGAGCTGTGCTCCGCCTCTGTTTTGGACACACACGGCACACATGTCGCATGGATAATATCCTCCAACAGGTCAAACAGAGAGCGCACCGTGCATTTAACGATATTTGCCCGATGCGGCGACTCCCCGCAAAGCTGACCCCCCCACTGAACCGCACATTGTTGGGGATGCTCTTGTGGCACAGCTGTCGTGCTCTACAATGGGCCGAAACGAATTAACTGCTAGTTAAATATTTATAGGTCGTTGGAGAGCAGAAGTTTATGTTTATTGGTTGATAGTAAAACTAGTTTAAGTAAGTAGATGTACTCTGCTCGTACTCGAAGAGCACAGGAGTACATAAACGAGTATTACTGTTGGGGTGGAAGTGTATGGGTGAAACACTGCGAGGGAAATCTGTGGCATGCACAATATTGAAGATACGATAAAACCAAAAACTCAGAATAATAGAGAATGGTCATATCTAGCAGATCGTTTTTGCAGCAAGATTGTACTCGTTCTCTGTCTCTCTCTCTCTCACATAGCACGTACGATGACTGAGTAACGGGTAGAAAGGTAGAGCCGCGGCACTTGCCACGGCTCACACCATTCCCGCTCGTTCTAGTACGAATTATGAGATATGGGATGGGTTTAGTTTTAAAATGAAATTAGATATTTCAATTATCCATCTAAAATGGAATCAAAAAGAACGCACATTTTAGATAAATCTGTACAACACCTGCCTCAAACCCATATGAACCTATGTCTCCGATGCATGGGGAAAACGCTATTAAAACAATCAATAATCAAAGCAGTTGGTGCTATCCCAAGTTGGGAGCACAAGAATATATTTCAAAATACCACATATTGCCAGTTTATTCTCAACTTGCTCAATGTTCTTGAAGCAGAGTTTCTGCTCTGCGTTTTTCCACATATCACAATTAGTGGATTGTTTTTCCACATATCACAAGTAGTGGATTGTATTCGTGCAGCAGTGAAAAATTGTAAATGCACGTAAGTGTCGATTAGCATATTTTGACCCACAATTCCCAATACTTTACACAGTATATGCATTCCGATGGACACGAAATATAAATAATTCGTACTTGTTCCATCTTCTCGAGTGCATTCCACAGTGCAGCTCCGCATGAATCGTTGGGGGCTCGGTCGAAAAGATAAATGTAGGCCAAGACCAGAGACGAATATGCATTTTGGTGTTCCTAGCCCCGCTTCTGCCCTTCCCTGTCCTTCCCTTCCTGTCACTTTGAGTGAAACGAAGGCGTTGGCCACAGCTTGTCGGACCATTAGCCCCCGCCCGCCTGCCTGCCCGTCTGCCTTATCCTCGATATGTGTGTGTGTGTGTGTGTGTGTGTGTGTAGGGTGGAGAGGGGGGCTTGGGTTGTGTGAGATGTGGCGCGGTTGCAACTTTGAAATTAATTTCCCTTGTGAAATTTACGTATTCGTAATTGTAAAAGCAAGCTGCTGCCCTTTTCCATACTCTCCACGTGGGAAGGGTACAATGGAATCGGCGGTAGGGGGCGGAGGCGGTCACTGCAAGTGGGCATATATTTAATTAATAATGTCAGTCGGATCTATTGTACATTAACGACAATTTGTGTAATTCAATTGACCCCGCTCGATTAATGCGGGATGAAATACGAACCAACCCGATCATTTGTATTTCTGTCAGAAGTATTTCGTGACACTCTCGAGTGTGGGCCACTAACCGCTTTTTCCATGGAAAACTACATACATATGTATATATGTTTGAGTGCAACAAATCTTGAGGTCTGATCGGAACAATCCATACGAAAAGAGGCTTGCAAAATGTAGGCAACAGCCCGATTGAAACTTTCTGAGTTTCCTAATTAATATTTTGTATGGTATGGTCCTGTTTATTTGTCTTTAGTATTTTAGTGAAATAAATTCACAAAAAGTTTTTGGTGGTATGGAAAACTCGAAGTACGATGATGTGATCTCCAACCTAACTATTTTCTGGTTGAAAGTACTTTGAAAAGTTCTCATTTTATCGCACTCAGCAACAAGAACGAATCTTATTGCATCGCTTCTGTGATCCTCTCTTTGAACGAGTCTCTCCCAACATGCCCTCTCTCACCCACAACCAAAAAAGAGTAACAGCCAGCAAAGTAACGGAGGCAAGGCATATAAGAAAATGGCATACCCCGGCCACCAGAGGATCATAAACTTAGAGTAATCTCGTATTTAATTCAGGAACAACCAAATGACCAAAAGGCACTAACAAGAATCTACCAACATTTACGTATTAAGGTGCTATGGAATATGGTATGGATTTTCCTTTTTGATATAATCTGATCTCATTTAATTCCACTTCAGTATTGAGTTAAGCTCTTAATTAATTACTCCATACAGACTCGAACACACAGTTTCAAGATTGTTCATTATGTTGTTCGACAAAAACATTTACCTCGTTTAATTCTTAAGTGCCTACTCGAATGCATCTTCCTTATCAGTACGAGTATCTAGGCATGACCTTCTTCAATCCATATGAACTAGTAAATGGCTCTCAAAGATTATATGTACAGAGGTGCATCGGGGCCAAGCGAATGTACATACATACATACATATGTATGTATATGTATACACTCTTTAAATTGCAACCTTTTTCCAAAAGGGTTGAGATGAAATCAAAGGTATCTTAGAATTTTTGATATTTTTCGCATTTAAGGAAAGTTCTATATAAAACCCAGAAACTCTAGCAATTTTTATAACATTGAAATATAGTCCCCTTGTGTGTGTCCTTTGTTACTGTCGGCATTGTAAACGGAACTTTTGTTGGCAAAATATCCACATATGTATGTAACACTTATCCCAACATTTTGGGGATTGAATTTGTATCAATGGCCATGGGATTCCTTGACTAGATGGATTTTGCAGTGCATTGGCTTACAATAACTGGGTTCATAGCATAGAATTCTTTCAGTATGAAAAACCCAATTAAAAGTCAATGAACTACTGTCTACATACGAGTATAATTGTCTTGAAAGGTCAAAAGTGTAGTAGCGGGTAGTTGCTAGTCGCAATACTTTCTTCCTAGCAACTTTCCAGCTTATTTTGTACCCAACACAATTTTGTAAGAAAATTGCATGCAAAGTTTTCCGCTGGCTGCCTGCCGGCCTGCCTGCTTTTTATCGGTGAGCTTTTCTGTCAAACGCACACGAAGAATGTCAAATGAAATGTTTTCATCATTTTCCTCGCTCTCAATATTTTCAGTACTGCGTGTTTTCAAGCAATTATGTTATGCTTTGCTTTGCTTTTTATACTTTTAAAGCATCAAATGGGCCGCGGGCCCTCCCTTCGCAAGGGGTTAACAATTGTCCATGTATTGACATTGACAGTCATCAAACGATGGAGAGTGTGACGTCACCAGCAGCGCTAGAGTGGAAAAAAAAGAGTAGATTAGAAAGCAAAGCGTGTGACATGCACATGCTACACGGACTACGAGGCTCTCACTATAGAAGAGCATTCCGACCGCAGCATACCCTCCACCCGAATGTATACCCTATGGAGAGGGAGCCGTGAAACATAATAAAAACTCTATAAAAGTAAAAGATTGAGATACTTTCTGTATTTATCTTTCTGGAAAACCAATACACCCTTGCCCTCCGCGAGTGCGTGGCTAAGAATGGAATCTGTGGTTGGGTTGTCGGAAGAAAAGCTCGGCTTACTCGTTGGCCATTTGTAATTAATGTAAAATGAATGGCCAACAGGCACGCGGACTGCGCGTAAGAGGTGGCGGGTGGGCAGAGCACTGGACAGAGATTGGGTGACCTCAAGAATATACAACTGCAACTACGAATACTCGTAGCATGTATAATTGCAAGAGTTGTCTGGTTGATGTGGCAGGGGCCGGAGATGGCAACGCCCGGACAAAGTTCAAGTGCCAGCCGCCAGCCGCCAGACTTGGCAATGAAGCTGCTAATGAACGTAGCGGGGGGGAACAGGGAGGCTGGAACCGAGTGCGGAATGCGATGATAGCAAACTTGGAATTGAGTTTTCTATTCAAGAAGCTCAATTTCATTATTCATGTAAGGCGATTAAGATACGGCAATTCATTTAGATTCCAGAAACTTCGAGAAAGTTATGGGGAGGATCACACGATGGTCGACAGTAAAACCAGATACTGTGAAGGTAAGGGTAAAGCAGAAAAACCTTCCTATAGGATATATAGGAATATAACGAAACGTTGCTTTAGAACGGGAAATTTCAATTTATAGATAACACTAGATATATTTTTTTAAACATTTTATTACTAATTAAAATTGTGAAATTTACTTTTTCGACAATGACTAATTTCCCATACAATAGGGATGTTTTCCTTACCGATATATATATTTATATATCTAAATTCTAGAACGTGGAATCTGGTAACCATAAGGTACAAACTTGCCAATTCCGGAAAACAATTTGTAATAAGTGGTATTCGATTATGGATCGAGCTACCTAGGGAGAAAAGAGAAAAGTACAGGATAAACTCATACAAATAATAACATTATTAAAAAAAAGTCATAATAAGACTTTTTTGGAAGAGGAATATATAGGCATAAAGTATACAAATAAATAAAATAAAAATAAAATATATAGTTAAAATAATCACACTTCCAACGACGTATTTAACGTAACGTATTTATGCATGTATGTATGCTCATCTGTATGTATGTGCCACATGGACCACACCCAGTACATTTTCAGCCATCAGCTGCTTGTCATCAATCGAAACAAATGGTAATATTTATTTTCAAGTGCCAGAACATGCGTTTCATTTGCAATAACCATGACAACGATGGCAGCATTGAAATTTGCAATATGATAGAACCGATGGAACCCAGAGACGGCATTGAAGTCGATTGCGAATACGAATACGAATACGATAATGTGGGCCAAGTTAACACAAGAAAAGCAAATGCTACTTGTGCTCTGATGGAAGAAATGCAGAGACAATAAACATTTGAATCAAATGGAAACCCAAATCGAAATGGAAAACAAAATAAGTAGCAGCAGCAACAGGCCGCCAAGAGCTATTCGCGACCGACCCGACCCCATGTGGCTGTCAGGCAACAGCTGCATACATACATAATCGTATATATATCGATATTATTGTACATGCCAAATTATAATGCCAAGCAGCAGAGGCAGCGGCGGCGTCACAGCAATCACCGATGCGTGCATGGCCCATGAATTAGTAGGGAATGACACGCGGCTTAAGCCCCTTGTGCCTCTTCTTCTGGCCATTTCATATTCATAGACAAACGGGGCTTGTCAGGGGAAATGCGTGCTCTGCCTGTGATGGCCCATAACTGAGCCGCAGAAATCAACACGTGTCCCATGGCGGAACTGAATGAATCGATAAGACGTACTCCCGGGGGGCTCTCTTCCAAGAAGCAATCGTTATGCGGATAGTCCATGTATATTTGTAAATATATTTTGAATTACTTAAAAAATATTTTAAATACCGATGAAAGAAGAAAAGAATATTTTTATCTCAGTGTTGTTAATCTGTGACTTCAGAATCTGTGTAATTTCTATTTGTTTTTTATATCCCGTGCAGAATCTTTTCATGGGCACTGTGTACATTCAATAAGAACTCAATTTCCATCAGCATTATTTCACCATTCGACATCTGCTCCGACGCTTCCTCAATCCCGTGTTTTCCTCCGGGCGAACCGGAGCTCATCATCAAGCATATACTGTTCCACAAAACAGTAAAGTGCTTTTCTTTTCCTGATTCCAACTACTATTTTTTTGTTATCGTTCTTATTAAGCTCTGCCATCGGGCAGATGGGCAGATGAATACCCTTTGAGAGGATACAGTAATTTTATGCACGTGTTTGCAACGTTTCCAGCACTTGCCCCATTTATAACATTATTCAGATAACATTGGAATCGTCTGGCTATATAAAATAGGTGCCCGAAGGATCTGGATCTGGAAGAGTACGAACAGCTTCGGTCTTGCTGTATTCTTGTCTTGTTTTTCGGTCTGGTTGAATCCGTTTGCCAGAGGGGAGCACAGAGATTGAGTGAGGACGAGGATGCTGGGTCTTGTGGGGTAGGTGTGTCTCCACTTGAGGCTGTCGGCCCGTCAGGCACCGACTGAGTGGCACAGTTGTCTGTCCGTCTGTCCGTCTGTCGTTCCATAGTTCTCGGTTTGCATTCTCCCTCTCCCACTCTCTCTGTCTGGCACACTAGCAAGTACCTCCTCCTGTCTCTTATTAGCCCACATTCTGTCCGGATGTGTTTTGCGTTGGAGGCATAATCTTTTCGCATGCTTTCTCTTCCCTCTTCCCTCTCCTCTTTCAGAACACTCGTTGCCCCTGCTTTTTGTTTAGTATTTGCCAAAGAGAGGAAGAATTAAAAAGTTTTTTTCATGCCAAATTACGTCATTACTGCTGATCTTTTTTTTCTTTTTTTTTGCGTGTTTCTTGTTTGCTGTTTTGTGCGAAATTAGCAATGTTTCTTTTTTATTTTGCTTTTGTTGTTTTTTGTTGTATTTGGCATTAGTAATAGCCTTGAATATGAGTCGAGTATGTTTGGATTAGATCAGAAGAACTTGCTTAATACTTATAGGTATTCTATGGGACCAGTAACATACATAGATCCCAGGCAATACATAATATGTAAATAATATGTACAGTAGAAGGAAAAGTAAAACTAGTTATAATTGTTCCAATTTCCAGTAAATGTTCCTGGTCCGCGAGCATTTTGGGAATCTTTTTCCGGATCTTTTATGTGTACTTAAGATCTTAAAAGGCTTGAGTTGCTCGCCATGTCCAGAAACTAGATCCATATCCAGCTTGACTTCAGAACTGTCTCGTATCATACATAGATTTGAGAGCAAAGGAGAAACTAAGACAATTTTAGAAATGTTTGATATGAAGTCTGTGAATCTTGGGCAGATTTCAGGTTCAGGTTTAGTGGTTTCGAAGTGCTTTCAGTTCTCATCGTTTATCAGTATTTGCCTTCCGTTCTCCCTAAACGCTCTCTATTGTTTCCTTTGCTGGCCCCAAGCATTTCTCGACCATTAGTTTAAGCTGAATTCAAATAAATGGCACATTGTGTGCCATTGAATGTCAATTACACATTTGTCCATAAGCCAACTTGTCCAACGGTGCCGACGCCCTCTTCTAGGCTTTTATCGCCTTAAAGCCGCGCCTCGCAGCAGGAAAATGCGGAAAAGCGGAAAGGTGGATGGGCTAAATTGAAACTAACCCAACCCAAGGAAGTATAGCGTGTGGCGCTACCAATTGCCACGCCCACACCATAACCCCACAGCCCTAACAGGGGGTGGAGAGTCAGAGTTTGATTTTATTACTTTTCAGTGCTCGTTTTTCCAGTGTTAATTAAAAGTGTGTCAATGTTTATATCCGTGAATTGGTTGGGGCTCGTTTTCGTCCTCGTTTTCGAGTAAGCTTAATTAAGGAAAAGTTGTTGGCAGGAGCTT
Organism: Drosophila helvetica; assembly: GCA_963969585.1. NCBI lineage: Eukaryota > Metazoa > Arthropoda > Insecta > Diptera > Drosophilidae > Drosophila > Drosophila helvetica. The sequence continues at coordinate 13,953,172 of OZ018402.1, read as the reverse complement.
GGCGCAGCTTTAACTTTAATCTCCAATTTATTTATCCTCTATCCTTCGGTTTTGTTGTACTTTCAGCTGCTCTGCGCTGCGTGTGGCACACAAACTGCAATCGAAGCGGAATCTTTTATGAATGAGTCGTCTGCCAGGAGACGTAGCAGCAGCAGCAGCAGGAGCAGCAGCAGCAGCAGCAGCAGCAGCAGGAGCAGTAGCTACGTGAGCGCCACGGGGGAGTGGAAGTGGGAGTGGGAGCGTGGAGCATCCTGATCCATATCCATCCAAGATGGCCTTCAGCTATGCGTGCATGGTGCTGCAGCGCGTCGTCGTTCCGGCGGTGCTGGTTCTGGGTGAGTGAAGATCTGCAATATAAATATCTTACACCCAACACCCAACCATTATTTATTCTTGTAGCTTCGCTGATGCGACCGGTGGGCATATCATTTGTATACCTTCTCATGTTCTTCATGTCACCATTTGTGCCCCTGGCCACGAGGCGCAACTTCAAGGGATCAGTGACCGCCTTCTTTATCATTCTGCTGTCGCTGAGCACTCTAGTCCTGCTGGGGCACATCGCCCTCCAGATACTGGCCGTCAGCACAGCGCTGTCCATCTACAACTGCTCCTTCAGCGAGCGCCTGCTTAGGCACATTGGCTTCGTGAGCTTCATCGATCTGAAGTGGGTAGTCCTTAATCCTTAACCCTTATCGTATATCCTTGTATATTTTACTCATCCCTCTCCTTACCATGCAGGCCCCTGGCCATCATTGAGTGGCTGGCTCCGGAGGTCCTGGTGTTTGCCACCTCTCTTGGCTCCTATCTCACGGTGAAGCGACTGGCCGCCCAGCCCATCAATGCCGAGCAGCTGGAGAACGGCGAACTGATCGAGGCCCAGTCCGCGGACCACGCCCAGTCGACCCAGCCCCCCTGCCCCACAGATGCCAATGGCGGAGATGTGCAGCAGGCCACGGCCACGACGCCACTGCAACAGCAGCAGCATCAGCTGCGCAAGCGGGTCTCCATGATCAGTCAGCATATCCACTTCGAGGGATTGATCAAGATCTGTGAGTAAATCAGAATGTAAACCTGTAACCAGAAGAACACTCGGAATCCAGAGACACTCAAACTTCCTTAATTCCAACTCAGATATAGTTTATATATAATTGGGCTCTAAAGTTTAATAAGTACATACAAAATATGTACATGGATAAGAGATATAATCACCCCCGATTATAATATGCATACAAATCACCACAATCATCTGGAAGAAAGATTTTATATAATATTCTAGAGCATCTACTTCTGGTATAATTTGTACTGAGGGCACCCTAAATAAGAGACTTATTCTAAAATAGGCGATATTTAGAAGATATATAGGGGATCATCGCTGTATATAGGTCAGTATTCGCTGGTATTTACTATGGTAGAAATATATTTGCAAGTTTTGAAAGTGAGATGAGAGTATCTTTATGAATTTAAATAGCGGTAGACAGCTGAGATCTGTCAAATATACTTGGATCTAACAGAAGTGCGAATTGCACCCATCCTTTGTAGTCCTTTGGGTTTCAGATTCCATTTAGCAACTATCAATTTCAGAGCAAATACTTTATCGTTTTCACTTTTGTATCTTTGCATCTGCAGCGCCGCTCTTCTGCCTGGCCACACTGTTCTTCGCGGCCGCGCTGCGTCCCTCGGTGCCGGGTGGATTCTATTTTCTTATCTTCCTGCTGGCCGGCACTTACTGGGCAACCTGCCAGACGCTGCAACGGTGCGTGCCACAATCAATTTGGGACCGACTGACGGACGTTTTCTCATTTTTCCTTTACGTTTTCACACCTCTTTGCAGTGGCTTCGCCTTGCTGTTGCGCTGCGTAATGGTCGTCCTTGTGCTCCACTCGCTGTCCATTGTGTCCTACCAGACGCCCTGGATGCAGGGCCACCTCAATCACACCAGCCTGACGGCGCGGTAAGTACATTTTTGAGGTCTCTCCGTGAACTTGCAACTTATCTGGTACTGCTTTTGGTCCACAGTCTGATTGGTCTGGAGCCGCTCATTGAATCCTACTGCTCGCCGGATATACGAGTCCTTCTGTATAATAATACCCTGTATCTGGATTCGTATCTGAATCCGTTTGCCCTGTTCTTCGCCTACTTTGCTTTGGCTCTGACCACCAAGCATCTGATCAAGCCCAGGGTGAGTGTCCGAGTCACAGCTGGAGGGAGGACTAGCACTCCCTTCGACGGATGATGAGCAACAGCTCCTACTACGGCCTGGGGCCACTAACACATATCTAGTTACCAATTCTTTGCTCTGATTTTCCGCTCTTCTCCTGCTGCCATTTACATTCGGACAATCTGCTCAATCTTCAACCCCGTAACACACTTTCCCTGCACGCCAACAAAAATCTACACTAAACATTCCTAACAATAAACTCGTCACTAACCACACCACACCACACCACACCACACGAAAACCCCACTCGAAACCGAACCACTTGTACCACTGTACCACTCTACCACTCTACCACCGCCTCGCAGCTGGAAGAAAAGCCTGCCACCGCCTTTGGCCAGCAGCTTGACTGCAACAGCAGCAGCCTCAACAACACTGGCAACAAAGCAAACCGCCAGCTGACGCTCCGCACCTCACAGACCTCGCGGGGCAGCAGTCGCAAGGACAGCTCGGGTCCCGGCGCAGGATCCACCAACACCGCCACCACCTCCACCGCAAATCGAACACAGCGCCTGAGTGTAAGCGAGCGGATTGATGCCAGAGGGGATTGGGATAGGGATTAGGATTGGGGTTTTCCTTTTTCAATTTGGGTTCCTGTTGTGAGAATGTGGAGCACTTGGGCGGGGATTGGATAGAATAGATATTCAAAAGCAAAAGGGTCTTTAGAAACCATTTATCCGAGGACGCTACAAATTATTTCTTGCGATGTGCAGTCAGTCGGACAAAAAGTCTATCTATCATCTATCAATGGTTATAATTCAATAACTACATGCCCAATATGGATTTTATGTAGTTAATCCTCAATTCCAATCTATCATGTTGAGGAAGTATATGCCCCAATCCTTGCTAGTTGCTGACCAAGGTGATTCTGTTTGCAGAAATCGGTGCACACTTACTTATATCACAATTCCATTATTAGGAGATTCACATTGGTACCACTGAGAGGATGCATTCGACGTTTACGACGTTCTTTTCCTTTCGGAATATCCCACGGCACTCCGAACTGCTCGTGGTGAATGGTCTCTAATGAACAGAGTCTGTTCGTGTCGTTCGAATCATTCGAATCATTCCCCTGGGGAACACGGAAACTGGGTGTAGAAATTTAATTGTCAATACAACAAGCTTTCGTTTTAATTGAATAAGAATACTTTATTGCTGACTATTTGTACCATATACTCGATTAACTCAATTGAATGTTGTGTCTGTGCTGTAACCCAAAGATAACCCAAAGATCTTAACATAACTTGGGATGACGTTCGCTGTGAATATTTCTATGCCTCTTGCCGAAAATCGGACAATTTGTTTTTGCGCTTTTTTGCCGAATTTTCCTTTATGTTTTGGTTTTCTTTTGATTTTTGTTTATGCTCTCTCTTTTATTACTTCCGCTTTAGGTTTCTTTGCGCCGTGATCAGCGCGCAGCGTTGAATGAACCGACTGAGACGACGCCTGTACGTAAACTAACTCCACTATTCGCCAAATAGTCTACTCGCTAACCTAACCTAACCTAACCTAATCATTAGACTAAAGCTAGCCTCTATATCTACATATCTATCCTTTGGTTTCTGCTCCTGTCATTTGTTTATGTAAAAATGTTCTCGTCTAACATCTATACTCTATAGCGTTCGATTGTACTAATATTTTAGAATTCCCCCAGTCATAGTCGTACGATATATCCTAACAAATATATATCCCTAACCCTAAACTAACCGCGCAAGTGTGTAAGACTGTGTATGTCTGTGTATGTCTGTTCTGGGCCATTCAGCACCGTAAACCAATCAATAGCAATGCTCACCCAGACCTAGTGACCTCCTATCACCCGTAGCTGCCCTAGAACTCTAGTATCTCTCTGTATGTACATACAATACTTACCTAAATGTATAGTAATCCAACTATCTCCTGAACTGTCTGCATCTACAATGGGTTGAAGTGCCATTCCAAACTAATTCGCTAATCATTCTGTGTAGCTGGTGCGGCAGAGTACTCGGAAGGGGCGCGCAACCCAGCCCCTGGAGAGCGGCTCTTCGGCGGCAGTGAGCGGCACTCAGCGCGCCAACGAAATACCGCTGGACTCGCTGGAGCAGCGATCGGAGCAGGAGAACACGACGACATCGATACTGGATCAGATATCGTATGGCTTTGTCAGTGTGGGAGGCTTCATCTACCAGAACAGCTATATATTCACCAATATCCTAATGATGGTGGGTCAATTACAGAACACATTTATGTAGCTCTTGTTCTATATTCTATGTATTTCTGTTCTTCTTTAGGCCTGGTCCATCGTATACCACAGTTGGCTGACGTTCGTCCTCCTGCTGTGGGCCAATGTGCTGTGGATGATCCCCAATCAGCGGAAGGCGATGATGCGGTCCAGTCCGTTCATCGTGCTCTACGCGGAGGTGCTGCTGGTGGCCCAGTACATATACGGCATGGACCTGAACAACAATGAGCTTCCCACGAAGGTCTCCGTAAGTTAAAAGAGCCCACAGCGAATGATATCCTAACAAATATTTATGCACTTGCAGACGGCGGGCATCAATCTGCAGCAGATTGGGTTCGAGCGGCCAATCGAGAACCACATGCGTCCCTGTGTGCCGCTGATCGTGAAGACAGCCTTCGTCCTGATGTTCTGGGTGACGTCGCGGCAGTTCTTTAAGGAGAAGCGCGACCGCCGAAGGGACAGCACCCTGGCGGACATCATTGCTCCGCTGCAGATCACCGTGGGCTCCGCGGGGTCCAGCTACGTCATCAACGACGGCAAGAAGACCTCAAAGTTCCTAAAGAAGGCCGGCGATGTGATCAAAAACCTGCTGGTGCGCCTGTGGATCTGGCTGCTGGTGCTGGTGATCTTCCTTTGCGCGATCACCGGAGAGAATATGACCGGCTTCCGCATCTGCTACATGGCCCTGTTCCTGTTCTTCTTGCTGGTCTTTCAGTCCTCGTCCAAGGCCTGGGTGAAGATCATGTACGGCTTCTGGCTGTTCCTCATCTTCTACGCCATGTCCATCCTGATCCTGATCTACACATATCAATTCGACAAGTTCGATACGTACTGGAATGACTATCTCAACGTGTCCAAGACGCTGTAGGTTATTCTTTGCTTGAAATGACGTCCCATCTCTGAAGAAGTTCCACCCTCTTTCAGACAAAACGACATTGGCCTGAAGCGCTACCAAACGAAGGATCTGTTCCTCCACCTGGTCTCGCCCACGATCATTGTGATCCTGACTGTGATCCAGGTGCATTACTTCCACAAGCGCTTCATTGCCTCGCTGCAACAGCAGCCAGCAGCTGGTGCTGCCGGAGCTGGCGACTCTGCACAGCAGAAGCCCACCGAGACAACGGCCCTGGAAGCGGCGCCCTCAAAGCGTCGTGGCAGTGCCGGCTCCCTGCGTCGCTCCCAGGGTCCATCAGGCGAGGCGGCGACCGGCGGCGCCACCACAGACTTTGAGACCTCTGTGCGGGATCTGGTGCGGATTTCCTTCCGGAAGATCAAGAACAAGTCGGAGTACATCTTCAAGAACTTCAAGGACGTCTTCTGGCGCTTCCTGGAGCTGCATATCATGAAGGCCGTCTACATTGCCGCCTTCGTGTGCAGCGTGAGCGAGGTCTGCGTCCTGCACATTGTCTTTGTGGGCTTCTGTGTGCTGGGTGCCACCTCACGGAAGGCCATCCAAGTGATAATCAGCCGCGTGATATCGTTTATTGTCACCATCATCGTCCTGTCCAAGATGATCTATCAGATTGAGTACCTGAGCCACACCCAGTACACTGTCCTCTGCGTAAGTTGATTGGTCGTTTCTCCCACCATGACGTTCTCTTTCTAATCCTTCACCTGTCTCTGCTCACAGTCTGACAACCGCACGGCCAACAACGCCGAGTGGGTGGGCCTCACCAAGGCCGAGAAGCTGGAGGGTGGTTTGATGAGTCTGCTGCGCACGTACATCATCTACATGGTCATTGTGACATTGCACGCCGTGATCACCTTGCGCCAGCTGCAGATGAGAGTGAAGATTGGAGCCGTGAATGCCCCGCCCACCAAGCTGCTGTTCCCCAATATCGTCCGCGCCGATGCTGAGAAGGATCTAGTGGGTCTCGTCAAGTACCTCCTGAACTATGCCTTCTACAAGTTTGGCATCGAGATATCCCTGATTGCCCTGGTCTCCACCATCACGTACCGCCAGGACATTGTGGCCGTGGCCTACGCGCTCTGGCTGGTCGTCCTGCTGCTACTGAGGCGTTCGCAGTGCGCCAAGATCTGGGGAATTTTCCAGGCCTTCTTTGCCATCTCGATATTGATGCAATATATCGTCTTGGTGGGACTGCCGCCAAGCTCGTGTCTGGGTAGGAGCTTATAGAGATCCTGATATAGAGCCTATGATATTAATTGATTTTGCTTGTTTTCCGGCAGTTTACCCCTGGGACGAGGGCGCCTTTGGGGAGAGCATCCAACGGTGGACGATGCTGCCCGGAGCCCTGCACTTCAACCATGTGCCCAAGCTGATCTTCGACTTTATCGTCCTGATCATCCTGAACCGTCAGAAGAGCATTTTCTGCATCGAGCAGCGCTATGCCAGCAACGACGACTACCCCGGAGGCAGTAACCGCAGCGTCATCGCGGACATTGCCCACCTGGGGCGGACGCCCTTCGACAATCCCACCCACGACTTCTGCTCGTACATTCGCAACTACTCGGACATCCTGAAGAACGGGGTGCTGTGTGGCTTCTACTGGTTCACTTTGGCCGTGGTCTTCTTGGCCGGGACCAACATAGCTGATCTGCTGGCTCTGGGCTACCTCATTGGGGCGTTCGTCTTCCTCTGGCAGGGCTCCGACTTCTATCTGCGGCCGATCAACACCATCATCAGTCGCTGGAAGTGGCTGCTGGCCTTCAACGTGGCCAACATCCTCATCAAGACGAGCTTCCAAATGGCCGGCTGCTTATTCATGACGCCCCTGACAACCCACTGCTGCTGGCTGGTGCACATGCTAGGCATCACCTGCACGAGCAACGTGCTCAAGGAGCAACTGATGCTGGCCGAAGAGACGGACCTTATATTGGCGCCCGGCGAATGCCCCAAGATCACGCACCAGGTGGTCCTGCTGTGGGACACGATCTGCTTTGCCTTCATCATCTTCCAGCTGCGCATCTTTAAGTCTCACTACTTCTGCCACATCATCACGGACACAAAGGCCAACAATATTCTGGCCTCCAGGTGGGTTCATATGAAATTTTAGATCACTTCCATGGTACTTACGAGCCACGAGTCCGGTTATCCACAACAGAGGAGCTGATATCATTGAGGGATTGCGGCAGAACCAGATTGCCCATCGCCACGGACATGAGAAGCAGGTCCTGCTCAAGATCAAGCGGAAGATGGAGCGGATTCGGGCGACGCAGCAGAAGATGCTGCGACCCCTGGACAAGCAGACGCATTTTGATGGTAAGTTGGCCTGGAAATCGCCTCCAAGGGTGTGTTTCCTTCGTTAAGTTCCGTTTTTCGCGTCGCGCTTTCCGTTGCGTTTTCCCTTTTTGAATTTTGACCGTGGGAAATTGTCGCGTGTGTTCCCTCCACTAATCTCTGGCTTGTCCTTGCCTCCGGAAGGGCAACGCACGCCCTCGGATCAGACAATGTCGGAGGTGGCGCCCCTGGCCCACAACAGCAGCTTCACCTCCTGCCAGGGCTCCGGTTATCTGACACCTGACGAGCAGAGCTCCTCGAGCTCAGCCACCTCATCGCCGGCCCGGGCCTCGCTCCTATCCAGCTGCGAGAGCAGCGTCGAGAGCGTGGACAGTGCCGATGCTTGTGTGGTCATCGAGCCGGAGATGCCCTGCGAGGAGCTTACGGAGTACGCGGACGTGCAGTCGGTTAGCGAGGAGGAGGCCACAGTGGCAGTGGCAGTGGCCCTGCCACGGCTGGAACCCACCGCCCCGACGACAGCTGTAAGTTTTGGGGATGTCCACACCCAGGAGACTCCCACTAAATGCATCCATTCCTCGAAGCCCACGACGCCCAGCACGGAGGCTCTATCTGCCCTTCTCACCGAAGGGTTCTTAGAGCCGAAAAGGATCTCCCTGGGTCTGGCCTCCTCGGAACTCAGTGCTCCGAGTACCAAGGATAGCCTTGCGCCTCCCATGGTCGCCTATGCCACCGCCCTGGCCTCCAGTGGGGCCAGCTCAGTGATGTCCTCGAATCTGACCCCGAATCTGCGGAGGGAACACCGTCGCCAGTCCTCGACAAATGCAGCTGTCTCCTGGAACGAGACCGTGTCCATCAAGCGATCGCCCCTGAGCAAGGAAATGGTAAAGTGGCCGCAGAGCCCTCTCTGCCAGAAACCGACCAGAGCTTCATTTCTCCCACCCAAACAGTCGGCAGAGCGGGATGAGGAGGTGACCATGCGCCAGAAGTCGCTGCACCGTCGCCACCAGAGCATGGGCAACGCCAGCTACTCCCTGGACGAGGCCGCCCAGTCCTCCCAGCGCATGCGCCACCCCAGCCACCAGTCGGGGGCCAGGGACGAGGCTGCCCTGCACTCCGCCCAGCGGCCGCACAGCTGGGGACCCGTGGGTACGGTCTACTATATGGAGTCGCTGATGTGCGCCTTCTATGAGCCCGCACTGCTGCATGGACCATGTATTGGATGAATCTTTGATCTAATTTTATCTAATCATCTTTGCTAGCATTAGTAAAACTCTGTACAAAGAAACCCATATTTGATGTGCGTGCTCAAGTTATTGACAATAAAACCTTTGGGTTGGAGTCGTGTCTAGAAGCATCTCCATCTCCATCTACTGCCTCTCCGAGTCTGCCCTGTAAATAGCACTTTTCTACTTAGACGAATTTTTCCCAAATAAAATACTTCTTAATGGATGAATTCTGGCGCAATCAGGAACCTGTGCGACCATCAAAAAGTGTATAAATAAATTTCTTTAATGGTCTCAATGCCACTTTCAGAATGACCAAAGCTTGTTTTATTTCCTAATCAGGGGCTGTAAATTATTTACTCACTTTTTACCAGCATGAGGAATAGAAAAGCGTCTAAAAAGCTATTCATAATATTCAAAATCTCTTTTTGGAAAAAATCTTTCTTATAATTCTTTAAATAATGAATAATGATATGGAATCTAATATTTATATCACCTAAAATACCTTTTAAAAATGCTCAAATTAATATTTTTTATTGATTAAAAATGATATGGAATCAAGATCACTAAAATTGCTAAAATTAAAACAAAGTTTTTTTTCTATACAACATTATACTTTAATTATTAGAAATTTGCAATTTTCGCATTATTTTAAAACATAAGATCCATCTGATATAAGCATATTGAATGCCCCTGGGATCGATCGGTTCAGAATTATAAAACATCGTCGGCTGGCCGAGGATATAGCTACGAGTGCGATCGTATATCTTGATTTTGGTTAAAAAGAATCGTACATTTCTTCGTTTTTTTTATGAATTCTTTTAATTTACTTTTGTTTTATATTTGATTTGGTTTTTTTTAGAACATGGTTATCCACTTCCTGCACCAACAGTACGCAGAAGGAAGGAAATCAAATTACATCCACATGGTAATGTTTTCGTTTGTTGTGCCTCATTTTTTCCATACGAATATCCGTTCGTACAAATGTATACCATGTATATAAAGTATATCCTGCATGACATGTATGCTGCTCTGTAAATTGAATGCGAAAAGATATGAAATTAGCCCAAAAGCCTTTCCCTAGCAACTATTCTATTTGATTATAACTCTGAATGTTGTTGAACACCATTATGGAATGTATCCCCAAATGTATATGTATGGAAACGTGTACTAATTATGTTTCATGTCATTCCCAATAAAGCTACCCGGGCCGGCGACTACTACATGTTCGAGGAGATGGATGACAAGTTCGAGCTGGACCTGATACACGACGAGATCGACTTCCTGGAGGAGGAGAACATGACCGAGAGCGAGATGAAGATGCAGCGCCGCAAGACCCTCTATGATGTGAGTTCCTCTGCAGTAATCCAGTTGGAAATAAGACCTACAAAACTATTGCATCCATCCAGTCGCATGCCGATTATTGCATGTCTATTCAAATCTATATAATTTCTTGTGAATTCCCCAAAAATTGCGACAAAAATTGCCCCCTGACTTGTGCCCGCGAAGGTGTGGAAGGACCTGAACGATGCCGAGTATCGTCGTCACTTCTATATGCGCGAGCGATCCTACGCCTCTGAGCCGGGCTCTCGCATAGCGCTTAAGCTAGACGACGACCAGGACAAGGCGCCCGCCCATGACGTCGGCCTGACCGATGACGCTGACGACGACGACGACACTATTGAGTGCGACCTGGGCATGCGTACGTCGACGCTATCCGAGCCGCTAGACTTCGGGCGCCGTAGCCAGACGCTGCTCGAGGATGGCCTTCCGGCGAGGGTTGTGAGTCTGAATGTGATTGTGATGGGCAACCAGAGCTCCTCTTCTTTAATTGGCGCACCTCCTCGCATTACCGTACTTTATTTGCTCACCAGTTCTGCCTCAGTTTTGAAGTATTCAAGTATTCCAACTGCGCCTGCAAGCCAACCGACAGACAGTTGGCGCACCCACCTCAAATTGTACAAATACAACAATCTATATCTATATCTATACAATATATACACTCCTACATATACATATGTATATAAGCTTCGTTTTTGTTAAATCGTGTAAATGTGAAAACTCCTTTGGGAAGGAAGTCTGAAGTCCCCTAAAATAATCTTTTTCTGTGCATCCCTCTGCAGAAATCCAAGGATGCTCCCGGTGCCGATTTTCCCTCCACCAGCAAGGGCATATCCAAGGAGCGGGATGAAGCAAGCACGGAAATTCAGGCGGCTCCCATCCGCGATGTGGCTGATCTGCCAGTGATTCCTCCGCCCTCAACCAGCTTGGGACGTGAGCCCACCTACAAGGAGACTTCGGAGAGCAAATCTAAGATGGAAGTCGACAGCGGCGAGGTGACAGCCAAGGACTCGGACGAAGACTTCGACACCAACCCCATTATCAGACTGCTCGAGGGCTTCTTGGTCACCCTTACCATAAGACTGAACCGCTTCTCGCGCAACTACCGCTACGTCAACCGCATCTTGGCTGGCGAGAAGAAGACTCTGAAGGTGAGGACTATCCATACCTGAGATATTGAACTTTAACCAAACTTATCCCCATATCTCCCCGACAGGAATCGAGCTCCCTGAATCGTCTGGGCCTGTCGAGCGCTGCTGCCATGTTCCACTTCCTCAAGTCCAACCTCGAGAGGTATTTACAGGGTGACTCTGGGCCCTGGTCCAGTGTGCGCCGCTTGCGTTGAAGTTCTTTGATTTTTGGTTTTGGAAACTGGAAGCCATGCGTCCATAGAGTAGCGTGTTTTTGACGCGTTGCCCATAGTTATATATCCGCAATCAATATTGTCCTTTTGCGTTTGTTACGAGTTGTGTTCAATTTCAATTTCGATTCTATATTTATTTTGTATTCTTTCTCTTCTTTTTATTTGCATATCCGTTTACCTTTTGTGTTCCGTGTGTTTGAATTCTGTACCTGCTTCCACAACATACCTACTATGATACTCTCTCGAATCAAACAACTACACACCTGCAACAATGTCTCACCACCTCACCACTTCCATCATGTTACGTCTGTCACGCCACGTCACGCCAGCAATGAGAGTGGTGGCGAGCAGCCCGCCTCATCGTCCACGCCGCGGCGGCTCCTGGCCCCGGCAATCGTTACTCCACCAACTGCAACAGAACACACAACCACAAGCACCCCACTAAACACGAATACTACAACCACACCGCTATCACCACAAGATCCACCGACACCACCAACAACCAGTACACCAGTACAACAGAATCAGCCACAGAATCGGCCTCAGCACAGTCGACACAGTGCTGTGGACGAAATCATCGAACTGCCCGTAGATACTGTTGATGCAGCCATTTCTAGGTAACCACAGCCACATTTGAAAGACCATTCAATTCGTGGATGATAAACTCTAGAACCTATATAAAGATAGAAGATAGAGAATACCTGAAACATTTTTCTGGGATTACGAACAGTATGCTCTTCGACTGTATAATGTTTCTGTCTTGGCAAACTAAAAGCTGCTCTCGTAGTCTGCTATTGTTTTGAAAGATATCTTAACCTTAATTATGTGAAATCCTATAAAAACGTAAATCTTTAAGTATTGTAAAACTGTCGATATAGTATGTAGGTTTGGCTTTCATCGGTTTGCCATGATAAAAGTCCAACATTCTCCTTTGCTGCATTCTATTATTCTGCACCGTTTCCATTTATTTCCCAGTAAAAATATATTTCTTCATTTATATAATTATTTTTGAAAAAATCAGAAAATCAGTTTCCTGATTTCCATTTGGCTGGAGCACAATTAATACGATATCTTCCATCGAATATATGTTTAAAAACTATATTAATTCTAAATCCTTACTAATTTCTTTTTCTTACAATTTACATTTTTGTGCGCGCATTTCGATCATCTGAATACATTTATGTTTTGTTAGAAAACAATCGATCAATTCATCGCCGCCAGCCAAGGGGTAAGTAGATCGAACCATACTAAATACAAGCAATCCAAAAACACGATCATTAAGTACCAAAAACAAAGACTAACCACACCATACTACTCTGTGTGATCTCGTGTCTGCTCTCTAAGACTAAGACTAAGACTCTCTTATTACGATCTCCTAATACTACTTGAGCAATTTCTTCTATATGTAAACCTCACCTACATCTCATTCCATTCCATTCCATTCCTCTCCTCCCCCTCCCATTCACGCGTCACCAAAAATATTTACGCGTCGTATACTATATAGCACGATGCTCAGCCGCAAGTCGGACTGTGGCCTGCCCGAGATCCGCATTAAAGCGCCTTCCATCGAGCGCGGCGCACACTATTATAGTCATCATAGTGCCGGCGGAGGCGGAGGCGGTGGTTCGGGATCGCTGAGCAAGCACTGGTCCTACGAGCAGGTGGACAGGTACTGCCCTCGCCCACTAACTAAGCGTTCTCCCCATATCCTTTAGAGTTGATGTGCCCTTACCCTTACCCATTAATATGTTGGTGTGTGTTCGGTTTGTGTTTGTAACTCTCTGGATCTGTATCTCTACCACTATCACTATCTCTATCTGTATCTGTATCTGTATCTGAATCTCTTTCATGCTCATACACCAGTTCATGATCATGATCTGTCTGTCATAATTGTGTATATCTTTCCCGAATCTTTCCCTTGGTAATTGTAATTGCATCTAACTCTGTCTCTGTCTGCCTTCCCACAAAGTTGTATTTGCTGCTATGATTTAAACCTATCCCTATGCGTTCTTTGCTAGTATGTATTGTTGTTTGGCTTGGATTAACCATAGTTTAAGCGTTTTTGTTCACCTTCCACAATGAGTTCAGCCCCACGTTGCACTCGCATGTATGGAGCATGCAGCGCACACATCCCAAAAACCGAGCACTGCGCACCGAGCATGCCGAATTGCTAGTCCTGTTGAAAGATATCAGGTACCTAAACGAAGAGCTCTGTAGTAATGTTTCTTGGTGCCCTTACAGCGCCGGCGACTTCAACTTGGAGGAGGAGAACTTTGCCCAGCGGGATCATCACATTATAGTGGAGGTGCTGATCTCCTCGTGGTATGCCCTGCTGGCCAACACAGATCTGATATGCTACATAGTGGTGTTCATCAATCAGGTGAGTGGCTATCATATTCCCCACTGGACTACCCTACTCAATTAATCCTTTCCTTGCAGGTCGTCAATGCCAGTCTCATCTCGTTGCCGCTGCCCATAATGGTCTTTCTCTGGGGCACTCTGTCCCTGCCGCGTCCAACGAAAACCTTCTGGGTCACCCTAATTGCCTACACCCAGGCCATTGTTCTGATCAAGTGCATCTTCCAGTTCAAGCTGATCTGGGCCAACTATCACAACCTGCCCAACCAGCCCCTGACGGCTGCCAAGATCTTTGGCGTGGAGATGAAGACCCACTATGCAGTGTACGACTTGATGCTGTTGCTGGTGCTCTTTTTGCACCGCTACCTGCTCAAGTCGCAAGGTCTGTGGAAGTCGGGCTACAAGGACATTGATCAGCAGTTTGCCAAACCCACCGCCAGCATGTACGCCAAGTAAGTCTACAGAAAATTGAACTTCCCTCTGAAACTATCTTCTTCTCTAAGCAGCGACGACCGAGACGACAGCGACAATCTGTCTCAACCCGACTCCCGCCAGCTGAACGAAGACGCGGCCCAGAAGCTGAGCCTGCAAGTGAGCCAGGCCTCGTTGCCGGGCTCCCCGGAGTACAGCAAGTCGGGCATCAACCAGCTAGAGTAAGAACACTCAACAAACCTACAGGTTTTCCTTTTGTAACCCTCTCCATTGCAGACGAACCAAGTACACCTCCTCGCTGCACAAGTTCTTCTTTAGTCTGGTGCATAAATCCCGTCTGGCCACAGACGTGTATGCCCTGATGTTCCTCTGCGATTTTATAAACTTCTTTGTGCTGCTCTTTGGCTTCACAGCATTTGGAGTGAGTAAAGCCAGACGATCAGGCATCGCAATATTAATTCACTGAACTTGTTCCCATTTTACATCCATTCTACATCTACAGACCCAGCAAACGGAAAGCGATGAAGGTGTGCAGACATATCTGGCGGAGAATAAAGTGCCCATACCTTTCCTCATCATGTTGCTGGTCCAGTTCCTGCTCATCGTCATCGATCGGGCGCTGTATCTGCGCAAGGCCCTGGTGAACAAGATCATTTTCCACTTCTTCTCGGTGATCGGCATACACATCTGGATGTTCTTCGTGGTGCCGGCGGTGACGGAGCGCACCTTCAACTCGCTGGCGCCGCCGATCATCTTCTATGTCATCAAGTGCTTCTACATGCTTCTGAGCTCCTATCAAATCAAGTCGGGCTATCCCAAGCGCATTCTCGGCAACTTCTTCACCAAGGGCTTCTCGATGGTCAACATGATCGCATTCAAGGTGTACATGCAGATCCCGTTCCTATACGAGCTGCGCACCATTCTCGACTGGGTCTGCATCGACAGCACAATGACCATCTTCGACTGGCTCAAGATGGAGGACATCTTCTCTAACATATATCTCATACGCTGCACCAGGCAGTCGGAAACTGACTTCCCAGCCATGCGCGCCCAGAAAAAGGCTTCCATCTCGAAGCTGATTATGGGCGGCACCATTGTCCTCCTGATTGTCATCTGCATCTGGGGTCCGTTGTGCCTGTTTGCCTTAGGCAATGCTGTGGGCACCTCCAATGTGCCCTTCCAGGTGTCGCTCTCCATCCGCATTGGACCATACGACCCCATTTATACCACCAACAACTACGATAGCATATTCAAGATCGATCCCAAGATGTACTCGCAGATGACAAATGCGTATATCAAGGACAAACAGGCTCTGACCTTCATCACTGGCTACGACGCAACGGATGTGGCGGCGGTCAAGCTGGCTGGGAACTCGCCCTCCCTTTGGAATATAGCACCGCCAGATAGGCAGCGTTTGCTGAATGATTTGAGAAATAGTAAGATCGATAACACGTGCTTGCGGTGGAAACATCAATAAGTTTATATTCTTTTCAGATCATACGTTAAAGGCCCGCTTCTCCTACACCCTTACACGGAAGGCTCCGGCCAAGGGTCTGAAAGAAATTGTAGGCGATGAGCATGCCATCTCCCTGGACGAGACTTTCGAAGGACGAACAGCTCTCATCAATATGCTGAACGAAACCCACGACTTGGAGCCAACGGGCAATGACACCACTACCAATGGAACATCTAGCACTGAAGAAGTAGTGGTGCTGCCTGCCATGATACCGAAATTCATCAAGGTGCTCAACTCGGGCGATGCCGCTGTGGTCACTGTGTTGAGTCCCAAGAACGAGGAATACCGTCCTCTGGTCATCAAAATGCATCGAGACAAGGAGACGAACGGCCTGTGGTGGGAGATACGAGACTTCTGCAATGACACCTTCTACAATACCACTCTCAAGGAGTTTGCCTACAGCAACTGCACTTCCGGTATTGTGATGTATACGTTCAACGACAAGAAGTTCCCATCAACATTCAGCTTCCTCACAGCTGGCGGGTGAGTTGGCAGACATCTTCTCCGCAGAGAGAAGTCTTTAAATGTTCATGTTCTTCTCCTCTCCAGCATCATTGGGTTGTACACCACATTCGTGTTATTGGCCTCGCGCTTCATGAAGTCCTTCATCGGGGGACAAAATCGAAAGATTATGTTCGAGGATCTACCCTATGTAGATAGGGTATTGCAGCTGTGTCTAGATATATACCTGGTAATGATCCTATCATCCCATACAAAATTATAAGAATATCACAGTGACATTATCAACTTTTTAAGGTACGCGAGGCCTTAGAATTCGCCTTGGAAGAGGATCTGTTTGCCAAATTACTCTTCCTGTACCGTTCGCCCGAGACGCTCATCAAATGGACCCGTCCCAAGGAGGAGTACGTGGACGATGATGCCGACACCGACTCAATGAGCGTGCGGCGGTCCGATCAGCTGCAGCAGCACCAACAACACCAGCAGCAACAATAACATAGGGCCAACCCAAGCGCTTAAGTAATCTAGAACTGGTCTACGTATATAGTACGTATTGCGTTACAGTAGGTTTCATAGTCTTTTTTTAAACAACTTTTATATGAAAACTTTTGTATAAGGAAGAATATAGTGAGACCTAGACATAGATAGAGCTAGGTAGAGAGGAACACAAATCAAAACACAAAGTACACATCACCCATTTATAAAGCCTACAGATAGTTCGATTTATTGTCACAAGTACTGCCCGTGTGTAAAACTGTAAAGTTCTAAGGTGTACACAAACTATTTTTAGCATACATATAAAATGTACGTACATATGTATATGTGTACGAATACCGACCATACACGCAAATGTATTTAGCCGTAAGTAAGCGAAAAGTGTTGCTGTTTGTTAGTTAAACAAATGAAAATACTAGTGAATTGTAATTCTCTAAGGAGAGAAAATAATTTATTTAACTTAATACTAAACTATGTGTACATCAATGAAGAAGAAGGAGGATAAACTAATAATAATCATGAGAACTCATATTCAGGGAATTTTAGCATTTTACAGAAACCGTATGTGTAAAGAATTAACCAAAATGAAAGCATCCAACAATGAATGTTTTATATATTGATACGAAACAATAATAACTTGTAATTAACAATATCCATTCGAATCGAATCGCTACGTTGCCTCTGAGTGCCCTTTACAAAATGGATTAAAGATATTATGTATATGTTGAACTGTTTGTTATAGATTGTAAATTGTACTAGTATGAATCTGTTGCAAATACTATATAGAGCGTTGACTTTAGTTATAGGCATATCACAGCACACATATATTTTTATATTGAACGCAAATATCATTTGCTTGGGCGACCATTTACTAGGCCAATTCATATCAAATACGTACATATAATATATGCTAGAGCGCGTTGGCTTTGAATCGAAATTGATCAACCACATATGTTTGTGCTAATATCTCTAACAGGCAATCTCTTATACATACCTGCATAATTGTAACTATACAACACGCCAACTAAATCTGTATGTGCTATTTTATATATACCTACTAAATCGAATTCGAATTGTGAATCTTAAAATCAAATTAGAGACGTAAACCGAAAAAACGAATTAATTTTTGTACCAAGAATTGAACAACATAAAACATATATATGTAGTATATAAAGTGTAACTATTTTTTTAGTGTCTAATTTTTCATTATAAGCTTAATGAATACAAGAAATACTTACGAATTATAATAAAGAATGCAAATCTATTGTAATAACTGAGCATCTTTGCATTTATCGTCAAAGAAAAATGTAAATGGCTTTCAGATATATGTTTACATATGTACATATGTATGTTCTAGATAGGCCCAAAGAGGAACGGGTGTAAAGGGCTTGTAATTACAAACATTATCTTACCATTTTTTTTTTCTTGGTTTGACTTATTCTGTCTGCTCTGTTACTAGCACGATGAGGTGTTGCATATTGTATGCTTCGTTATTTTCGGTACTTAATTAAACCTCTTTGTAGAATGGAAGTTTTCTGCTCCTGAAGTTTTGGTTTTAGTTTTACCAACGTTACATCTTTTATTTTTGAGTTTTATTGTTTTTTTTTTTCCCGTTCCTATTTGTACCTTTATCTTTTTTTTTGGTGTATTATTAAGTTGATATATTCAGATTAATATTTTGTGGCCACCAGGCTACTATGAGCGCTAACTAGCTCTCTTGTACGTGCGGAGTACAAAACAACTGGTTCATATTCATTTCACATTTGTGGTTTCATCAGCGACTGTACATTAGTTGGCTAAACTATTCCGTACCAATCCGCCCTTCCGTTTCTCTTCCGTTTCTTTACCAGTAAAACTATTTGTAAATTCCGGCTAATAAAAGCAAACATACTCGTATTATTTATTAATTCTAATATCATTTATTTCTTAAAGCAGCAGATAGTAAAAATTCACAAATATTGCAAAATAAAATCCAAGTCATAGTTCTCCTTTAGGGAATCCGAGTTGAACAGTTCCTGTAGTGCGTGAACTTGAGCTCACTGTCCAGGCTGCTGGCACTCTCTGTGCTCTGCTGGCGACACAGCTTGACGGCAGGATACACCTCCTCCCACTCGGAGTCGCTGCGACTAAGTACGCCACGCCGACGCGGAGTTGCGTTGGAACTCTCCTGCGGCGATCGGGCAGTGGAAGCAGTAGGCACTATGGGCAACGGATTGTTCAGCATTTGAGTAACACTCTGGGACAGGCGGATGGACTGGATGCGATTGTAGCCACTGCCCACAGGCTTATACCGTTCCAATTTCAATGTCAGATTTGCCATTTCTTTGCTCATCCACTCTGGAGCGCGCATATTGTTCTACGGCGAAGACTTTTTCAGAAATAAACCGAGCGTCGACGTGGCCAAGCACTTTTATAGCCAAGGGTGCGTGACATAAGGCCCAATCAATAGGGCTTGCATAAAGCGAGCTTAGGGCTGAGGGCCTAGAGCACCCAGCTGCCACATTTGCACGGGTTTCCACCCCCAGTGCTATTGACCTATTAACTAGTACGCAAACACTCGGCCATGTAACAATTTCCATTATTGCAACAAAATATACATAACATTTAATTAAGAACTAGGCGAACGAGCGAGGGACACAGAGAGACGAGTTAAATAAGAGAACAGATTTGAATTAGCCACAAAATTCGAGCTAGTGGTGGGTAAGTGTAATGGAGATATGCAAAACTGTGCTATGTACATCTACTAAAGCCGCTTAGATGTGTCTCTTTTAGGACACCTTGCAGTTGTCGTCGTGCAGTCGATCGCCGTCGAGTTGAACATCTTCATCGTTGGTAGAGAATATTCCGCCCTGGAGAACTTTGTTGACAGCAGCGCGTGCCAGGTAGCCTGTAGTTTCTGAGTAGGGCAGCGAGTAGAACGTAACTAGATCCTCGTGCTTGGCCTGCTGTGGTTGAGGCTGGGGATGATGTATGTCGTTGTCCTTGCAGTACATCGCAAAGGCCTCGGCAACAATGCCATCCAAGTCTAGTGCTTGCTTGAAGTGCAGCTCAGGGTTGCTGTAAACGATATAAAATTGATCAATCCAGGCAATGAAGTTTATCATGATGACTGCCACTTACCGATTGAGTATGGTGGCCACAATACACAGCAGTTCCACAGTTATCTGACGCCGCTCTGGACGGTCAATGCAAATCAGGGTCTCCTCAACCAGCAAATTGAAGGTTAACTCGCCCCGGCTCATGTTGGTCAGTGTTGGCGTCGCTGGCAAGTGATGACCTTGTGTCAGTATTCCCTGAGGAGTCCGCTGTAGGATCTCCCAAATTTTGTTATAGAAATGTTTGGGTACACGGCAGAGGCAGCCCTCCAGCTGACGGCGTTGTAGCGTGGTGAGTCTGTTATGCAAATAGTTGTGAAAAATGTCCTGAGAGATAAATCAGAGTTTTCCACTTACTTTTCTTCCACAGCCCATTCGCTGACCGTAAGTACTTTCTGCAAAAGGATGCGCACCTGGAACGGCGACAGGTTGTCCACGTCGATGCTCTGCTGTCCGGATATTTGCAAGTAGATTCTCATAGCCTCCAGCACCCAGCCAATGCGGATTTTAAGTATACCTCGGAACATGGATGGATTGGTGGCTATCAGACGACCACAATACAACACAACTTCCTGCTGCAGCACCGCCTGAATGACATTGTAGGGCTGGACACTGGTGTACATGACATTCTGAATCTCTGCCGGAGTCATGGGCTTATCGAACACCGTCTCCTTTTGGCCAATGATGCCCACTGTGAGTTCTTTGCCATTAACCAAGACAGTGGTGATGAAGGGACTGATGGAGTCCACAATATGGTGGAGCAGGGAGGAGCAGTAGCGCACAGCACGCCAGTACCGAAGGGAACCAGCGCGATGATAGAGTTGGGTAAGGGCCGTGCTCACATTTAGGCCATTCACTTCAAAGTTGGAGCCCTCGCGGTTGAGCAGAATGCCCCACAGCTGGCACAGGCAGTAAATGGAATCGGTGTTGCGCAGGGCATGGATGATGTCCGGAGTGGGTTTGCTGTCAAAGTGCTGAAAGAAAGCCAAATAGTTATTCAGAAAATTTTACTCGTGAAAAGGCAAATCGCTTACCGCCACGGAAATCTTTTCCTCCACATAGGTCAGCGCCTTGGGCACGTCCGTCAGCGACTGGTAGCCAATGTACTCGTGGTTTATCTGCGAGAAAGCGTTCTCGTTGTCTGTCAGATCGCTCTGGTTCATAAAGTCCAGATGCTCGATGCAAGAGCTGCTGATCAGGTTTTGTAGTCGTCCAATACGCACTTTCATGCCATCGCAGTAGCCTTTCTTAAGCATGGCCAGCAGGTCGAGCATCTCCTTGAACTGTGGATCGCGCATGTGCTCTTCGCGTATCAGCAAACACACGGTGGGTCTGCCCGACAGTCGCCAGTACTTGCCCACGAACTGCAGCTCCGTCTTGATATCGTCGATAAGCAACGCCATATCCCGGTACAGATAGAAGTCAGAGACCTCAAAGATCAAGGGGTAGCAGAGCACTGTCATGCCGCAGATGCGGTACACTTTGCTGGTGCCCAGAGAGCCCACTGGTCGGGAGGGTCGTCCAGACAAGCCAACTTTATTGTTGACCCCCAGATGCTGATACACTTTGATGAGCTCCGTAGAGCTCCAGATCTGCACAGGCTCCACCTGGAAAGAGTAAAATTCAATCATTTTTTAGCTGAAAGATGAGATTGTAATCGACTCACTTCGTGTGGCGTCTGGGTTTGAATGCCGTAGGTGGCCATCATGGCCTGCAGTCGCATGGATTCTGCAATCAGGACAATCTGCACCACTAGATCTGTGGCAGTGCCCTATAAGGGTTACATTACGAAAAAAGGATTAGAAAATGCACGACCTTGGCATTAGACTGAATAACATGTTACGATGCATGAGGCCAATTAAAAGTTCTTGGGTTTTAATCACATTACAGGAAAATTTTCAATAGTCAAATGCCAAAATGCAAAAACATACAAAAAGGAAAGAGTTTAGGAAGTGAAGGAAGGAAGGATGGAATCTGAGGGAAAAGTAGTAAGGAGTGGAAAGGGGTGGAGGGAAAATAAGTACAGGTCAAGGGGGTATAGGATTTTACATGCCAAACAAACGTAAATAGAACTGACATCTGCCAGTACTTTCTGTACAAGAGATCAACAATTTTAAAAAGACTTTTTTATATTACAATTTTAGATGTGTTTTAATCATTATACAATACGAGTAGAACTATAAAACAGATCTCAAAAGTGCATATTTTTTGCCACATTCTATTCAGCTGTCTTTCAGTTTCAGTATCAATTCCAGTACAATTAACATTGCCAATTGGTGACCTTAAAGAGGTGACCCAGACTAGACCTCGTACACATTTTAGCCACAAATTACCTTCTTGTCATCCAATACAATAGGAATGCGTGGTTTCTTTAGGCATACAGTATGTTTATTGTTTAGTAGAGGAATATATGGATATTTAACAAGGACAGTTAATTAGTAGCGCACGTTTCTAGAGGGCTCAAGCAATGCTGCTGTATTTTGTGCATTTTATTTTCCAGCGCTGGCCACGAACATAATTTTAATTAAAAGATGTTTACACTGCGAGAAATGCCCCAAGAATTGGGAGAGAATTTTCTCATCTGTCCCAGTGTAAAAACCTTCGGAACAAAATTAAACCAAATCAAGCTTGATCGTTCTATGGATCGGGGGGTTAAGCACAAGAGTTAGAAACTGCAAAATATGCAAAATAAAGAAACCCAACCGTCTGGTGATAAATTACTTACAGTGCCCGGTTTAGCCTATAGAGCGTGTATTTATGTTGGTTTTTAAATAATATATATTTACGTATAGAGAGGGAAAAGAAACCGAAAAGAGTAAAGAGAAATATTTTTGATTTAGATACCAAAGAGGAATTTGTTCGCTATATACATACAAAACGAAAGTACAGAAACATATTACAATACTAAAATAGTAATTAGGCAAATCAATAATTATAAATGGGTGTGTGTGTGTGTTTGTGTGTGCGTGTTGATCGTTAGACGTGTCGTAGTTATATCTTTTCGATCAGGTGTCTTGCCGTACATGTTACATTTGCATAAGAAAGCCACAAGAAATAAACTAAATGAACTAAATGGTGGAACTGTGGTGCGAAGTGTCTTTGATCTAAAAAGCATAATTTATTCATACACATAGGAGTAATTTAGTGGAATATAATTTTGAATTTATCTATAATTTTGAGTGGTATTAAGCAGACACATCTACTTACTTTTTGTTTATCATCGATTGCTTTGCCCTGTTATTACAGAACCAATTTATGAGTACAATTTGGATTTATGGGCGAGTTTTGTTTTGTTGGTTTTGTTGGGGTATATAGATTGGGGTGGCAGTAGTATTTAGTAGTGGAGAATGAACAAAATGTAGATGGTATAATGTATTAAATATCAAGAGCCAATTATTAACTTAACCCACACTGAGGAGAAGTACTGGGGGAGTAAAACAAAAACGTGTACTAAGATTCCCATTGGGGTGGCGAACGCAAAAATACAAACGGCAGACACACAAAACTCATCAGTGGCAGCAGCGAGGATCCCCGCCGATTGGGGAAGTCAAATACCAT
The DNA here is from genome assembly GCA_963969585.1 of Drosophila helvetica. Taxonomy (NCBI): domain Eukaryota; kingdom Metazoa; phylum Arthropoda; class Insecta; order Diptera; family Drosophilidae; genus Drosophila; species Drosophila helvetica. The sequence goes on along the minus strand of OZ018402.1, from coordinate 13,929,697 downwards.
ACCCACTAGCCCGACGCTATGAAATACGCTTCCAAAACAATAATTAATGGTGAAAATACAAGAAATCTCCTTTGTACAAATGAATTTAGTTAATATTTCATAGCGTTCCATTTTACCCCACAACTCTCCGATTCCAACTCACCTGAAAGGCTGAATATCGACCTGCTCGTCTGGGACGATTATAGCTGGGCAAGTAGCGACGAATGGGATCAAGTTCATTGATGTGCAGGAGGCCGGCGGTGAGCAGCTGCGCAATGATGAAGAACGACTGGCCCCAGAGGAACAGCGACTGCGATGGCGCACGCATATAGGAGCCGTCCCCATCGGGGGCGTAGTACATTGTCACCACGGGATCTCCGTTGGCATCAGTGCGCAGACAGCGGCGCAGATCATTTTGGAACTCCTCGATCTGTTCGTTGTTGTTTTTGAACACACCATCGATGATCATGGCTATGAAGAAGATGGGCCATTCGCATTCAAGGCCCTCAAACTCCTTTAGCTCGCCGGAGTGATAGTAGCGCCGCGTCTTGTCCTCGTTCTTGCTGAGGAAACCGTCGCGGGTGAAGCGTTTAAAGCCCATTTTGCTCCGCAGCCGATTGACCACATTCTGCTTAGTCTGTTCCACGAGCCGATCTTCGTGTGAGGCAAAGGCTGGGAAGGAGAGGGTCAGAAGTAGAGAGGCATCCACGCCCTGACCAGGAGGAAAATGTTAAGAACATAAATAGATAATGCCTGCATCCACTCACCTTTGAGCTGGACTCACGGGGCAACATGGTCTCGAAAATACTGCGGTTGCGATTGTGAGCATCGATATCCACATACACAACGCTCCAGGAAGCTCCCTTCTCGCCAAACAAGTTGCATCCGTTGATGGCCTCCAAGGCGGACTTGGCCATGCCAATGGAGGATGCATGGATCTCGGGCGTGCCATTGTTGTACTTGGAGCCCCTTTCCCACATGCCAAAGTCTGGCGTGCGATACGCACGCTCCACATAGTAAACAAGATTTTGCACAAAGGCCACCTCGTCGTGGGTGTAGATGATCTGCAGGCCAGAGGTTATCATCTGGACTAGGAACAGTAGATAGAGAGACACCTAAACGAAGAGAAATAATTGTTTAAGTACTCTGTTGCAGGGTAAATCATTTAAATCGACTCACGCAATCGATTTGCAGATGGTTATAAAACTCGTCCGGATAGATCTTCTCGCCTGTATGCAGCTGGAACTTGCTGTGCAGGGCATGTGTGTTGGATTGGCGCTGTTTGAACAGCTCCACCCGCGAGGCCTGCTTCACCCAACACTCCAATATGCCGCGCATGCACTTGACAGTGCTCTGGCCCAGCTCGTAGGACTTGCCGCGGTCATCGTCGATGCGTCTGTAGGCCTGGTACAAGCTCCACACGGCGGAGGCGCAATAGACACTGTCCCGCACTGAGCCCACCACCTGGTCGGTGCTCATTACCGGAAACAGGCCAGTGATGGGGCTCTGATATCGCAATAGCTGTCGCTTTACTGTGGAGGGAAAGTGTTACATTCCGATCTTACCTCTTAATTGTAAAATGTTAGTGGAAGTGGCAGCGGCAGCGTCTTTGCGCTTGCTTGATAGCGAATGCAAATAAACAAACGATTCTGTTTACAGCAGCGAAGGCATTTCGCGATTCTTATTAATAGACGTGTCAGCATAGCGTCGTTTGGTGGTATTAATTGACGGTCAATTGGCTGCCCTACAGCCAGCTCCAAGGTTATATAAATAATGTCTTTGCCCGTCAAAGTGCTTACCGATGCCATAGTAAATGTCCAGCTGCTTTACAGTGTCCTCATAGTTGGATGTCTTCAGGAACTGGTCCAGATTTATATCCTCCAAACTATTGTGGCGTCCACTTGTAGATATGCCACTGTCCGGAGCCCCCGAGCTGCCGCCTGGAGTTGTGACGGACAGACCGAGTCTGGGACAGGAATATATAAACATCTATCAGTTGTTTTGTTTAATTTAACATTTAGTCACTACTCACGATTTCGGCACATTCCGCATCGTAACTTTTCTTCAGTTGACAGTTGCTTCGCTGCAGAGTATACCAAAGTCAAAAAAAAGTCATTTGCCTTCCATTCCTTTCCACCAGCTGTTTCCAATCCACTCAGTGGATGGTTTTACAGCACTCGCCAATTGGCGTGTTTTGAAACACTCTAAAAAGTAGTATACTTGAGAAGTTGCTTGACATAGTTTCGCTTGGTGTACGGCTGCAGGCATAGTTTATTTATTTAGCGCTGCGGTCAAGCGAGTTTTTACAAGCGAATTTATCGCCGGATTTACTCTAATTGTTAATTTGAAATTTAATTTAAACTGACCGGGCTAGTTATCGCCGCAAAACAGCTGTTCCCGGTGAAATGTAAAATACCGTAAAATACCAAAAAAAAATAGGAAAACATTCAAAAATGGCCAGAACTACTCTGAAATAGCTGAACTGGCAACTCTAATTATTTGTTTTGGTCTGAGAGCAGGTTTTCGCCCGTGTTCTTCATCAGTATGATGGACAGCGGCAGCTGCTGTTGAATTAACTTAATCATAATCATCTTATCCATTAACGGACGCTGCGCAGCCGCCACGAAGCTGCTGCCGAGTGAGATCATCACACCAAGCCGCTGCCATTGTTGGCCGTGAAATGCAGTTTAAGATGCTCTCGCTGTGGCACTGGCTGTGAAATCGAGTCGCGAAAGTGTGCGATTAGAAATCGAAACCTGCAACGAAGTACTTAAAGCTATGCTGCACCTGCTAATAGTCAACGGGCTGCTGTCTCTGGCCGTGGCCCAAACGAACCCGGACGCAAAGCAAACGTTGTCTTTGCCGAATCTGCCGTCCGACCATCTCATACGCTACCTCAACACATTTCCCAAACTGAAACACCAGCTGCCGTCGAATGCCACGACAAGATCGACCTCGTCCGCCTGCTGGGGCCATGAGCGAGATTGTAGTGTTGAGGCACGCTTTCAGAATCCCCACTGTGCCGGAGACCACACTGGATGGGCGCGAAGCAAAGAAGCTCAGATGCAGACTTTCTACTACCAGGCTGACTTCGGCTACATACAGCAGCAGTTGTTGGAGCTTACTCCGATGTGCATGCCCAAATACCTTACCGACTCTTCCTTGGAATGCACGCGATATCTCCGATTCTGCCGGGGCCGCAATCTGCTCTTCGATCTCCGCGACGTGGCGCAGCGAGAGGAGCGCATTCGCTACCACATGGATGTGCTGAGTCCAGGCCAACTTCTGGGCCACTGTGATCTGAATCGAACGCGTCTCTCGGGTGAAATGGACCACATTGGATCTGCCCTGCAGTCGTGGGGTCCTGAACTGCGCAACTTTGCAGTCTTGCCGAAGCCCGTGCTGGAGAGCGACCTGTGCGACCTCGTCGTGAATACGCCCACTTTCATCATGAAAATCGACGCTACGTACAATATGTATCACCATTTCTGCGACTTCTTCAACTTATATGCTTCGCTCTTTGTCAACCAGTCCCACCCGGCGGCCTTTAACACTGATGTTCAGATCCTTATCTGGGAGACCTATCCATATGACTCGCCGTTTCGAGATACGTTCAAGGCCTTCTCTCAGCGCCCAGTTTGGACCTTGAGCGATGTGGAGGGAAAGCGAGTGTGCTTCCGGAACGTGGTGCTGCCGCTGCTGCCACGCTTGATCTTTGGGCTGTTCTACAATACACCCATAGTAAAATCATAATCCATTGATGTGGATATACCTACTGACGTACTGCTTCTTACAGATTCAGGGCTGCTCAAATAGCGGCTTGTTTCGCGCCTTCTCCGAGTTCATTCTGCACCGGCTCCAGATTCCTTTCAAACCGCCACAACGCAGGTTACGAATCACCTATCTTTCGCGTCGCACAAAGTATCGTCAGGTGCTCAATGAGCTGGATCTGCTGTCTAAGCTGGAAGAAAACGAGGATTACTTGGTCCAGCGCGTCTCCTATGAGCGGTAACAAACTTGAAATATAATTTATACTTTTGTTGGCAGCTGTGCACTCTTTGCAGGCTCTCCTTCACCGAACAGCTGGCCATCACACGAAATACAGACATTCTGATTGGAATGCATGGCGCCGGCCTGACGCACCTGCTCTTCCTGCCCAACTGGGCTTGCATTTTTGAGCTGTACAACTGCGAGGACCCCAATTGCTACAAGGATCTGGCTCGGTTGCGAGGCGTTCACTATCGTACCTGGGAGCAGCGGGAGCTGGTCTACCCCCAAGACGAGGGACACCATCCAGAAGGCGGGGCACATGCAAAATTCACAAACTATCGCTTTGATGTGGAGGAATTTTTGCACTTGGTTTCCGAAGCGGCCAGCGAAGTGCGCTCCCACAAGGACTTTCCCCAAGATATACAAGATACGCTAGAGAATCGTATGCCGCAGCACAACGAGCTGTAGTTCCTTTTTGTGATCCAAATGCATTTATTTAAATTATTTGCTCGACCCAAAAAATAAAACGGTATTATTTAAATTACGACAAGTGTGACCGAATATGCGGCGCAAACGCTCAAAAGCTGACTGCTTCGGGTATAGGTTGATATGAATTCCAGATAATCACAACCAATTTCTTCCATTACTTTAGAATTGTGAGTAAAATCAATTTCCTTTTACGTTTAAACTCGAAAAGTTATGACCATTTAGCTGCGAGCGCTCATTGGGGCCCTTTGGAGGCATTGCAGGAGTACCCCTACTGGCTGCACAAGTAGGAAAAACAAAAAATATCGCCCATATCCACAATCCTATTTGACATCTCTAGCATCAAATCGAAATCAAAAATTCAAAATTTTTGTTTTCATATTTTATAAAAAGTCCAATACAAGAGGGTCCTTAAAATAGTGCAATTCTTGTTAAAAATTGATCAGTTTATCAGATAAAATTATGTGGTCAGTGGATAGGGTCCTGGCTAGCTGGTAATATTAAACGGAATATCAAAATCGACGAATATGTTATGTTTTCGATGTTTTTGCGATGTATATCTATGTTATGTTCGCAACATCATCGCAATAACATCGACTCTCACCTACGTTTTTTACCGTTGGCAGCATTAATTTGTATTTGATCTGTAAAAAGACATTTTCTATAACGTTTCAAAGCAGCTTGCAAAACATACTTTTCATATTAAATAAAGGAAAAAGGGTATCCAAATGTCCATACCACCGGTTGACAAGCAACAAGTGTTCAAGTACTCTCACTTACGTTCCACCCTCACTTACGTGCTGCGGTTGCTTGAAAGTGTCTTGTGCGTATGGCTACTGTGGTTTTAATGACACTCGGGATGCGCACAGGGCATTCGGTACATACAACCGTATGCCTGGTTTTCAATAACATCGTACAAATATCGAAGACAACGATGTTTCTCCAGGCTGTCCTCATGGTATGTTAGGCAAATGGGGTGGATTTTACCTTGAGTGCAATGCATTTTCTAGGTCGTTTCGCCTATTGTCCATACCCTCTTTTTCCTCACGGTAGGGTTTAAGCCTTAAACTTTAAGGGAATTGATCAAATGTTTGTCCAACGAATGCAATAACTGATTTTATGAACGTTTTTTGTGTATAGTAGGTAAAATAATCTCCAAGTTTGTGAGCTATCTCTACGAAATTTCGCAGCTTTTAATGGACAAAAATATGTATCGGGATCGAGATATATATACGGGAATCTAATTAGATGCATGATTGGGTCAAAAACATGTCAATACGAGAAAAGTCATCATTATTTAGGATTCAAAACAGCTTGGAAAACAGCATTTTATCATTAATTCAGAAATAGGGTATACAAAGGTCCTTACTCCGTAAATATGATGCTGATATGTAGCAAATGTGTAATTACCGTGTAGTGGCACCGATACTATCGTATCAAAAATAAAATATATCGAGTTCATATCAACAAGGCCAGAATTGTGTAAATGTGATAATTGTTTGTAAGTTAGCCCTTATAATCAATCTTATTACGTTTATAGCATCGTGAGCACCATGAGCTGGTCCAGCTCATCGTCGCCGGCCGTTGGCACTGATTCTCACTATTTCTATGACGCCTGTAACACATCGACAAAGTGCTACTTGTCAGCTCCGCTTCATATATTCCAAATATACTTGGGACAAGGAACATGCCGGTCGTTTGAACCAATTAGCGAGGATCAGGTATTAGTAATGAATAAAAAGTCATGGAATTCCATAAAGGAAAGTGTGGAAAGCCTTATTACACTGCTCCCGGTGCTGATTGGGTTCGTGCTTTCCCGCTTGCTCTGCGCGCATCTGCCGAGGCTGTCGACGCGCAGATTCCTCCTGGAGTTCATGCTAGTAGCTATACCAACGGTAATTGTGTTCACGGTTGGTAGTGATTTCCTCCACTTGTACTCCATAGCGGCTTCCCTGGCCCTCGTATGGTATCTGCGTCCACGGCGAGCGCTTGGGTTGAGTAACACGAAGTATGAGGTGGGAAAGCGTCCTCTGGTCTTCACCCTGCTAAGGGCCGTCAGCAACTGTGGAACGTGTGCGGCTATCCTGGCGGTGGACTTTCCAGCCTTTCCAGTCCGGTTCCGCAAGAGTCAAACGTTTGGCGCCTCTGCGATGGACATGGGCATTGGCATTTTTGTGGTCACAATGGGCTTGGTGTCGCATCGTGCCCGGAATTTAGCCGATTTGAAGAAACTGCCCAGGGCGGTGGTTCCTCTGCTGCTCCTGGGTCTGGCACGCACCATCGTAATATCGCTGATCAACTATCACCAGGATGAGCGCGAGTACGGAATGCATATGAACGCATTCTGCATCCTGGGACTGACCAAGCTACTTGGCAGCCTATGCAGTCTTCTGGCTGGCTCTGATGTACAGCTGTTAGGACTGGCGATGGGTAGGTATTATTGAGAATGTTCATAGTAAATGTCCAATGATTCCCCTTTCTCTCTCAGGCATTCTCTCGGTGCACGAGCTAGTACTGCAATTGGGTCTATGCAACTATGTGATGTCGGATACGGTACCGCGCCTTGGCTTCCTGAGCTCCAATCGAGAAGGCCTGAGCTCACTACCCGGGTGCGTTGCCCTTTACCTGTTCAGCATTTACTTCGGCAAGTGGTACACGTCTCAGGATCATCTGAACTACAAGCAATTGTGCTCAAAGCTAAAGCGAATCCTCCTGATTGCTGTCGTTCTCTGGGTGGTGGTAATCCTCAGTGCCTTCCTCTCGGGCATAGCACGGGTCACGTTCAACTTTGGATATGTGATGTGGATTTTGGTCGTCTCGGTGGTGCTCATCCTTATCTCTGCGTATTTCTTTGAGTTGGCTTTTGTGCAGACGCGTCCAACATATGGAGATTGTCAGAAAGAAACGATCAATTCCCTGCCCATATTTGTGGAGAGCATAAACATGAATGGTCTGTCCTACTTCCTGCTGTCCAACTTCCTCACGGGAATTATCAACATATTTTTCGACCCCAACAACCGCTCCAATTATGAGTGCGTCTTCATCCTGCTCGCCTACATGCTGATCTGTTCTATGATGGTCTTTATTATGCTTAAAAAGCGTATTAGGATCGCTTAGAAATCTGTTAATAAATAAAATTTTGCCTATTGTTTTGCCAAAAGCTTAACGTAGAATGCTGCTAGACGCGGCACAGCATAACGAACGGATAAGACGTGCCAATTAACTAGTCCGTTGAGATTAACTCAAACGGCATAATATACCCGTTGGGCAAGACCAGGAATATTATTGCGGGTGATCCTTTGCCTGCGACCTGGGCAGGGTCCTGCTCCGCATTATACTCCTTGTATACCTCGTACACCTTGCAGCCATCTCTTACGCTAACCAGTCTCGTCCAGAGCCACTTTTGGATATCGGCCGACGCTAAGCTGGCTCCTGTCGACAGCTTCGACTTGAGTCGCTCATAAGTTAAGGCGCACGCTGTCAGCGAATTCGTAATGCGTTCGCCGCCTTTTTTTCGCGGCACATAGTCATCCGCGGGATTGCAAAAGTCCACTCGCGGAGACCGCCGGCGCGGGAGACAGGAGGTGGGGTGATTGCAGCATGATGATGGCTTTTTGCTGGCTATCTTGATGCATGACGGAACTCTCCGATGACTACAACTGCTGGGAGGCTGAGAACAGCAGGTTACGGCCGAGCTAGATGGACAGACAAAACTTGGATCTGAGTCGCAGCTGGTCGCGGCACAGTTTTCGGCGGGCGAGTTAATTTCTGGGGCTGTACATGGTTAAAACTCATTAGAGAATTGGTCTAGAGATGGCATCACCTACCGCAAGCAGACATTGCCATCATTCCAATGACCTTAGTAGCCCCTGAATAGTATAGAATACGATCCAGCGTCAACATGATGATCTCATCTGGATAGGGTCCCAGCAAATCGTAGAGCGGCGCCTGTGGTGTCTTCTCGAACTGCAAGGTTGAACCACAATCGAAGCTCATATTTCTCATCCAATTTCTTCCTCTCTAGTGTAATATAAATTTACTTCATGATTTTCCAAAAAACTTTCTGAAGGCAGCTATTGATGTATAGATGAGTGACTGTGCCCGGCCTGCTCCGTCAGGTGGCAAAGGGCAGATGTCAAAGGTGCGATATCCGGCTTAGGCGCAGGACGAGTTCAAGCACACGACGAGGGCGTCACAAAAGATAAGATTTCTATTAAGGAAATGACAGAAATTGCTTGCATTGAGCCAGGGACGGGATGAGCATACAGTCAAAGGTCGAGCTACTGGGCAGGGATATTTAATTTAATGGCCCAAACAAAGGCCAAATCAAGGGTGAGCCTTGGGGGAAACTTGCCCCAACAGCAGCCGCCGAGTCGGGCGCAAATGACCAGGAACGAGCTTCTTATTGTAGGCGGAAAAAGGCAATTGGGGGTGTTTCGGTTATGTCACATAACTTATGGGCACGCAACTGTCGTGTGAAAAGAAAACTGTAACCTTAATCAGAATAAGATATATATACAAGATCAAGAAATAAATCTAAAATATCTATCCACCAAAAATTGTGAAATCCTAAGCTAAGAATTATGTATTATTAAAATCAATTGAAGAGTTGTTTAAGAATTGTGATGCTCGCTTAGAGTATCTCATCTTCGGCCTGACCATACGCATATCAAATGTCTTCTGGTTTTTTCCGCCTCGAATGTAATTACGGCAACAGTTTCCGGCCCTGAAGCGTCTGGATGAGTAACCTCTGGGTGGAATCAGTCCTGGCTTTGATGCGCTTTTAATGTCATATCCTGGCGGAGGACGTCGTCGCTGAATCTTATCTGATTTGGACCCGCACAAATGCAATTTCCGTCCAGCAATCGTAGACCCTCTCCCGGTCTCAACCCTTCGTTCACACGCCCACAATTTATGCTGAGTTAATAGTTGGCAGTCACCGTAATCATATATCAGGGAACTCGGCCAGGCAGAGGCTATCAATGGGGCACGGGCCCACCTGTTCGCACAGAGGGTGGCTTTTCGGCTTTGATGACAGATTATTTTCATTAGCAAAGCGAGGGAGCGGAGGCAGGAGCTAACAATGATGTCCATTTTGAGCATTCACGTGCCGGGCAGACAAGAATTATGACCGTTAATTATTATTTTCATGTTTTCCGCTCATTTTCGGTTGTATGTAAAACATGACAGTCATAAGGAGGGGGCGGGAGATGGATCCATCTGATTGATGTGGCCAACAATCAGGCTGAGAATTGGTTTTCCTGCTTTTCGTTCATTTTTCGGCCTGCCAATTTGCTGACAAGTATTTTTTCCATTCAAAAGGGCTTTCATAAAAAAGTATATGTATATCAAGCTGGAGGAAATATATCTGTGCATATGCATGAGTGTCTCCATGCGTGTGGATGTGGGGGTGGTCTTGGGAGTGGGCTTGGGTCTGGGTTTCGGTTTGGATGGGAGCTGCAATCACTGTGAAGAGGCTTAGCATGGGCCCAGGGGAAATCGCTTAAGCCGTTCATAATGAATATTATGACTGTGTGTGCATGGGTGTATTTGAAAGAATGTTAGTGGAGGGCGTGTGGGTGGGACTAAGCCAGGAGCCAGGCATTCAAATGGCAGTTCAAATTCGCAGAAACAGAAATCATAGCTTACTCCGTTCTTTGACGGGCATTCATTAGGGGCATTCTAAAGGACATCACAAAGGGGTAAGCGGATCAGTTTCGACCCCCTCTAAGTTGCTTTTTAAATTAATTATAGAAAAAACCACTAATTAGAATAAAATAAATGTAGAATAAGCCTGCAAAAGTCTACATAGTTCTTCGAGTATATTATTCGAATACACATTTAACAAAGGAAAGTCAGTCAGTTCTCGAGTAGACTATTAGCTAGCATCCTGCTAGCAGAATTAAATTCTGCCTGGATATCATATGTCTGTATCTCCCCGTCATTTCCCTCCACCAAATAGCAGACATTTTTGTACAATTGTTAGCATTTCCATAGAACTTTGGAAAGTTATTGATTTGATATGGCTTCCCCATCCTGATTGAGCTCTCTCCCTGACTTACCACAAGAGTTCATGACTCCATAACAACTCCCATCTTAGGGCAAACAAAATGCTTATCGAACAACAGTTTTTATCGCAGCTTATGCGTCATGGCAGCGGGCCACAGAAGCTCCATTTGACCCCCCATTCGGATATCATTGTGCAGTACTTCTGAAATGCTTTTAGTGAGCGAAATTGCGCAATTCTCAAGCAATCAATGCGAGGCCAAAAAAGTGTTGAGAAAAACGAAAAAAACACCAACTGAATCGCGGCAGACGAGTATTCCGGCTAAGAGATACCCGGTACTCACTCAATTTAAGGGCACTCCATGACTCCATGAGGGAAAAATATATATCGGAGCAGGCCACAGACTCCGGCTGACCATTTTTAGAAACACTACAGCCCCCTACCTTGGGATTCGATCTGTATAGGAACTAGGCTCCCTAGCGTAGGTGTAATGTGTCGGAAAGTGCATTCTACAGACAGCATTTATGAGCACACAAACACAATATGGCATGCATCTACATTGTATTCCACGAATACCGTGTATCAAGAGTGTGGGCTGCAGATGGACACGCCGGGGCAGACAATCGGTTGCCATATGAACGGACACGGTCGCCGTCTTGTTCTCGTCAAAATTGCGTTGCTGTTAAATCGTGCGGAAGCTGATGTGATTATCCCGTCCAGAGTGCATTGTGTCTCGTCTCCTGGATACCCATGCCCGTCGTCAAGGTGCACACCGTAAGAGTGCAGCAATTAGCGACCCGATGTTGAAACTCCCCCGTATAGCGCATAGCGTATGAGGCAATCGCATTAAGTGATTTCAAGGTCTAAGCATTCTACTTAGTACTCAGGGCTATGAGACCGAAACAGAAACATTAAGAAGATTAATTCTCAAAATCTTATTTCGTTGTGGGTGATGTTGTTTTTTAGTCGGCAAATCTCAGATAACGTTATGCATCATTGTGTCAAGGAATTGACAAATCTTTGGCCATGCGAGTGGGGCGGAAGAAGGAAAAAAAAAGGAATTGGAACAATTTCACATTTCTCAAGTTGAAATGCGAAACCAGGCCTGGTTTCCCCCATCGATTGTGCTCTCTAAAAGCAATCATTAAATAAGAAAAGTTTGCTGTCGGCCGAGGCAGGGCAGGGCGGCACTTTCCCCATTTTGCAGGAAAACAAATGTAAGGAGTTTGATAAACTCACACAAAGACCCAAAACATTGCGAAAAAATCGCAATAAAAAAACCGAGACAGGCCATTGCCCCAGCGCTGCCTAACCCAACTCTGCCTCCTGCCTCTCCCCGCCCCTGTGACGCATTTAATAAAGCCGCACAAATGGAATGACTTGCCTCAGTTCTTCTTGCCTCTTTTTCTTCTGTGTGCTCTGATTTTCAGTGCGTCCTTTTTTGCCACACGACAGAGTCAGCACCGTAACCGCAACACGTTAACGGTTTCGGTTTCACTTTGTGATTTACAACAACAGCCTTTGGGGAGGAGAGACCAAACAGCCCTCATTCGCCCATCCGCCCATCCACCCATCCACCAACGTCTGTTATATTCTGTTCGGTTCAGCTCTGTTCCATCCTGCCAGCCTCTGCCTCTGGGCGCTCATGTGTGAAAAGGTACTTGGGGAGTTCTCCGAGTCCTGGCCGGCTCACTGGCAATTGTTTTCGCCAGGTCTCTGAGGCTTGCGTCTGTTGCATTTGTTTAGCGCCTTGAATGGCACAGCAGTAAGATATAGGAAAATGATATCCCTACCCGATTTGGATACATATTCTGTACGACCGACTTTCCCTAGGGGAAATGATTCATTTCAGCTGGTAAATCTGATATCTATAGTACATTTTCCCAAGATAATTTCATAACAAATCATATCGCATTCTTGAATTTCTCATGATATAATATTGAACATCGTACGACTATGCGCTATAGCCACTGACTGATATTTTAATGCCAAATACAAATTTGGTTCCCTGCAACTTAAGACGCCAAGTGCAGTTTTTCTTCTACCAGCATCTGATTCCACTAACTGATGCTTTAGATATCGGATAGTCCAAGGACTAACTCCAAGTATTTAATTGATGTGTATTTTCGGATAAAAACCATAAAACAATTTGTATTTTTTTTGCAATAAAAAGTTATCCAACATTCAAATCGGAAAGAAAAGACAGGCGACTATGTACGATAATTGTTGTTCTTGTATACTCTACAAAAATCTGACAAATATTTAAATACTCTCAGAATGGTTACAAAACTCTGATAAAAACAGTTAATAATGATTAAAGTAAATATAGAAAAAATATTTTTCCTCTCTTCCTCTCTTTCCTTCAAATTCAGTTAATTCAAATTTTTAAGAAATACCTACTAATATTATATTTTAATACGTTTTTTTTAACTGTCGGGTGTTTCGTTTGAATAGTACGTAAGGTACACAAAGTACTCTATATAACAGAATATATCAGTATAAGTCTTATTTTCCAATTTTGTCTTAAAAAAATGTTTTCAAAAAAGTCGTTGTACTGGTAGAGTCATTAACGAGTACTATGTATAATGAAAGTTCACCACCAGTTCAGCCACCATTTCCAAGTCATTAAATTCATTTAGAGCGAAATTCCAAAGTTAAAAGACAAAAAGACAAAAAGTTTTCCACGTGGCGCACACAGATAGAGATGCATAGATACATAGATATCAACAGGGGCGACGGCGTTGTCCCAACAACCTGGGACCGCAGCCAACCCTCCCACCCATGGCATTCTTCAAGTGTTATCGGGCGGACAGCATCATGCATATATTAAGCGTAAATTGCCTTGGCATTCATTCCGAAGAGCTAATAGAAATATCTGCCAGTTAATTTAGCGTCATGAAGTTTCCCGAAAATTGGGCGGTGGAAATCATTTCTCCCTTCTGGTTGTCCGGGAGATGATCAGACTATGAAGTGGCCACGCCTGCTTGGGTCGGAGGGATGGAAATATTTGGCTCGATTGATTGCCTCGCATACATATGTATAACTTTTGTACATTTTTCTTATTAATATTGAAAATACTTTTCATAAGAAAAAATAATTTTCTGAATAATTTACATCTTCTTTGAAGGAGAATTTTAATTTATAGTTTAGTCCAAGTAATTAAACAATCTATCCATAGCTTTTGTCTGATTGCAATTTTTAAATTAATACTTAAGGAAAATCTTTATCCGTTATCTCCATCCAACATGCGTAAGGATTTTCTGGTCATCAATGTTGATTATAAATCTTTATCTGGTTTATTCCTTGGATCATCACATGCAGAGGACAAATATTTTCTTCATGGTCGTCACTTCCATCTTCATTCTTCGAGATCAAATGTTTATCTGCAGAGGTGAATGATGTTTGGTAGGATTCTGATTTCCGAAAGTTGTGGCATATATGTAAGAGGTTCTCCGAAAAGTTCTCGGGAATATCCGAATTTTTATCGCGATGTACGTTTGAAGTTTGAGGCTTGCACCATCTCGTTTCTTCTTAATTTTAAATAAATTTAATTTCTCTTGAAAGTCGATAGCATTCTCATTGGAATCTATATTTGTGTATGGACTGTCCTGATTGACTTAGCTTGGTTTCACATACTCGATTTCTGCATTACCTTGAACTAACTGTTTATGTTTCTCATTTAAGATATTGTCTTCTTTGATATGTGCTAATGTTTCTTGAAAATTTGTTAGGGCTCTTCTATTTGGGGCATATTTTTTTTTCGCTGAGTGGGATTGATTGAAGTGAATGTGATTAATCAAAGTGGGATTGAATCAGGAAATCTTTTTTCTTCTCTGACGATTATTTCGAATTTGTTTCCGCTGCCTCAGCATCCGACGGGTGGAAGTTCAGGAGCCTCTTCCATAGTTATTGCCGGCTCAGTTGTGCTGAAATTTTAGTTTATTATACATTTAATCTTTGTATTCATATCAAATTTCCCATTAGTTTAGTTTTAGTCCTTCGTTTTCTTAAATAATCGCATGTCATACTCTCTTAATTTTGATTAATTGTTTCACTTAGTCCGTTACTCGACTTTCAGCTGGCGGGTGTGTGTTTTTTTTTTTGATTTCTTTGACCTTTACCATCTATGGGTCAGTTTCGTGAGGGAATGGTACTCATTTTTTACAACACAAGTTGACAGTCTGACATTCCAAATGGTGAAAAATGCAGCATTTAATATGAGGCCCAAACAAAAAAAAAATGCCAAAAAGCTCATAAAAACGATGTCCTTGGTGACGCCAACTACATAACTTGGAATATATGGAATGGGATGGAAGGTGTGGGCTATTGACGTCAGCGATGGGGAATCGGTGCAAAAAGTATAGTGTTCAGACATAGATAAAGAAACGAAATGACAAATCTGAAAACATCCCCGCTCCTTTCCATTCGGCAACCCGTTCCAGGTTCTGGTCCTGCCAATGGGGTTGGGTTAGGGCTAGGGTTACGTAGTAAAGCATCCACCCTTTTTCAGAGCGAGCGACGTCGACACTCCATTAATTGAAGCCCCTGGATTACGGCAAATTGCATTGTCTTCCAGCCAGGAGCACCCGCTGCGATGGGGTTCCGTTTCCGGTGCTGGGCTCTACCGTCGCCCCATCAAAACGGGAACAAATCTTTATAATCCTTGATAATTTCGTTAATGGCTTTAATCACTTACTCGCAGGCATGAAAGGATTAGACCAAGGAACGGGTCAGAGACAGAGATGGAGAATAATTTAAATTTCATTTAATTTTATGCGAAGCTCAGAGAAATTTTCGGGCGGCCATTGCGATGTCAAGTCGTGGCTCCTCCTTTTCAGGGCTATCCTTGTGTGCATGAGGTCACACACATACGAACGCCCGAAGAGCTATATACCCGTACAGCGACAGCTGCTTACCTATGATGCACATGGACACATATATACATATATACACCCAATTAGGCAGCTACAATTGTTGCCGTTCGCCGTTGCGTGGGGAGAACTCAACACTCGGCGAGTAAAACTCAACACGAAAGTTTCGGGCGATGGGATGCATTGAGGTGGGTGAGCTGGAAAGCTCCGTCGCGGTGGCGGCGGCTATAAAAGCCCGGGCCCATCCACTGGCGCCACACACAAACCACAAGCAACGCCCAGGCACCAGACGGGAAGAGGAGTTACCACCACAAAAATACTAAAAACCAGAAGGAGGACATACATCCACATCCATCGAGATGGGACCACGTTCCTTGTGGCAGCTTTGCCGACGGAGCTGGCGGAGGTGTGGTACCAATCAGCGGCTCCAGATACCCGTGGCCTGGAGTGTAGAGCTGGCATGCTATCGCCGA
Organism: Drosophila helvetica; assembly: GCA_963969585.1. Classification (NCBI taxonomy): domain Eukaryota; kingdom Metazoa; phylum Arthropoda; class Insecta; order Diptera; family Drosophilidae; genus Drosophila; species Drosophila helvetica. The sequence goes on along the minus strand of OZ018402.1, from coordinate 13,913,891 downwards.
TATCAGCGTATTCTTTAGATCAATTCGGACTATCTCTATATCTCCAACAATGAACCTAAAGAATATCATAGCAACATCATATCAATCCATATCGTTTTACGAGTACACTCTATGAATAGCAAATTGTTTTTATGAATACGACGGTATTTTTTTTTAATTTCAATTGGAAAGAAATGTGATTTTTTATCAATAAACGAAATTAGTTATAACTAAATCAATATATTTGGAAAACATTTAAGGAGCAAACGTTTTGGAAATTTTTATACCAATTTCTCCGGAAATCTTTAAAACACCTCCTGCCTAAAAGGTGATCCAGATGGGTGTTCTCGGTTTTGGAGATTAGGTTTAATAGATAAGTGATTAGCGGCTGACGGGTATTTGAAACAATCATTCTAGCAGGTGTTTCATTAAGTTATCATAGGATATCCAAGCAACCAGCAAGACATACACTATAATTGTACCCGATACGAAGAATAGGGATGTATCAGTCTTGTGGGGACTGTGGATGTGTGTAACACCTAGAAGGAAGTGTTTTCAACCCCATAAAGTAGGTGTATAAATATATTCATGATCAGCATTAATAGATGAGTCGATATAGATACGTCTGTATATCAAATCTTTTATCCACACTCTTGTAATATTTGTTACAAATGTACATATTTCAAACATTTTCTCTGCCCCCACAAAGGACGAAAATCTGTGTCATTTACAATTTTAAAAATACGAGACCAGAATAAAAACGCAGAATCATTGATATTGGCCATATTTACCATATTGCCGAATGTGGATCAGATATGAAAATTATATAACCCTTCTAAGCGCTTACTTTTTCTCTCTCACACACTCTTCCTCATGCAGTGTGTGGATCGAGAAGAGAGAGAGACTCCGATTTACCGGAATAAAAAACAGTAGCGGGAAATTTGAAACACATACAATATTTCAGAATTCCAACCAAATAGGTCATTAGGTGGAAAGATGACGAACGGAGTGCAAGAATTAACATTGGAAAGTATCTAATGGTCGTGGTTTTTCACTTTCGTTCAATGAAAAGTGTGAGCATATTACCTCATGGAAATAAGTATATGTGCATAGATGTTTATCAGAAAAAATGTACTTTCCATAAAAAGAACGAATCAAACTTTTTTTTGTATTTATTGTACTGATGAATAGAAATAAAAAATATTAAATGAAAGTTTAAATTTATGTTAGCTAATATGTATGCATATATACAAAATTAAATAAAAATAGTTCTTAGAAAATATGTAAGTACATGTGCATATTTCAGTTTTGCTATTTTATTTCCAATCTAAAGTGAAATTTTAGAAGTTTAATAATTAAAATGTTGTAATTAATATGCCGCACCGTTCGATCTCACCATAAGAATCAGGATTTGTAAGCAAGTTAATTATGATATTTCGATGACGACTGACTCTGGAACACTTTCCCAAAACCCCGTTATTAAGCCACGCTCTTCAGCTGTTGAATGCTTTCCACGTAGCATTCTAAGGAAAAATCACATTTTATAGGACTATTGAATATTAAAAATTAGTAAGATGACTTACATACGCTTTATTTAATTTATTTTGTAGCTTATTAAATCGAAAAACTATAAACGAGCTCACGCTGACCATCAAATGCACAATATTTTATATCCTAAAGAATTACAAAAATCGTAGGATTATATACACATGTATATACTGACTGAGCATCGGATATAAAAGTAGAGCCGCGGTCCTTGCTGTGGCTCACAGCGTTCCCACTGGTTTTATTTGGCATCAAAGCTTATTCAAAAATTACAAAGACACAATTAAAGTACACACTTTAGTTTAAATTCTAAAATGAAGTGAAATCAAATTACCAATATTAAGTGTTTTTATTTAGGTAATTAAAATCTCCATTTGTAATAAGAATGTTGAACGTAATAGTACTGTAAATTATTATTTAGTTCCTTGGCAGCGAAAGCGGACAAGTCGTGGGTTAAGCGAAATTACACTGAGGATTCCTTCAAGAAGACTGTCTGGTCTCCTGGTAAGCCATGTTCTGCGGCCACTAGCTAAGCATAAATTAAGAAGACCAGAAGAGAGCAAACAATCGATGAGATTGAAACGTCTACAAAATAACCATTAATCTGGCAAATAACCAGGCCTATTTCGCCTTTTATGATGCTCAAAAGTAATCAAAAAATGTTGTTGGTCGTGTGCAAGTGGGCCGGCCAAAAATTTGCATATGTCAACACGGAACAGCAGCAGCAATTGCCCTGAAACACGATTTATCTACGGGTACTTCGGTGGTTGGAGGCGGGAACGCACTGAAGCACAAGAGATACATTTGCCTGATGAACGAAATTGAAATGTTAATTACATGCCTGGCCAAGGGAGTGGCAGAAGGGGGTTGTTCTGCCATTCAGATACGCACTGCAAACAGTTTAAAAAACAGTCGGAAGCGTTGTTTAGACACTGGCTAAGCAAACAGGAGAACAGCCTCGGCTGGTTCCTGATTTGTTTGCTCAGCTCTTAATCAGACCGAGTTCTGAGCACTTTCCATTGAGCTGAAGCTGAAGGCGAGGCCGAGAACCGAGCAGTAAAAGTTTAATATGGCATCGATAACCCCGGGCTAGGGCTAAACGCTGGAAAAACACACAAACACAGTTTCTGACTTGGACCGGGGGATGATCTGGCAAGGCTTCACTCCTTGGAACTCCCACTCCACCCAGATACTGTTGACGCTGATGAGGTGTGAATGCCACCGCAGCTTTTTGCTTTTGTCTTATGCCCCCATCACTGTGCATGCCTCTGCTGTGGCATCCACTTGAGGTTAATTGAATTTCAATTCCTCCTTGCTAAAATGAAAACGTTTTTCCGGCTTTAAGCTGGTTAGGCCAACTCGGGACAAATGGCAAAATCCAGGTCTCTACAATATACTATATACATACGTTTGTATAAAACGATGATGGCATCATTAATTGAATCAGATTCTAATTGAAAAGTGTTTTGCCTGTGTATTTGATTTGTTTTTGCTAGAGTCTTTGGTTTAGTGGTTAGTGGTTTTTGAAAGAAACGATATGCTGCATCCCTGGAAGAGCTGCTTCCCGCTCTCCTAATGCACAGGGATGCATCATCTATTAATTGGAATTAATTAATTGGAAAATAATACCTCCGTCGTCTTTTGGATGTCCAAGCATTCCCGAACACTCATGATTGCCATTTATATTATACTATTCACAAGCTCTCGATTTTTGTTTTTTGAAAGCATTTCAACTTTTTGAAGAATTGCCTCCTCCTATTTCAGACAAAACTTTTCCGCTCAAGCACATGTGATTACATTAAACCCAGAGAAGTGTAAAGCTACCAATCCAAGATATTTTTTCCGTTGTTTAACAACTTATCATATCGAATTTCCAAACTTTGGCGACACATTAAAAGGATTTGCCTTGGCACGTGCCGCCCAAATGTAAGGGAAATCGCTCTCAAGAATTCTGAGTGGAAACAAGAAGAAAAGCTCGAAATTAGCATTTACTTTCAAAGAGCGTGTTTATTTAGCTATTTATTCAATTTTAATTTCCATTTTTTTCTGCGTTCTCCCTTAGAACAATCAGTCACGGAAGCAGAAGAAAAAAAGATGCGATTACATTTAATTGAATTTTTTTCCGCGTTCTGTTTGCGCGAAGAAAGCCAAAAACTGAATTGAATGTATTATATTACCAATAAAAAAAAAGAAAAGAAAATAATAAAAATGCGCAACGCGATTGGGTGTACAAAGGCAGAAGAAAAGTAGGAAAACGTGATGGCGGAAAATGCTAGAATATTCAAATTTCTTCTGGGGGAAAATGGTCCAACAAAAGCTTTTCTGAAACCGAGACAACCGGCTCGTTAGGATTTCTTGTCGAAAGTTAAAGCTTCCTTATGAATTATTTATCCGAGTTAGGAGTAACAAGCCGCAAGTTGTCATAAAAATTCCGCACAGAAATTACCTGTTGATGAGGCATACGTTAGTTTAGCCCTCAATTACCAGGTCTCTGGGGTGAAATTGATCCAGAAATATACTCATTCGAACAGGGGATGAGGTTAAGGGTGTGCTAACCCCCGAGGAGGCATTAAAATTTTATCAACTTGGTTTCTGGCTGCTGCTGCCGCTGAATTAAGAAACACTTGGCACGTTAAATCAATTTGCCATTTTATAAATCTTCATTTCGCACCTGGAACGTGATGGTGGTCCCCTGGCGAGGCGCCACAGGTGGCCTTGCCCCAGACGGTGGAGCGACCAACGAGAGCTTTAAGTTAAGCCACCGCCTGATACGTGACTGCCTCGAGCTGGCCAGGATTTGCACTCTTATTTCTATGTATTTTTTGCCAGCTATTCGCTTAGTTTCTACGAGTTTTGCCGCTCGTATTTGCATTGGCAACTCGTTTCAATTAGCTAAAACGTCCTGTTCACACCATTTGCCTGATTGTCCTGCCCGGCCACAGCCACTGACCAAATGTGCCCTAGCGCTCGGGGTTCATGGCCCATTTGGGGGCATTTTTAATTTCTGTAATGCCTTTTGTGATCTTTGAATGGTTTAAGTGCACTCGAGCTGTGGCATCGTCAACATCATTGTTATTTTCAGAGACTGTTTTTAGCTTTTAAGAAAATTATGCAATTGCATTATGACGCCACATTGACCACTCTCGGACTCTTTGTATCTAAGCCGTCCTCGTATTGTCCTTTCCTGTACAAGTTTAAAATTCCGATCGTATATCAAACGCATCGGAAAACGGGGGGTGGTCCTTTGGGCCTCGCACCGTGCTCAAAAGCGCAATCCGGAGAGAGTTTGGGAGCTGTGTATTACAAATAGCTCAACGGGCGGGCCACAAGCCAGGAGGAAGGACGACTGTCAATGCTTGCCTTTTTTGTCGGTGGGTGGCATAATTTATGGGCATCCCTCTGCCCACTCCACCTAGCGCTTCCCACTTTTCCACTGCGGGTATTAAAATGCTTCAATGCTCTTACCCATACCCTCTAGCCCTGCCACACACTCTTAAGCAGACTGACTCGGCTTTCATTGTCGTCAGACAACTGGAAAAAAGTGTAGCATACTCGCCGGCGCCGACTAATGGCAACTGAAGTAGCAGCTAGGCACAGTGTGAAGAAACCCATTTTATTAGGATACCAACCTGTATTTTACAATTGTGATGATCTTAAGAACGATAGCTGGAAATAAAGGCTGTTAGCCCACACTTCATATTTGTATTATGTGTAGAGATACTGTTACCGAGAGATTAGGTCAAAATGGGACTAATGAGAAATTTAGAAAATAAATACAGATGCGTGGGTTGTTGACTGTTGGCAAGATATTCATTTAATGTTTGAAGCAGGGGACTAAAGGTTATATTAGTTTTTGCGAACGGTAGCTATCTTCCTAACATATGATATTTCATTTCATCCCGCAAGAATGTGCCCCGTACCACAGTGCTCTCAGCTTCCTTTCTGCCTGATAATCAATAAAATGTTTTGGCATTTACTTTCATTGTTTGCTGCTGCAACGCCCCTGCAGCCGCGCCTCTGCAGAAGGACTTTATTTGCATATTTTGAGTGGGAACTGGCGAGGCGTATTGCGGGGCTTTATATCCTTCCATCGCCGATGCCGTGCTCAAGTCCTTTGCACCGGGCGTGCCTCGTGAATTGTTTTACTGTCGACGTTCATTTGGGTTGATGTTGATGTCCCAAGGACTCAGGACACAACATGAAAGTCGCTTAATCTACTTAAATGTCTTTGAGTTTGAATTTTCCTCGGCCCTCCCTTAGAAACTTGCGAGTCTCAGCACATTATAACAGCCTCGTATCCCCATCGAGACTTGAGACGGAGTAGATCTTCGTGGCGTTATTAACATGGATTTATGGCGTATCGTTGGGCGACTTAGGGCCGCTATTAGCGTACAAGGATGCAAACAAGCTGAGACCGAAGGAAACTTCTTCAGGACCGTCTCACATGTCAATCAAATCGAATTCAAGGTAACAAAGCAGAAAAACGTAGAATTCATCCGATGATTTGCGGGGACCGAAAGGTAGCATCAGATAATTTCAATTAAAAATGCCTTTGAAAAGGCATTTGCTCGCTGAATGGACGGGGGATGGACGGGGTCTGGCTACCATGACAAAGCGTCCTCCTTGATGTCCTTGTTGTTGTCGTCAACTGCCGTATCAGCAGTTTCGAATCCGGGGGTGACGGTAGTCAGGCCGGGATGAGGTCTGACTGCAGCTTAATTGAGTTTCGCTTTGACGGCAACCGCATAAAAGGCAACAACTTTTAAGTATTCACATTCACAGCAATTAAAGCCCCTGTCCTGCCAGGTCCTTTGGCTGGTCTCCTGCTCTCCCTGAAGGAAATTTAATATTTTTCTAATGATGCAAAGCCTCACCGAATGAATACACATTTTATGGTTTCTTCACACAGCTGACCAAAGGTTCGTCAGACCTTAAACGAGGGTTGGACTTCAAATATACATATCTAAGATGTTCAAAAAAATATTAAAGATGTGTGCATTTTTGATTTTCTCTGAGAACTTTCTTAGTCGTAAGACTTTAACCTTACTTTTACTCTTTCTTTAAGATGTATTTATTTATTTGTTTTATCGCTTTAAGGTAATAGCAGCGCTGCCACACTGTGTGAAGACTCTCAAATGAATTTGAACTGAATAAATAATAAAGAAAATAAATAATAATAAATGAAGATTCATAATAGTTAATCTTAATTGGTTTATTTGAAAAATATATTTGTTAGCCTTGTTTTCACATTAAACATTTAAAATTTGGCTTTTCATCAACACTAACATAATTTATTCTATTTTCAATCAACGATGTTAAAGTTACACAGTTGATCGTTATGGATAACTGAAATAATGCTGAATACTTCATTTTATGTATTCATTCATGTATTCAACCCAACGCTTAGTACCATCCAAAGCCCAAGTCAAATGCTATACTCGCAATTCAGTACTTGCCAGCTAGTCCTATAAAGGGATATCCAAAACATTTAAGATTTTTATCAAAAACATTTAGAAACTGGCTTTATTTTTACTCCGTCTTAGATCATACAAATTTAACCAATACTTTTACATACTCGTATAAATATGTACATAAGCTTTCCCTATACTTTGTTTACCCCCACCCAAATCTGATTTAAATTTGCAGCTCCGTGTCTGCAGCTCAGATTTGCACATTTTCAATGGCCACTTTTTAGGGTGACTGCATGTCTAAAAGCACATAAATATATATGTGCGTGCGTAGACCTATATCATCATAAAGTTATCATCTTGATGCTGACGAGCTTGTTGTTGCGATGACGTAGCAAACAAATTTCCACTGTTAACAATGGGCACGTCGTCGCTTCTGTTGTTCTCGCCACTCGCCACGCCTGTCAGACACCACTGGGAGTCGGTCCCGGAGTCATTTTGTCAGCCTGTCTGCCTCATCCTGCTGCCTCCTCGTGATGCTTGATGGCAGCATAATTGATGCACTCGAGCGTAAGTGATTAGATTCATTATGATGCCTGGCAGGCAATGGCAACGGCTCGAATATGACTATGGTGTGGGATGGAGGGTATCAGGTGTCCACTTCGAATTGAAATGTTTGAAAATTTAAAATTATTTATAAAACGTTCAGACAGGAAAGAGGAGTACTCGTGGTCGCAGTCCTGACTGCCCGCTGCTGTTAAATGATGTGTGACAACATTTTTATTACCCTTCCCCTATCCTAAATCCCATATGAGATGGTAGGGGTAAAAGCCAACGTGCGCCAACATTAATCAAGACATTCTAAAGATTTAGATATACATACATTTATATTTATGCATTTTGAGGGTAAAATAAAAAAAAACAGAGAGCAGCAACAATGCTCGACACACGCCGGGCGACAAAAGCATTTGCTTCCGGTACGCAGCCTGCGGCAGGACTCTATAGGGTAAGGGACACTCGGAGGAGTGTGCATTCTAGCTTGAAATAAAGTTGCACTGGCGGCCGCCTCGTTTTTTGGCTTTTGTGTTTTCCGCTTTTTGTTGTGGGTAAAAAAGCAGGGGGGGAGAAAAATGTATTTCATATGAATAAATATTCCTTCTATGACCCTAATGGATTTCGTTGTTGTGCGACTTTCTCTGTCTGTCAAAGGGGTTGGGACATACACATAAATGGGCGCATATGCTAATTAGGAAGAGGAATTCCGTCGCCGCGAGGAGAAACTATTGCGTAACCATTCCGGAAAAATGTAGTATTCCGTGGACCCTCATATATTGATTATTTGTACAGGTCACTAGGGTATTATAGCGGAGGCTCTAAATAAAGACTTATATATGTGTGTAAGAGAACCATGGCTTTAAAATGATGGGGGTAATGTATTGATTTATCGACGGCTTCTATAACCTGAGAGATACTCAGCTGCTGGTCACCAGGAACAGTACAAATAAATGGGAACAGTACGAGTGGTGGGCATACAGTTACAGAAAAATAATGCAAATATCCAAGAAAAATTTAAGGAAAAATCTATTTCATAAAGTCTTTACCAAACAAAAGGAAATCTCTCCCTGCAGCCTCTTCTACACATTTCCCCATCTCATACCAGACTTTCTTCATATCTCTCACGCTTCCAGCTATTTGCACACAAACAAAAATAAATATTAAATCTCAGACTGACGGAAGCGAAATCGTTTTGTGCCAGAGACACCCCCGAACCACACCCCACTCACTCAGTGGCATCCCCTCACATCGGATTTCATTTCACCGATGCGGCACTTTGCTCGTACTACTACTCGTATACAGAACGGACTATGTGGCACGCTTATCGACTGGCGCAGCGTTTAGTTTTGTGATTGAGTGGGTGGACATGTGGATTGACAGGATGAGTCTGCTAGATCAACAGTCGACCGAAGCTCATCAATTTCGCTCATCGTGCCTGTCCGTGTGGGAAAATCACTCCTCCGGCATTCTTGTGGGCACAAGTCGGAGCTTGTGTTTCAGTCGATGATGACGAACTTTTAAAGTCGTCACATTTTGTTGCGGTAATTAAAAACGTGCGAAGCTGTACCCGGGAAACCCTTTGCTCGGAGTAATCCGCGCCCCATCCCTCATAAATCAGACAACGAAAAGCCATACATCATAGACACCGTGGGGAATCCCCAAAAAAATACAGAGAGCTGACACAGCACAGCTCAGCATAGCAAGAGCCAAAAGCCTCAAAAGTTATTTTGTAATTAGAGCAAAAGGCAGAGACACCCAGAGATGGAGGAACATCAGCAGCCAGAACAACTGGATAATGATGATTACGCTGGCGCAATGAAATTGAAGACGACTTTTAGTCGAAGCTTCACTAATTACCGCTGACGGGGGACGGAAATCGTACTCCGGACAGTTCGCTCGATCTTCCGCTCCGGCTACGGCCACGGCCACAGCGTGGGCTCAGGCTTGAGGCCTGTCAACTCAAGTTTGACACTTTTTCGCTCACAATTTATGAGGGCGGGTGCTCGGCTAAGCCCACAGATTGGGGAACAGTGGAACTGATGGGAATATTCCTATCTCACCTTAATAGTTTCGGTAAAATAGGAAACAAAGGACAAAAATTGACATTTCTTTTTATTTCACAGACTTTACAGATAAAGTAGTAAAGTATAAATATTAAAAAAAATAAAAAGTTGTTTAAAAAGGTAAAGTTTAAAGTTAAATAATGTGAGACTTGCGGACTTATTTAACATATGTCGATATAAATAGAATATTATTTTTTGCCCCAACAACGTTCAATAAACGCATAATAAATATTTATATTGCCATCCCACTGTGCACTGTGGTCCTTCGACAGACACTCGAGCCGCTGACAAGGCTGCCACTTAGTTTAGAGTTTTATGAGCGCAATTCGATTATTCTTCATTTACGTCAATGAATGTGGAGGCAGCTGCCTACTGGCTACTGCCTGCTTTTAGGCGCTCTCCCCTGCAAGTCTAATCGCTTTGTTTAAATAGTAAACGTTGCAGGAAACAGGGATTTTTCGAAATTTAATATCACAGATGATGTGTCTGAGGCGTCTGCTTCATTGTTGTTGGTTATTGGGCCTGCCGCCGTCCTGTCTATGGCGCTGTCTGCCCAAATGTCTGCTCTCACTTCTCTGTGTCGCCCTCGTCCTGTAAGCGTATCCTTTCGAATACGAAAATCCTTTGCGGCTATGACTGCCGAAGCTGCCGCTGTTTTGTTGATTTTCATTTCATTTCCCAGCTCGGTTTTTTTCTCGTTCTCATTCTCGTTCTACCTCCTGTTTATTTCGCTTTGCTGTTTGCTTCCGCAACTTTATTATAGCTTTTGACTGAGTTGCAACTGTTTGGCTGTTTGCTTTATGCTTATGAGGGTAAGACCAATGCCTCGTATTAGCCTTGTCGCCAGGCGAGCCGTGGGAGGAGGTGATGTTAGAGGCTGGGGCTCGAACGGAAACTGGGCTCGCTATGAGCCATAGCTTTTGTGGATTATGAATCGGTCGTGCTGAGTGTGTGAGAAGCGGGGCACTTGCACAAACTGTTGACTAAGATTATTGGCTACTTTAAGTGGCCAGCTCAAAACAAGAATGGGAAAGAAACATACCCAATACTTTATAAGGGTTTATGAATGCTTGAAGAACCATTCTTGCAATTCTTATATTTCAGCGATGGAAAACCAAATCCCAGTTCCATCATGGCCCGTTCGAGCACATTTTCTGAATGACGCGGCACTGATTCGCTGTTTAAAATTGCCATAAGCAATGTGACTCATTCGATACGAATTCAGATAGATATTTGATATTGTACGAGTTTAGGTAAGTATATGACATTGTAATTTTAATAAGTTATTATAAATGTTCCCTATTTTACTTTCAGATAATCTTCATTAATCTTACGGCTATATTTTTAATATTATATTTTAATATTTTTTTTTACTATATGTGGAATAAACAGAAAAATTGTTTGATGTAAATGAAATAATTATGTATGTACTACGGGGTATACTCCTGCGCCGACCCCCGGCTCACTCGCTTTGCTCGCTCACGTGAGTAAAAGATCGGACGACGACTCCCAAAACTTTTTTTTATATTAAATAGACTATTTCACGGTACATACATACATATGAACATGTACTTTTGGGAAAATTTTTGAAAAATGTATTATTTTTCTCGGAGCGACTCTTGCATTGTAAAATGAATAAATTATAGGTTTATTCCTCCAAATTAATTAAGTAAATTAACAAATGAATAATTTATTTAAATGCTACTCAAATCTTTTTCCTTATCATAAGAATCACATTTACTTTACGTTGTTAATTTTACTACTACTTCATTACTAAAAATTTGCAAAGGCTAAAGAATTTAATACATTCTGTTACAAATCATCTTTCATTTAATCTATGTATATAAGAAGTTAATTAAAACCTGAATGTATCCCTGCTAAAAAAGTGTCATAGGTAGGATGGAATAATTAACAGGGATTAATAAATATTTACATAAATTAATTTTTTATTTGATGGTGATACTACCACAACTTTCCATCCACTCAAAATCAGGGACCGCAAATAATAGTTATGAGCCTCAAAAAATTGAGGCAGAAAAAAGCCTCCAAGAAGAAAGGCGAAAATAGACATAAATATGTCATTTTTTTACAGCAATTCAAAATTAGGATAAACTTTTATTTGCAATTTTTTTTTAAATTAAATTTTTTAATTTTATTACTACAAATAATTTGTATAATACAAATAAAAAAATCATTAAGCATATATTTTTATATAAAAATTACAAACAAAAATTTAATTCAAATATCTTTTAAGCCAAAGGAGCCGATTTGCTAGTCTAAGTGCAGTATACAAATTATTCGTTGGCTTAATTAAAATTCGGTATATTGTATCCATACATATAATATCCAGAGATATTTGAACTCAATTTTTATTTTTAAATTTTACAATACAAACTAATTCATAACTTTTATTTTCAATTTTTATTATAAAAAATGATTAAAAATAATTATTTTTTATTTTTATCATATAAATTAGTTAAAAACAAAAAATAGTTCTTGTTTTAAAATTTTGTTTATAAAAATTATAATCGTTACGGTCCCTGCTCCACATCGTATAAAAATTGAATGACCATGAAAGAAGTTTTTGGCGGAGGAAGAAAGGAGCGTTTTAAATCATTTTGACACAGAACACCAACAAATGTTACAAAAAGTATAATTATCCAAAAAATCATAAATATATATATATTTTTTTAAAAACAAAGAAAGCAATTTTCTTTTTTATTAATTGCATTAATAGTTTTTCCCAGTCGCTTTTATCGTGCTCGTCTGTCAATAACTAATGAATATCCATTTCTTGAATATCAACTCCTCTACAAGTCCAGCAATTTAAGTATATTTATTTTTAAAGTCTCACGTCGAAATCAAATATATCAAATCCTTGATAGACTGAACATTCATCAATGAGAGGGGGAATGAGTTTGCTGCGGCGGTGCTCATTCATAAATCGCTGCTTTTTCGATTTTGGAGTTTGGAGCAATCAAGCCGGCGGAGCAGACAGGGAAAATATTCAAAATGGCTGACATTATGTGCTATGTACGGGACCGAGGAGTTGAGCCAGCGCCAGACAGGAGGAGAATGTATATGTACGGGTATATGTATGGCAGGGCAGGAAAATAATGGAAAATGGCCTGGCAACATGATAATAATAGCATTTCACGCACGACTGAGATTCGCATGCCAGCCCGCGACGCATTCCCATGCCGCCCACTCATATCAGGCCATGTACTGGAGGTGGGAAATCGCAGCTCCTGATTGGTTTGGCCCAGCCAGGTGGCTCGGCTGCCCCGACTCCGGTCAGGACGCGGCTTTGCTACTGTTGCCAGCTACCCTCGACCAATGCTGGGTACGGCATTCCGGCACAGCCCGTCCGCATTCCTGGGCCTGCGCAGCTCCGGGTCGGAGAGCTTTTCACCACACGGAGGCCAGTGGGAGCGAGCGAGACGGGCTGGTCGATTATGCTCTGCCAGAGCATAATCTGGACCAGGGCATCCATCTGGGCAGACAAGAAAGGCGAATGCGAATGATGTTAGTTTCACTTCGTGCGTTGTCCTGCTGAGGCCAAAGCGAGCTCGGAGCTGCGTTAGTGCTGCATCTGGTATATAACCCCCTGTGTAAAGAGAGAGAGAGGGGAATGTGAATATATAGTGAAAATATTCTGAATAATACTACGCAATTGTTGATTGATAACCATAATACTGGAATATACCCAAATGTTAATAATTTCTCCTTGGTGACCCCGATAAACTTCATTGTAATACCCTTGAAAGGGAAAAATCTTCTCATGCGTTCCCACGCTTCCAGTTTCCAGTAGTTGAAAAATTCCAGTGTATATACTACGCTCCTCCCCCATACCCCTACCCTTCTGCCGCTTTCCAACCCTCCAGTTCAGGACGAGACTGAGATAGCTGCTTATATACCCAGTCCAGAGCCATCCCCATCCATGCCACCTGTCCTGGTCTTGGGACCTTGTATGATCCTCTGCTAGGTCTACGACGCCGCTGAAAGTGACCTGGCTATCACACAGTCTTCAGACAGAGTTGAATTCGGATCGCCATCATCCTCGTCGTCGTAGCCTGCCGCCGGTCTCGTGCTCAACTCTGTCTGAATGTTGTCGTCCCACATTTTAAGTTTTTAATTAGTTTACTGAAAGTTTTTCCTCCTACTTATTTTTTCTCGGGGCGTGTGTTGCTCAGAAAATGTGAGAATGTGGTCTAGTAATACAACTGAACTTTAAGCCAAAAATCAAAGCGGTTATGTAATCGTTACTTGTGTTTTTCCATTCCATTCCATTCGCAGCGTATCGTGTTAAGTGTCAAGCTATAGAATCTGTTATCTGTGTACCTTATTTGTGATATCATAACCAACCACAACAAATAGTCTATAATAATCAACCAATTTTGCTGCCTAATAATAATCATTCACCATAAAAGTGACTAACGGAAACTGTGAAACAAGAGGCGATTACATAAGCACGGACGAAGGTGAAATGGATTACGTAACACTTGTGTGGCATGTAAGTAGGCGAAATTCAGAAAGGTCATAAGTACAGAAGGAAAATACAGGGAAAAAATAAAGATCAGAAATAACACTTATGATTAAAAAAAAATAAAATTAAGAACCATACCTGGGTGTATAAAAAAAGGACACTAAAATTGTATTAACCATTTTTTTAAATATAAGATTATTTTGAAGATTTGAAAATAAAAACTGAAAATACATTTTATTTCAATTTTTATTGTTTTTTTTTTTGTGAATGTGCAGCACACATATTTTTTTTTCTTTTTTTGCTTCAAAGGAGAAATTTGTTCTGAAAGAAATATATTCTTCTGAATTAGGTGAGAATTTATTTGAAAATATGAACATTTGGGACACTCCAAAATAGATGCAATTTAATAAGAAACATGATTGAACGTGTACGTTGGGAACTAGAGGATTAAATCCATAAAATGGTTTAGATCCAAGGAACCTCAGATGACTTAAGATGATTTTCACGGAATGTGTTTCTCAATTTGCCAAACTTTATGTAAATCGAATCAGTAGTAATGCTTTCCAGACCCCTTTGAAAAGGATTCGTCCCAAAAAAACTGTCTCGAATTTCTGGCCCACATTTAATGAAGCATGAATTGCAATCAAAATATCTATCAAAGAAAGAACATTCTAGCAAAATACTTTTCCGGCTTAACACCACACCCACACCACCTTCCTTCCACCAGGCCCCCTCACGCAGCAAAAACACAAATAAATTTATGAACATAAGCTGCTTACAACAAATGTGGAAAATGCTGAAGAGCTCTGCAAGAGCTTTCCTTATCAGCAGCAGCACACAAATTGGCGAACAAATTAATAACTGGTACAAATCTCTTTTACAGACACTGTGAATGAGAAAGCAACAGCCTACTGGTGAGGAGAGCATCTTCGTACAAGCCAATACAGCGGAAAATCAAAATTAGATGGCGGCCAAGTGAAAATCCCCCTTTTTGGCCGAAAGTTAAGTCGTAAAATTATTGCTGGCTTCACAGAAATTAACCGCCAGACGATTCGCCACGCCCATTGGCACGGTAAGCCGTCGTGAAGTAGGCAGCAAAATACGGGAATATTTATGCGCACAACTGATAACCACGGCACGGTCAACGGAGCAGAGCATTCGCTGCGCTAGGAAAGGGACGAGACGGCACGTCCACCACAAGTGGGAGATCCATAACCGGAGTCAGAACAGGAGTAAGAGCCAGGAGGTTACGGCCACTGCCACAGCATCACCATGAAGGGCTTGACGGCGTTTAAGGAGAAGGCGACGGGCGTGTTTGGCGGGTGAGTGCAGAACGAATCGAATATGATATGACACTAAACAGCAGGGTTGTGGTACTTCTGAAAGATAAGACAGTATTCGTTGAATACAAATTTCTATTGGTGCGAATTTCTAGGACAAACCCGATTGAACTGGGTGTAACCTTTAGTGCTTTCCTGAAATTTTATAATATTCCGGAGATTCAAGGATAGAGCTAGACTTAGAAAAAGCAAATACTTTCATTTAGTATCAAAATCTTCTCGAAACGAGTCTTTTTTCCTCTCTTATACACAATATATATGTATATAGTAGATACAGAAAAGAATATGAAAAAAGTTTGTTTCTGCGCGAAACTTTTGCTGAACAGTGTAGAAAGATGACGATGGGCAATATGCCGAGAATGAAATATGATTGCAATCAAATGGACTTTAGAGAGAGAACAAAAAAAAAGAATTTAATTTAACGCAACGCTGATCTCGGTAGTGGTTGGATGAACTTGACCTGACAGTCCGGGATAATGCAGCATACAATAAACGTACTCTCGTATTGATGCATACTCCTGACTAGCCGGCGTCGCGAAACTTTGGCACGTGTCTGGCCCCGGAAAGTTGTAAAATTATTGGCATGCTTAACAAGTCATTAAAGGGGAGTGGCGAGAGGCAACTCGACTTTCCAGGAGTTCCAGGAGCGGTGACAACAAACGCCTCGGCATGCCGGGACGCTCACCGGCGCCTCAGGAATTCCGTGCACGTTGCCAGCACGTGCCCACACGGAAGCCGTTCACTCCATCACCTCGGTCTCCTCGAATACAATAAAGTAGTGAAGCATATTGGGCAAACACTCACACACCATTCAATCGTTCATTCATTTATTCATTCATGGAGAGGACCACGTGAGGCTATGAGGCATCGGTATGCAATTTTATGGGCACGCCAGGACGGGATAACTGATTTCTCAAGGACCTTGGGCGCAAATTAGAAATTGGAACAATAGGTGGAATCGCTTTCATTAAGGAATGTGTTGCATGCCAACGAAAGGCTGCAGATGAAATTGATTTTTACGAGCGTTTTATTCATCCGTTGCCAGGATCTGTGGCTGAAGCCTCAAGGGGCACTCAAGGCGCGCGCGGCGCGAAGAAATTGGAATGCCTCAAGAGGCAAGGGAAAACTGAATGAGTTCCTTCCCATTGCCAGAGCGAAAATGAAATTAGAATTGTCATTGAAGACGCGGTCGTGTCGCTGACAAGCGACTTGCCCCCGCTCGAAGACCTCCACCACCATTAGCACCACAAGTGCCATAGTATCTCAGTTGTCAAGGCAAACAGAATTCTGTATGTACGAGTGTATACATCTACCCTATTTTCATCTAATGGCTGCTTAATGGGCGCGCATTTGTGACCAAGTTAAAGTCAGACCAAAAAGCGAGTTTCCATCAAATGCTGAAAATCCTTCAGCTTTCCGCTTTCCGCCTTCCCATTCTCGTCTGTGGCGCCAGTTAGCAGTAATCTATGCGGCGCCGAAAAGTCTACAACATTTTTACTGACAATCAAACCCGCCAAACAAGTGGCTGGAAGAACTTTAGCGCCATGGATAGTTTTGGCGAGACAGCAAAAAATAAGTCAATGATATACGAGTATGTATGTAAGGACGATTTTCTTAGATTTTCTTAGCTAGACGACGAAAGGATGCTCTAGCGAAATGCACCTGATGTGCAACTCATTAAGATTTATTTAATCTTAACTTCAACCAAAATATTTTTTTGAAGTTCATTTTGGATGAGGAGGTTTATTCATTCAATAATGCAATAATCTTTTTTATTATGTACGATTTAGTTGTTATACAATTCAATTGAGACAGAATATCTCTATAAATTTGAGCCATTTAATTAAAATATGAATGCTGTGGAATTTCAAACAATTCATGCCTGGGAAGAGGTCTATTTTCACAACTGATTTCCAGATAATCTCTGGCATACCTTAACAGTGCTCCTGAATATCTTGAGAATCAGCTGCCGCTAAAATGGTAATCGAAACAGCTTTCGTTTCGGCACATAACAAACCTAATGACAGGCATTACGCAGCGCTCTCCCTTTCGAAGGGCAGATAAAAATTGCCGGATAAAATTGGCGTCGGACGAGGCGTCCTTAAAGTCGGTCAATGCACAAGACGGCGGAAGGACATCTCGGCTTCATCGTGGGGCGGGCTTCCCGGTCCTGCGTGACCAGACGAGGGTAGCTTTAGCGGCAGACAGTTGAGTTATGTGACAGGCGGCGACGACGAGAAAGTTATCCACTGTAGTGGCTTGTTTTTGGCTGGTGCCTGCTTATTAGTTTGTAAAGCATACTTCTCAGGAGTTTGTGGGGATGCCAATAGAGAGGGGGAGGTTATCTAGAGGTTATCATTCTGGATGTGTCACTTAACCAGTGTTAATGGGAGGGTAGGGTAGGCTAGACCACCACGGTATCATCTAACAACTGCCATCAATCAGTGAGCGACAAGGACTTGCACAGTGTTTAAACTGCGTTCGACCGACAAAAGGTCTCGGCGGAGAAATCAAATCGGAAAATACGATTTCAGATTGTCACCTGGTCGAATCAATTTTAAATACTTGAGCCCGAAGCCCTGCCATCGCCACTTAATAAAATTGAATTTCTTTCTAACCGAGGGAGCTGCCTTCCCCTGGCAATTCCTTTCCCATGCCGACATACAGAGCAATTCCTTGGGGACTAAGACGCAGAGCAACCACCTTGATCGTTGAGGGTGGCAACTGCTGCCCTAACAAGCAGAGAATATTTGTGTTTTCGCACCCTCTTCGTGACCTGTTGATATGGCCTGTTTCTGTTCTAATTGGCATGAATTATGTCCATCTTTTCGCACGCCCTTGTCCTCTTCCAGCCTCAAGCCGAACATGGAGAAGTTCGAGATATCTCAGAGCTACCACACCGGACACGGCGGTTACGAGGAGATGGAGGGCGGCGAGCGCGAGGGCCACGGACCCGGCGGCGGCCACGCCTACGACGACGACGATGACCGGCCCGACTCGCCCGCCTCCTTCGAGGAGATAGAACGTCCGCCGCTCCGGAAGATCGACAAGTACTGCAAGGCGGAGTGCCCATGCATGCCAGCCCGCTACACCATCGCCACCATGGCCTGCGTGGGCTTCATGATCGCCTTTGGCATGCGCTGCAATATGTCCGCGGCGAAGCTAAAGGGCGAGCACAACGGGGTAAGTAAAGCTGCGAATACTTGCATATTATTTTATACTGTGAAAATGGCATAAGAATCTTAATAATTTATTCGAAAATCAGATATCTGTAATCAATACAATAAACTTCAAAATAGGGCTACAAAAATATGTAATGATTTTTTGTTTTATTTTCCTATGGTTTGGATTTTTTTAAAAGAATTTTAAAAGTTTTATTTATTTTATTGATTTTTTCAGAGTTATGCATATGTTTTTCTATATAACTTTAGTATGCTACTCATAGTTTTGAAGAACTGAAGAAGAAGAACTACTCGTGTCAATCGAAATCAAAAAGTTTGGGAAAAAATTAAATTTGAGGCCAGGAAAGAGTGTACAATTTTATTTCGAAAATATGCAAATATAATTTTAAACATAAAAGAAACAAAACAAGAAATGTATGAGAATGAGAAGAAAATTTGCTTCATTTAGGAAAAAGCTGCTGTCAATTAGGGTGGCGATGGGTATCACTCAAAAGTCATACACAAAAAGCCACGCCCCCACACACATACAGAGGGAGAAACGGCCAGTTCGTGAGCCCTGTATGACATCCGGTTTGACGCTCGTTAATAAAGGCCCGCGGCACTTTTTAATGACTGCTGCTTTCCCACTCATGGCTTATATTTTGTCTCTTTCGTGTTGTTGCAGACTGTTTTCATGAACTGGACGGTTGCCGTGGAGAGCCATGTGGACTCGTCCTTCTTCTGGGGCTATCTGGTGACGCAGATTCCCGGCGGCTTCATTGCATCCAAGTTTCCGGCCAACAAGATATTTGGCCTCTCTATCGTCAGCTCGGCAACGCTGCATCTGTTCGTGCCCTTTGCCATGACGCTGATGCACGGCCATGTGGTGATTTGTGTGCGCGTGCTGCAAGGACTCTTCGAGGTAAGTAACCAGATTCGATTTTGCCACAGATCAAAGCCAAGGATTACGATTGCGTGACGTTGCGAAAAGGGAGGGATTGGTTCGGGGATGGGACTAGATTTTGCTTTATGATAAAGCAAATATGTGAAATGAAAACATGTCCTAAGCCCTTAAAAGAGGATATGTGTAGAAGGAAGGGAGAATAACAAAAGAATTTATTTTAATGCGATTTCTTTGTGCCAAAGTCTATCATTTTTCTTTCTGGTTTCTCAATTAGAGATGTGGCTGAGGAAAGATTTTCGACGATACGAACGGCAGACAAGACCTTTGTACTATTGTGCCATTATTTGTACTAAAAGATATTTTTTGAAATTCATGGAACAGAACGTTGTACAGTGGGGACTTTGGCCATTTAAGAGCTTGCTAAATGAATAGCTTCTAAACGAATAAAGATATTGTTGAGCTATTGCTACTTTTTTAGCAGCGTAGTTTGCGATATATTTAATGAGAACTCGATGCTTGTTCAGTTTAGTACACATGGTTTATTGTGAGGGATGGTACAGAGTCGAAGGGATACCGAAAGGTTCGAGTTAGGTTTACGCTGAGAGCCCGACGAGTCTCTCGTTTATCTACTTCCCATCGAATGACCCATTTTATTGGAATTTTTAAATATTTTATCTGTTTCCGATTTCCCGCTACTGTTGTGTATCTCTATTCTTAAAACACCAGCCCTTCTATTTCGCTCCGCTCCGTCACCGGCGCCCACTGCATGAGGAAGAGGGTGTGTAAGAGAGTGAGAGAGAGAATAAGTAAGCTCGTGTAGGGGTAGCGTTGCCACTGTTGATTGATTTATTCATTCTTGCAATTAAAAACGCTACGATATGGTCATTCTCTCCGATTCTCCATTTCTGCATCGTAGATGCCACAGATTTTTGCTTTTGCTTGGAGCGGTAGAGAATTGATTCAGTGTGATATCACAGCTCTTGTAGTCTCTGAGAACTAGAAAAGATGGATAGACCATCTAGGGCATGTCTTTTTCGACTCGGCTATTGATGCATATCAAGAATATATCTAAACTACGGAGTCGCAAAAGCTTCCTTCTGGGTGTTACACACTTTTACATCCATCGCAAAACTAATATACATATCCCCGTATTCTTTGAGTATCGGGTGTAAAAATAAAATATGGGAGCATCGGCTTAGTTTTTCCGAAATTAAAGTCCAATTTTAAAAAAATATCCCAAAAGTTAGATAGTTTGGAAAATATTTTCCTTTAGAATGCAACATACAAGTTTTTTTAAAAAAGATAATCATAAATCATATAGTTTACATTATATTCTACCTTAAATATGCACTATGTGCGTACAAATTGAGTAATTTGTTGCTGACTGAAAAACTTTAAAATAATTTTTGAAAGCCCAGCAAAATTCTCTATGCGATGCGTACATTGAAATTTTCCAAATCGCGCACTCAAAGAATGATTAATGCGACCTCTGTTCGGCAAAGGGCCCCACTGTGCATTGTGTAGATAAAAGTATAATCTAATAATATAAAAATACAGAGTTTGGTATTAATACCACTAATAGGTATACAATTAAACTCCATTGATTTGCGAGTCTCATACGAAAAATGCAAGTTCTAAGACAAGTATCTATCATCTGCTGGTTTTAGTCCATCCACTTAAAAAAACTTCCCCTTTACATCCAAGTAACTTTATTTCCCCTTTAATTTCATAGGGTGTAACGTATCCGGCCTGTCACGGCATCTGGCGGTTTTGGGCACCACCCATGGAACGCTCCCGTCTGGCTACATTGGCCTTTTCGGGATCCTATGCTGGCGTCGTGGTGGGGCTGCCCCTGTCCGGGCTGCTGGCCGATACCGTGGGCTATCAGGCGCCGTTCTATGCGTACGGGGTGTTTGGGATCATTTGGTATATGTTCTGGATATGGCTGTGCTTTGAGAACCCGCGAAAGCATCCGGCCATCAGCATTCCCGAGCTGAAGTACATCGAAAAGTCGCTAGGAGAGTCCGCCCATCCGACGATGCCGTCGCTGAAGACGACGCCCTGGCGGGAAATGATGCGATCGATGCCGGTCTATGCCATCATTGTGGCCAACTTCTGTCGATCCTGGAACTTCTACCTGCTGGTCTTGTTCCAATCCTCGTTCCTCAAGCACAAGTTCGGCTTCAAGGTGGAGGAGGCTGGCTTTGTGGGGTCCCTGCCTCATCTGATCATGACCACGATTGTGCCATTCGGTGGTATGCTGGCGGATCATCTGCGAAAGAATGGCATCCTGTCCACCACGAATGTGAGAAAGCTGTTCAACTGCGGTGGGTTTGGGATGGAGGGCCTGTTCTTCCTATTCGTGGCACATTCCTCAACGGCGGTGAGTAATAAGGGCTCTAGATTTTCTGGGTGAGTTCTAAGATATTCATTCCAGACGGGAGCCATGTTCGCCTTGACTTGTGGCGTGGCCTTCAGTGGGTTTGCCATATCTGGCTATAATGTCAACCACTTGGACATTGCTCCACGCTATGCGAGTATCTTAATGGGTCTCTCGAATGGTATCGGTACGCTGGCAGGGATCATAGTGCCATACGCACTGGATGGGCTCATACAGGCCAATGTAAGTAGCACGCTCTAAAATTTGTGTAATCCAGTTTATATGAGAATCGTTGCTTCGATATACTCAGCCCACTGGCTGCTGGACCACTGTGTTCACCCTGGCCGCCTGTGTTCATCTGGTTGGCTGCACTTTCTACGGCATCTTCGCCTCTGGAGAGCTGCAGCCCTGGGCCGAGCCGCCGACCGAGGAGCAGCAGGTCTGGGCCCCACCGGCGGGAGCCATCACCAACACGGATCCCAGCCAGGCAGGCATGCTGGGCAACTACATGAAGGAGACCTCATTCGTAAGTCGCATAAGGGGCTTTAGTGATCTCTGACCCCGACTGCCTTTGTTCTACCTCTTCCTTGTAGGGTGCACCCGAGTACAATGAGCAGAGCCAAATGCAGCAATCAAGTGCCATTAGCTATGGCGCCACCGGGCACGTGGCCAACAATCCATTTGCCATGGCCGCTAGTGCACCCATTGCCGAGGAACCCGCCCCGCCGCCGTACGACGACGTGGCCTACAACTACGACTACACGCAAGGGCAACCCCAGCCGGGACAGCCGGGACAGCCAGGACAACCGGGACAGCCATCCTACGACCCGCAGTCCTACCAGCAGCAATAAAGGAATTACTTTAGTCACTGATATATATCATAGCTTTTAGTTGTAGTTGGAAAATTGTTTAACGTTTATCGTTTGTTCTTGGTGTGTCGTTAAAGTTATTCTATCACTCTATATGTTGGGTTTTATTCGAAGAACTGGGGTCGCTAGTCACATACATAGTTATAAATACGAGATCCTCCAAGCTGGGTAAAATACTATAAAGGAAACATGTTCAATCGAATTTTCAGCAAGGAATGCCACTAGCCACACTAACACAATGAAACTATGTACCTAACAGAGAAACTACATATGCATACATAACAATACCGTTACACATACCGACACTGAAAGGCACATTCGATCTGAAACTGTAACTGTAACGATCTATATCTCTTAAGGCACCATTGCTTCCGCGAATTTCTATTTACAAGCTCCAACCAAAAAATACAAAGCAAAAGGGAAACAGAGGGACAAGCAGGCATTATTTAGGGCATTTGTGTATATCATAAACTACATAATCCAGACATGCACCACGTCTCAAAGAATATTACTATATATAAACTGATATATATAAATTATGGATGTGTATATATTATTGACACTATTACTACACATAACTATAGCTACAAATTGTTGTTAACTATGCAAATATGAAAACTGCAAGTTTTATTACCGTTGGCGATATTATCTCTTTGCGCAGATCCGTCCCACAGGGCGACAGTATCTGGGCATGAGAACATTTTAATCATAAAATAAAACTAAGCAATTGTTGATGTTCGGCACGAATGATAACCATAAAACTACATACTAACTAATCCAATATTCATATATGTATGGTTATGTTCATTGTTTGTTTGACTTACATACATATATACATGTTTGTATTTGAATAACATGAGCAAGGCACGATGTAGGTACTAAAATATATATTTCAGTAACATAAGTAGATAGCAGTACACGCATATAACCTCAGACTTGGTCTTCATATACTCGTCACACTAATACAGACTAAGGGTCGATTTATTGTCGTCCAAATAAAAAAGGTATGTTTTTTATTTCAGCTAATTGATGTCTGAACATTTTTTATCGCCTTATCTTTCGTAATTGCCGTACTATTGTTTCTTTTTAATTTTCTTAAAATTTCAAAAATTATTATTTATCATTAAAAATTGGAATATATTTAGCAAAACTAGCCAGCTTCTTACATCACTTAATTTTTCACAAGATCTGGAAAGAGGTTGCCCATAGATTAAAATCTCCTGCTATTCTTGAATTTACATGAAAAATAACTGCATAAATAAATTCATTACAACTTCATTTTGGCGTGGGAAAATCGACCCTAAAACTGTTATTTAAATTATTAAACACTTAAGAGATTATTTGGGCTTTATTCACAGGAAAAAATTATCAATAAATGTGTTTGTATTTTTTATTATTCTGCAACATTTTTTCTGAAATTGAACTCCTCAAATTAAAGTCCAAATAAACCCTCAAAACATCAGTAATATTAACTAATTAAATCATTATACTATACTCGTATATGGATTATCATATACAAGCTACAAATATTTAGAACATTTTTTATTGTAAATATTTATTATTAGATATAATAGATACAAAAAAACTTGATTAGCCATTATTTAAAAAAATGCACCGCTTAATTACATTAGGTTTGGTTTTAGGTTTTTATTTTTATTATTAACTTATGCACTTTTTAATTTTAACGCACAGATTTATATTTCACATAGCACCATTTAAATATATTTAATTTAGTTATTTAATGCACCAATATTACTTTATTGTATTATTGTATTATTACTAATGTATTGTACTATTTTCCAATAACCTCTTTATTAATCTTTAAATTTGTAAACTCTACTAACTAAACGTGTGTGCAATAATTTAAGAACAAATTTAACTAGGAACAAGTATTAAAATATATAACTTAATCAATTTATTCACAATTGAAAAACTATGTAATAAATATGTGAACATTTTCTAACTAAAAGAGTCAATTCTTATACCGTAATTTGTACAGCGCAGCGAATATATATAGACGCATATATGTAATCAAACAAAATAAAATTAAAATATATAAGTAGTACGTAATTGTGGAATTTTTAAATCAAACATGGGGAAATACCTCGTGTTTGATCTATGAAAATAACAACCAAACTGCTTGTGAAAGTGACAATACCTAGTGAAGTAAGGTTAGTTCGTAGTTCGTTAGCTATTATTTAAAGTTAATTAGTGTTCAGTTCTCTTCTGTTTAAATTTGGGCACAAATTTTGAATGCTTGTCAAAATGTTGGCCACTTGGGCATATGTGTAATATTAGAATAATTGCAAACCCATTATGTACATAAATGCATGGAGAAATGCAGCCGGGAGTCTATATACTAGCGTAGTTATCGTAAATCCATATGTGTGTCTTCTAAAATGGACTTTGCCAAAGGAGAGATGAACACTTACGAGGCTCTCACTAGTCATGTGCTCATCTAATCGCATTGAGTTCTGTATCTCATTTTCTGTTTGAGAGATACTCAAGCTCTCGGGGCTGTGTGGACAATAATAGCAGAAATATGTTAGCCGAAATGCCGCATATAAAAACACTTAATAACATCATTAAACATGACAGTTTTGTATATAATCTAACTATAATCCTATAATCCAATAATCCAAAGAGCACTATTAAATGCTTCAGTGAATAAAATATCCATGTGTATATAATGCCAAATTTAGAAACAAAGCATAATAGAAAAACAAATAACGAGCACAACTGAATGTAATAATGGTAAACTATGAATGAATAACTATAGCCACATCATGATGGAACCGGCTTCGTACTTACAATATAGGGTATTTTAACTCCCAGCCGAACATAAATGTTGTGTGAGAAAGCAGGCCTATGCCTATGAAAAGCTAAGCAGCCGTATAAATAAGCCATACTCTTTCATCGGACAAATACCATACGTATATTCTAAAACCAGATATACGAGTATTATTCATATAAAATATCCATACTATAGATGTAAAAAAAGAAGTCACATTATTTCAACCGAAATGTTCATGTTAAACAGT
This sequence comes from Drosophila helvetica, assembly GCA_963969585.1. Taxonomy (NCBI): domain Eukaryota; kingdom Metazoa; phylum Arthropoda; class Insecta; order Diptera; family Drosophilidae; genus Drosophila; species Drosophila helvetica. The sequence goes on along the minus strand of OZ018402.1, from coordinate 13,888,160 downwards.
ATGAAAGTATTTACGTTCTCAACGTTTGGAACTGTGTATATATTAAACAAAACAAAACAATGTATTCTTTGTGTTTATTGAGCGTTCTGTACACAAATTGCTAAAAATTAAATCAAAATCAAGTATTTAAAAAACGAATGGAGATCCCTTTTCTGGCAACACCCGCCCATGTTGTATAATTTGTATGGTCGATAAACCGAATTAATATACATATACTAATATACGTACATACATATATACTTCGATGTATGCTCATAACAAAATAAAACCTTTAATAATACTCATAAAATGTAACTCAAAAGATTACACAAGACTCAAGCACAATAAAAAAGATTTTCATTTAAGATCCAGCTTAGCAAAATAATTTACCAAAAATGTTACTCAAATTTATTTCAAAATGTTATGACACTGAGACAGAGAAAAAAACCTCCTGAATGACATCTGGCTATACGAATTACCATATTTAAACGTCTAAACGAAATCAAAACAAAATTATACCTTAACAAATGTATTTGGAACTCAATAAAATGAACTTGTTAAGAATTATGCCAACAAATATTGAGTGTATTTTGCATTTATTTCAAACAACTTTCAGCCTACGACTTAGTGATTAGATGTATTGATTTGTACAGGACCCGATACATTTGGGATCGGATGTCGCTTCTCCCCCGATTCTCAGCAAACATGGCGGTGGTCTAAGACTAACAACAAAATATATAAAATAAATATGATTCATATAATTAGAAAACAAACTATAATCACATGAGTGCTACGGTGTAAGAGATGGAAGAATGCAGGCGGGCTCAGAATAGGTTCGAGGTTGGTTCGAAATGTTTTCATTGCTTCCAAACCATTTAAATTTATTAATGAACCAAAATGGCGAACCGCTTTGAGCCTGTCTGCATTACAGAAAAAAGGCAACAAGACAGATGAAAATGAAGGATTTTCATTATCGCCGTACTCCCTGGTACTCGCCATTGGAACGCCCCTTGCCTGGGAAACCTCGGGCAAAGGGCGCTTTGGCATTAGTGGTAACATAGTAGTTTCCTCGAGCTCTGAAAAGCAATAATAATACAATTACTACTAAGATATTTGGGATAACGCTGACATGGTTCAGTACTCACTTATGAGAGCAGTGCTCGCCCATTAGAACGTACTCGGAATCCTTGGGCTCGCACCAGCCTATCAGGTAGGTGAACAAGTTGGGGCACGGACCCGCATAGAAGCCCCGAGTCGTTGTTATAGACTCTATAAAATAGGGGGTGACTTTGGTGTGGTCGCAGGCCAAGGTCTCTGCAAAATCAAATGAAACAGAATTGATTGTGAGCAAAAATAGAAATTATAATATCTAAATAAGGGTTAAGGTTAAGGGTTGGGTTTGATACTCACGAAAGAGTGTGGCAGAGCCCACACAGGCAGGCTGCCTGGTGCCGCCATTCACGTAAAAGTCAGCGTGTCCGCTGGAATGCCATTGACCGAGTATCCCCGCTCCAGTGTGCACAACGTCCACAAAGTTGGCATCGGTCGTATCCAGATCCCTGGAGTTGTTGGCCCCTGCATAGAAGAATATCGTCGGATCCAGGGCAGTGATGCGTCCAATTTTTCCCTCTTCGGGCTTCAGGTAGTTAGCCACCAGTCCGGCTATGTGTGCACCCACGCTGTAGCCGATGAAGTGAAGGTCATCCGGCTGGACTCCGCGCGGATGTCGGGCCAGATACTTGACCAACTGCGAGATGCAGAGGCTGCCGAAGCGCGGAGCCCAATCCATCTGGCTGAGGCAGGGCTCCTTGACCGCGTCTGCATAGTGCACGATGATGATGTTGTACTCGCCCACGCTGAAGTAGGCCTCCCGCAAGTCTGGACTGGGACTCAGATCGCGACCTCCTCCGAAGCCGTGGATGATTATCTTCGTCGGATGGCGGGGATTGAAGTGGGTGTAGTACAGGGCGTTGGCATCGAGCACGTCGAGGAACTCGGGCTGATCCTGGGTGCGGCGTGTGTACAGATAGAACTGAATCTTCGGGTGCGGGCAGCGGTATGGCTTCTGCAGGCAGGATTCCGTCACGTAGACTTGGGTTTGGTTTTGTCCAGCCGCCACAGCCGCGGCCACCACGCCAGCATTTTGAGCAACTGTGAGGACATGAGATGGGAGAAATGAAGTTGAAGTTGAATCTGATGTGGATGTTGGTAAACGGGTTTCACTGTCCGTTTCAGCCAGCTTTGGTATTACACTTAATTGCATAAGCCGCTGGCAGCGACATTGAATGCTTGCGATTTGGCACGCTGCAAATGTCATGCGATTGCGTTTCTGCTGCAGTTGCAGTTGCAGCAATGCATGCCACACAATTGCCGCGCAGGCCGCCAGGCCGCCAGGCCGCCACCAGAAAGTAAAAGTCACTCCATTCAGCCAGTTGAACAGAAACGGAAGTAACGATGCCGTTGCCAGTTTGCACTTTGTTTGCTGTTTGCTGGGTTTATTTTTGACAAAACGTGCTGCCCATGATATAACTGGAGCTGTCGACTGGATACGGAATGAATATGCGTAATTTATGCGGCTGATTCATGGCGGGTCATATGGAAAACCCATTCCAGATGGCGGACAGGTGTGCGCTTTATGGTTCGCCACCTTTCGGAACTACGCGTAAATGGAAATTCTATTAATTTGAATCAAGATAATTTCGAGAATTTAAAATATAAAAAAATTTAACTGCGATAGAGCACACCAAATTAAATCTGCGTGTTTTTTGAATTCTCTAATTATGGTTATATATAATGCTTTTAATTGAAATGGCTTATTACGAAGGGTATATATCGGTGTCCACGTGTAAGGTATCTTAATCGAAATCTCAGGTAAACATTGAACTACGTTCCAATCCCCGAACTAGTTCTTATGGCGAGCACCTCACATGATGGAAGCCAATATGAGCCTCCCCACCTGAGCTCGCGGCACGGCGTAAGAAGCTCCAGCAGTACGCCTTGCATTCAAATTGTCAAATTAAAAATCTAACGAAACTGTTGGAGAATCGACCTTCAACTGGCGCCGCTGGCTCAGTGGGCGGCAGGCAATTGGCACACTTGTGGTTCGAGTACCCGACATAAGGAGATAACCAAGAGGCAGAGCCGGGCCATGTAACCGGTCTCGGAGACTGTTACAGATGCAGAGTCTTGCTGCTTGGCTGAGCACTGGAAAGACCCGAACATATCATAGCTGCCTTATAGGGCACATACCCCATAGACACAGTGAGTGAGCCGGGGAGTCGTTGTTACCATTTCACTTCGATTTCGGTTTCGATGACATGTTTTTGTGCAGACAAGACAAGACATGGCAGACGAACAGCCGGATAGATGAATTAAGCATGCAATAGGCGGTGGTTTTACATCAGAGACCTCAGCACAAATCCAATGAACCGCCCACCCCCAAGCTCCACCACTTTTCCATTAGCAATGGTCTGCACTGCGGCCGTGGTCATGCCTCAATTGTCTTTAAGTTTTCTGTTTTCATTTGCTTTTCACAATCGTTTTTGTGCAGCTTCGTGAGCTGCTCTTACCGTGTTATGTAAGCCAACAACTGAACCTGCTGCGTTTTCCTCCCTCATCCAAACCATCTCTGTCCTTTTTCCGATTTTAAAATTACCCATTCCAATTAAATGACTTTTTTGGTTTTATTTACATCTATTGTTTTGAGAAAACTCGTGTGGAAACCATGGAAATCGTATTGCAATTGGGTTGGGATTGTGGTCGGGGCTGTCCAACTAACACAAATCAAGCCAATGCCAAAACGGAAGCCGGCTGCAAAGCCGGAAGACGAAAACCACAACACGAACTCCTCATCGTCCGCTAAGTGAAAGATGATTTTCGTTTGTTTTGGGGCCCGTCTCTGGGTTTCTCTCTCTCTCTCTCTTTTCACTGGTTTGTTTATGGGGTTTTATGTTTTGCTTGCCATGAGTCATATGCATTTTTTGGCTTTGAGTGTTTTTTCGTGGAGATTATTGGCCAATTGGCTTGCAACCGATACTGATATTGGGATTTGTGTGTCATAACCTTAAGACTTTAAATTGGTTGCTTATGCGCTGAGCCATAATTACTTTTAAGAAATCAATCGTACAATCGTATAAACTCGTACTAAAAATTCTTGAAAAATTTCGCAACTTTGAATTATACTTTGACGTCTTTGACCTACTTTATCAATGCGGCTAGTGCTTGGAGTTCATTCATTAACCTGCAGTGTTGAATTTTGATTGCCCCAGCATTAACCTGCCCAAAATCCTTCATCCCCTGCCCCTGACCATGGCTCCACGTCACAGTTCGGCAATGACACGCACTCCGGCAGTGCGCATACGCCCCTTTAGCTGGCCCCAGCCAGACCCTAGGCGGCCAGGGCTGGGAATGCATGGCGGTGACACCTTCATCAGCAGCAATACAGCTTGGTTAAGTAGTAAATATTGCAACAGCAGTGAAACAGAAACAAACAGCAACGATGAGTGTCAAGGTGGAGAGTATGTATGTAGTATAAATATGAATATAAATTAAAGACACGAATTATGAGAAATTCCAGAGCATTCGGCCAGCAGCCCAAACGGTAGCCACTGCAATTAATTAACGTGGCTAGCGAGAGGCAAGAGATTACCAGAGTCAAGCCGTGATAAAGCAAAGGCAACATTTGTGTGCGGGATGAGCCATGACAAAATGTGCGTGACCAATATCAATGGCTGGCAAAGACAATAGAAACTTTCAAGTAGTTGTCAGAGCAACAGCACTACAAGTGCTTATAAAAAGAGTTTTGGAAATATTTATGCTTTTATATAATCAATATGTGAGACAAGGTCAACACGGGATGACTCGACAGAAAACCAAAAGAAACTCAAAAGCATTGTGCAACTACTCGTATTTAAAATTAAAAATGAAATTTATGCCGACTGTTTAGGCAGTTGACGCCAATTTGAAGTGTCAACAGCCACAGTCACAGCAGCCACAGCAGCCCCAGCAGACTTAGCAGATAACCGCCAACAGACCACAAATCCACAATGACAGGCCCAAAAGAAAGGCCAGGGCACAAACCAATTCAGGCATGGCCAACAAATTTAGGTTCCAACCAGCAGCAGGGCGAAAGTAAAAGTTTAACGTAAATGTCTCTCTCTTTTGGGTGTTTCTTTTCCGCAGTCTCAGTTTCTTTTAGCACTCGTTGCACATACGAACCGGCGAATTCCAGGCGGGAGAGTGTAGCACTAATCAGGAGGAGGAACTGCAGCAAGCCAGATGAATCCACAAATGCTCTTGGTATCTTCGAAAACTTGAACTGCATTTTTTTAGCTTGTTTTATTTTCTGCACACTCCTAAGTATTCACTTTGCGTTTGGGTTACTTGCAATTGGCAATTTGATTATATAACCGAACTAAGCCGCGCTTCAGCTCTTCACAGGCTATGGGTCAAGGCCTGCAATTTGGTTTCTTGGCTAACCAAAGGTGGACACTCTATCACAGGCACCAGCTTGAGAGCTGGTCATTGGACTCGATTTCGATTTCAGTGCACAGCGAGACGACGAAGCTGGCGGGGCATAATTCCGGCTGCCCCAGCAGAAATTGAATCAATTTTTTCTTCACTTCTTTTATGTTTTTTTGCGGGCCCGCGCGGGTGTTTCCGAAGTGGTACGAATACTATCTGGGTAGGGTTTCGCGGAATCCGTGCGTATGCGCTATGTTCGAGCTCTCTCGAGCGATTGCCGCTTGAGTTCGTGTCTTCAGTCTTTCGTGTCAGAGCTTTCCCCAAAATAAGTTGGCCGAAGCTCGCTCTTGAATGAAAGCTTTTTCTGGTCTGGTACTGCTAACGTTTTTTTATTTAAAGCTGTGAACTGTGAATGTGAAGCTCTGCCACATCCATTTCCACCTCCACGAGCGGACCCTTGGCAAAGGGGGAAACCTCATGGGTTGTGAGGAAATACGATCCGATAGCGCTGAAAGGGATGAGACTCCTCCAATATAAATAAGAGAGAAAATATTGAAGAAGTTATTCACATACTTCTTCGAGACAAAGTATCCCATCTGGCTGTTGGGCATGTTCGAGTATTGGGTGCAGTGCTGGGAGAAGAAGTCGAGCCACCCGCCGCACTGCTGGGCCCAAAATCCAGTGCTGCTGGTGATGGACTCCCCGTAGTAGACGGCCGCGCGGTAGTGATTGCAGTTGTAGAAGCGCCAGGAGCTCACGTAGCTACAGCCCCGCTGGTTCAGCTGGTCCAGGTTGGGGTAGAAGTCCGCATGCCCCATCGGAGACAGCATGGAGAAGAAGAAGGGGTCGGTGTGAATGACGTCCACAAAGTCTGCGTCGCTGCGATCCAGTTTCTGCCGCAGCGAGGTCTGCATCAGGAAGCCAGGCCCAGCTGGGTCCAGGCCAGTGATCCTAGCCAGGGGCTCATCCACATGGTTGGCCACCATGCCTGCCACCTGAGCCCCCAGACTGAAACCAATCAGGTGTATGTCCTCCCGTTTGTAGATGCCAGCTTTCAAGAGATTCCCTATTAACTGAGCCAGGCACTCGGACACAATGGGAGCATTCGTGACAGCCCAGGGAAAGTAGCACGGAAAACGTACCAGACTCCCATACTCCACGGAAATCACATGGACGGGCTGCGTTTGCAGCAGGACATCTCGCACCTCCAGATTGGGCGTCAGGTTCCGATTGCCGATAAAGCCGTGTATGAGTATTTTCAGAGGAAGACTGGGACTAAAGAGCTCCGTCTGGGGATTCAGAGGATCTATTTCCACGGGTTGATCGCGGGTGTAGCTGGAAATAGTCTGGGTTGATTTCGCCTCCTCCAATAAGAGATCCGAACTCACTTTGTGTAGAGCCAAAAGGTAATGCGAGGATTTGGGCACTTGTTCTCTGCAAAGATGCAAAGTTCTGGTAAAAATCCACGCAGCTCCATCTCCGCCCTGGTGTACCCAAAGACTAGAAATGCCAGGAGGAGGTGGCTCCCATTCCAGCGATATTCGCTCATTGCAAGTGTCTAAACTGCTCTACGCCTTCGTTCTAACGCCAATTCTATTAAATTTGCCAGGCCTAACATTGAAAATTGCATAGGAAATGAGGGCCCATATAGTCTGCAGGTAGGCTGATAAAAGAGTCAAGGTTTCCAATGGGGCTAGGGTTAGCCAGTAGGTCAAGGTCGGTGGTGGTGCCAGGCGGTGTTCGGCTGGGTTGGGAGCTTTCTGCGGGCTGGGTTAGGCATTAGAAGCTGACATTGAAATTCGGAGAACGTAATAGATTAGCGAGATGCATGGAGAATATACATATCCTTGGTTTTGTTGGGTAAATATATTATTTATGTATTCGCGTAGCCCCTATCTAAATCAATCCACAAACCTTTTCGGAAAATAAGAAACGACAATAGTTTTCTACTAATTATTTTTAATAAGTTATATTTAACATTATCCGAGTTAACTTTAGTAATCACAAATTATCTTATTACAAAGGTTCGTCTTCTGCTTGATCCATCCAGACCAGTTGCTTCTCGAGATCATCCATATTTCTCTTCAGATGGTTCTCGGGATCCTCCAGCTCGAGGAAGGCCTCCAGTAGCTGTGGTTCATAGTCATGGTCGAGTTCATTGTACTCGGGACTCAGCCGAAACTTGGCCAGGTATCTGCTGTTGTCCATGTCTTCCATTTTTCCCAGGGCATAGGGCGTATCGTTGGCTGTCTTAAGGAAGAACGATCCCTTAATGTCATCCGTCACATGGTAGCCCATTAGGGCTTGCGGGGCGCTGGTAGAACAGAGTCCGATGAGGTGCGCCAACCAACTGGAGCACTGCCGACCCCAGAAACCTACGGTGGAGTTGATGGACTCGGCATAAAAGCGGGGAGCTCTCTCATGGTTGCAGCTCCCAGGATCGTTGGGGTTCTCCTCCATGCAGCCTGGCTGCTTCGGTCCGATGTTGGGGTAGAAGTCAACATGGCCCATTGAACGGAGCATTCCTCGACCCAGCACATCCGTGTGGATGACATCCACGAACTCTGCGTCGCCAGAATCCAAGCGTCGCGCATCACTGCCAAGGATGAAGAGTGGCTTTGCCGGGTCCAGTCCCGTGATCCGCTTCAACTTTCGCTTCAGATGATTTGTGGTCTGACCCGCCACCTGGCCGCCCAGACTGAAACCAATCAGGTGGACCATCTCATTCTGAACTATGCCCCGGTCCACCAGGTTGTTGATAAGCTGCGCCAGACATTTGCTGACTAGAGGAACGTTTTGCACCGCCTGGACATAGCAGGGATAGCGCACCAGGGGTCCATAGTCAATGGAGATCACATAGACATCCTCGTGGTCGAGCAGCACTGGCCGGATGAAGGAATTCGGGGCAAAGTCTCGATAGCCCGTGTATCCGTGGATGAGTATCTTCAGAGGGCGCGGAGGCTGAAAGTCCCAGGGATTGAGATCGAGAGGATCCAGCTGGATAGGATTATCCCGAGTTGAGCTAAAGTAGACGTCTCTGTGTGAGTGCAGAAATAGTGCTAGTGGCAGCTACTTACTTGGAGTAAAGCCAGAAGGTAACATTTTTATTGGGACACTCTCCACGCATCACAAAGCAGGCCGGGTCGAGCAGTCCGACCAGAGGATTGCCCTCCCCCAACCAAGCGAATGCTGTTCAAGGAATCCCAATGAATTGCGGCTCATCCGAATCCGATCGCCCTATTCCTTTACTTACCCAGCAGCGAGAGCCATGCCATAACCTGCATTGCGACCAAATTTCTATGACCGACTGTGTTCCGGCCATCGAAAGTTGCTGCTATTTAAGGTCTACCGATTATCTAAGGCTGCGATCTGGCTAGAGCCAATTGATTCGGCATATGTAAGCACCCACACTGCTAACAAAGCCACTCCCACCACCAACGGCAGCAGGCGTGTGCCGATCCAACTACGATTGGTGTCACATAAGAACGAAAGTAGTCGGAACTCGTGTGGATTGTGAGACGGTTCAATTAGAAAATGCGAGCAAAAGTGTACTTTTAATTTTCAATCATTATAACAAAAAAATAGAAACAAGAAAATGAAGCCACCAAAAATGTAAACATCTCGTTATTTTGGCATCCCTCTCCTTAGCAGTTGCACTCTTCCTCTAGTTCTTGACCGCCGACCAAGGACATGTATCGAACTCCACGTTTAAGCTGGTTCATTCTGGGTTCCTCGACAGTTGCCTCTTCTGTGTAAATGTTTCCGCGACCCATCGGCAAGGCAATGCAGTTATGCCAGCCCTGGGACAGGAGGATTCCGAAGGCAATGGCCACAGCCAGAAGGAAGCGGGCCTGGTAGAAGGCCTGGTAGCGCAGCCAGTGGGCAATTGGGATATTGTCCACTAGGTATTCATTGTTGGTCTTCAGGAGGGCGTTGTTAATGTAACCACACACAATATTCAGCACGATGAGCATCGGAACCCAGATCTGCACCAGCATCAACTCCACCAAGCCCATGATGATCATCATCTCCACCAGCAGTAAGAAGACCTGTTGCGAGCGAGTCGATGCCACTAGGTTGCTCCAGCCAGGGCGCCATTGCGTTAGCAAGGCCAGCAAGGACACAGTCACCACCAAGGAAGCTGCGTTCGGGACGAGCACCGTGGCTTTGTTATTGAGGGCCGAAATAACGCTCAGATTGGTCAAGTGCATGATCGCGCCGAAGCCAACAATGCACAAGTTTTCCATTTGATGTTTTTCCATGGTTTAGAATTTCGAATCTTTAAAATTTAAAAAGCGAATTTTTGGGAGTTTTGTTTTGTATACTTTCTCTACTGCGTGCGCCCAACAAAATGAGGCAGAGCAAGTGAGAAGGGGAAACTAACAGCCTACTCAACAAATGTTGTACAAAAAGGTGACCCCAAAAGGCCTTTAAATCGGGACACAAAGCTGTTCTATCTCGCGTAATTTTAACAGCCTCGGACCGTCAGATTTAAGGAGTTTTTTAATTTAAAAAAAATAGCATGTTTTTTTCACTTAACTGAAGTATCTTACAACTGGTTGTATAGAACCTTGCGATTCTGAAAAGCTGATGAATGCAGGTATAAATCGTACTCAAACACTTTGTAGCTGCAGTTTACCGTCTGGAAAATATTACGCTTTCAAATTCAAAAGTGATTTTTGTTTGCGGTAAATTTGTTCAATATATTGACTTTAAAAATTCTTTTTTAAGAAAAAAATCCAGTATTCCGAGTAACGACAAAATGAGGCATTAGGTTCGGTCAAACGGCTGCACCTTAGCCGTTAATACATAGATTTGTAAAGGCTGGGTGCGCCAATAATAAAGAATTCTCTTATTAATTTCTATAAAATGATTTAATTTGTAATAATGACACGGGAGAAGTATTTTTGTTGTATTACGACTATCTATTGCTTGCAATGCTGTAGCACCTTCGAATATATCAGATTAGTAATCTCCACCTCAGTTGAGGTTGCTATATCGGCTGGTAGCTGGCTCAGCAACTCGTTCCAAAACGGGAAGATTGATCTGATCTTCGTATTGTTTATTAAGTAGTCGATCAGTAAAGCATTGATGCCATTAGCTCCTGTCCACCTTACGCCTTTTTGAAGCTTTTGACTGCTGCAAAGGGAGGATTGATTTATTACTGGTATAATAAACAGGTAAATAGTACTTACATAGGAATAAGCCGACGACATGCGTGAATCTACGTCATCGCATGTAAGGACGCGGTTTGATTCTTCCGAGCTAGCAGCCATGGAGTTTTTCTCGATGACATTTGGTGGGGGACTGTCTCACCGTCTCTCCAACGAAATAGCAGGCAGAAAAGCCATATGATCTGCGAACTTTCCTTCACGTTCATCTCTCTCGGGTTTTGCCTCCATCTCTCAATTCTCGCTTTCAAATAATTGTAAACAATATTTTCCGCAACTCTGTGTCTCAGCACTAACCATACAATATATACATACAATATATTGTATGGTTAGTGGTCTCAGTCCACACACGCTATCGATAATCCAACTATCGCTACGAATCTCTGGATTTTGTTGAACTGAAAATTCCTTGTGCAGTTTTTTTATATGAAGTTTGCTAGGAATTTGCAGTTTCCGAGGAGCTGAATTATATTATTATTCGAAACTGCGTCTCGACATGACATGACGCAGCCCTAGTGTAAACAAGCATTTAGTGGTGCATTAGCACAACGAGGTGTGTTCATAACGCGTCCTAAAAAATACTATAAAATACTAGAAAACATTTCCAAATGCTGAAAAATCCTGAAAAATACTAAAAATAAGTATACAAAATGCAAGGTGTGGGTGTGTGAGCGAAGAAATTGACAACCCTACATCTGTTGATCCATTCCACCCCGCCGCGTCCCGTTCCAACTGTTTGCAAAAATGATAAGTAAAACAAGATTTTTAGCATCGCTGATTATCATCAGTGCTGACAATAACAGCTTACATAATGGCCAAACGACAAACCTGGGAGCACATGCGACAGATCTTCGCCCAGGCGGTGAACGCTGTGCATCCGGAGAAGATTTTCGCCGATTTCCACAACTTCGACTTGCGGCCGCAGCGGATTGAGAATTTGGGAGGAATCTGCATCAAACTGAACGGAGAACATCATGATATTAGTGGGAAGAAATGTCACATAGTGGGATTCGGCAAGGCCGTGCTGGGCATGGCCAAAAAAGTTCATATGGACCTGGGCCAGTACTCTACCGGCGGCGTTCTAAGTGTGCCTGTGAATACCCTGAGGCAGTTTGAGGAACCCATCCAGACTGCGGACGGATTGCGTACGGACTGCGGACGGAGTGCACAACACATCGGCAAGGGTTTAGCCGTCTACGAGGGAGCAGCCAACAATTTGCCGGATGAAACGGCCTTAAGTGCAGCTGTAGCTATCAAGGAGTTGGCCCAGAAGATGACTGCCCAAGATGTGCTCTTTGTGTTCGTGTCAGGAGGCGGATCTGCGTTGCTGCCGCTGCCCAGATCTCCCCTCAAACTCAACGACAAGCGAAATATAGCAGACAAGCTGATGAGGCATGGAGCCAGCATCCAGGAACTCAACACGGTGCGCATTGCTTGCTCGGACATTAAGGGAGGCCGTTTGGCAAGGTTTGCTGGCAATGCGGGACTGCTGGTGACCTTTGTCTTGAGCGATATCATAGGAGATCCTCTGGAGCTGATCGCCTGTGGGCCCACCATCCAACCAGTGCGCGGAGAATCCGCAGTTGCGGTACTGAAGAGGCACCAAGTGTGGGAGCAGCTCTCCACGGAAGTTCAAAATGTCTTTGAGGTGTCGGACAAGCAAGATAACCCGTTGCTACCCAAGCAAAAAGTCTATGTAGTGGGTAGCAATGCCATAGCTACCTCAACGGCAGCCCAACAGGCTGAAAAACTAGGATACATTCCCTGCGTTCTAAGCTGTTCTGTTCAGGGTGATGTGAGCCAAGTGGCCACCGACTATCAGCATCTGCTGCAGGGAATACAGAAGGCCAGGCAGTATGGCCTCTGTGAGGAGCTGCTGAAGGAGAAGTACGCCTTCGGAGATTCCTTCCAAGAATTCAAGGCGGCTTTAGAACAGCACTTGAGCAGTAAGATGCCGTTGCTGCTCATTTGTGGTGGCGAGCCAGTGATCAAAGTTTGTAGAACAAGTTGTAAAATCCAGTTTGAAGTCTCATTAATGTTATGTTTTTCAGGTCACAGGTCAAGGCGTGGGAGGCCGTAGTCAGCACTTGGCCTTGCTGATGTCGCAGACTCTACATCGCGATGAAACTCTGCATAATTGCACCTTTCTCAGTGCCGGAACAGATGGCATTGATGGACCCACAGATGCGGCGGGCGCCTTTGGAGACAGCAGCGTCATTGATTCATTTCTGGCCAATCACACTCTGGATGAACTGGCCGAAATCCTACGCAACTGCGACAGCTACAACTTCTATAGGAATCTCTCGGATGGCCACTACCACGTGCACACAGGCCACACAGGAACCAATGTGATGGATCTACACTTGCTCGTCGTTCCATAGTGGAATGGAATGTATGTAGGGCAATTCGTTAATAGAGCTGCTCTTGAACTGCAGACGGGCAATAATCGTTTAAATTTGTTTTTACGATTTTCCTCTTTAATTTTTGTCTATCAAATTTTACGACTTTTTCCATTAACATTTTTAATATTCACTCAAATTTAAATAGTTTCGAGATCTTTATGTTCCGAGACCCTCCGGAGTGACAGCATAAATGGCAATTAGCTTTCCACTTAGTCATTCCCTTGTTACGTTACGAAATCAGCAAGGCATTTAGACATTTTCGGCATAAATTGTCTTGATTATAATTATCCGGTAGTGACAGATGTGATAAATCAATTTGTATGTACGATTATTATAAAGCATAAATATATTTGTATAATACCCGGGCTCCATTCCGCTCCTTTGTACTGCGTCTCATAAAAATGCGCTGCTAATAAATCATCTTAATTGTTCGAAACGCCAAAGGCAAACAGTAGCAAAAGTCGCAGCAGCTCCAGCAGCAACTACAACAATAGCCAGCGATAATTGCAATTAAAAATGTAAATTTATTTGTTTTTTTTTTATTTTTAGCAACTAGAAAACTAAAACGCGACGCGCGCCCCGTTGGAATATAGCAATTTTCACTAACCTAACTAACACTTTGACTGCATATTTTTATAATTGCGATTTTTTCTATTTCTGATTCGTTTCTGTTACTGTTTCCCTGTGTCTTTCAGCGCTTTTCATTGTTTACTCGGAGCTCTGCTGTCTCTAGTATAATTACTTTGCCGCGCATTTGCCACCATTATTAAATAATCACATTCGCCTGTCCTGTCCCTCTTGTGCTATTTTTGCTCGATTAGATTGTTATTAACTGCGCTCGCCTGCACAGACGCTAGCCGCCATCGGAGATGACTAAGTTCTGATTCCTTTAAATCTATACTAGTCATTGCGATGATGAATACAAACAAGATATCAGTGTCATTTGCGTAGATGAGCGGAGAAGTAAGTACGTACCCTTTGGGGAATGGAATGTACTAGCTACCATATATCCGAAGATGATCGTTAACATATAATCACATATCTGAAGCACAGACAGTACGATTAATCATTAGCACGAAGTCTCTCGCAGAACCATGTTTCTTTATTTATACTCAATAATTATAATAATTAATACACATCCATAAATATTTATAAAATAATAATTAAATTTAAAATTATGAGGCCATCGATTTTCCAGTTTGAGGAAAGGTTTATAGATTTTTAATTTTAAGAATTTAATTATTTATTCGCAGTATTGTTCTGTGGGGCAAGCCCTGCCAGGAGTTTAGGGTTCCGCAGCATCTTCTTCTTTTCCATGACGGATTGTACCGTATTCCATAAATTTACCTACATTCCATTTTAGCACCAAGTGGGAGCATATGTTGTAAACATATTCCACTGGGTGGATACATATATCTTTAAAAATGTTTCCTATTTACAGAACGACCAGCTTTAATAGTTGTATAGCATCTAGCTTATTGTTTCATATTAGCCACCTTTAAAAGGTTCACAGCGAATAGCTTTTTGTGTCGAAGGTGCCAAAACACTATATTGTTTCATAGAAACCAGCTTTAATACGAGTAGTTTCACACGTGATACATTCAAAAATATATTTACTCGTAAAAGTTGAAATATTTAAATATATCAAGAAATGGCTATTTCAGTGGAAGAAACTATGTATTATCGTTAATTAAGGTTCCTTCCGCTCAGATATGCATAAGTAGGTTATCGTAACTTTAATCGTAAATCTATGATATACACTTACACTCCTCTTCAGCAGTATTTTAAATTGAAATATTGCAGCTGTCATCTGTGCTCCGATTTGACGTGCACATTACAAGTACATTAATTAAGCGCTGCCTACTTGTCGGGCGGCTCCGTCTTCGTCTCCGCCCACTCTCAGATCTACATCTGACGATTAGAAACACTTCCGCTTCCGTTTTCCTTCACTTACATGCCATCATCATCACCATCATCATCATCATCATCAGCAGCAGCAGCTGCTGCTATATTTAACATTATTATTAGCCAGTGACCACCATAAACTCCGCCTCATCCTCCCACATGGCTGGAGCAGCAGCAGTCGCAGCTGTGGAATGTCGCGTCAATTTGTCTGCCTGTGCATATGGCATGGCAACAATCTCAGTGTAGAGAATCGTCTGGTACCCATCTTCCCATCGAGTAGCACCACCAGCAGCAGCGGCAGCCGCAGCTCGCTGAGGCAGCGACGGCAACAGATACGGCCATGGAGTGCAAGTGTCGCGTTGATTTATTAATTAAGCATTGGAGCGCGGCAAGGCGGCAGGCTTGAGATACTCAGCAACGCGTGGCAGCCGATCCGATGCTGGCGATGATGCTAATGAAGTACTCGCTGGAAATTTTAATTAACGATCCCCGATTCGATTGGCATCGCGATCGCGTTCCCAAGCATAGACTCTTCCATAGAAGTGTTGACTTATGACATCACACCCAAGCCCCAGCAGCACCAGCAGCACCAGCAGCCGCAGCAGCTGCCTCTCTCTGATCATTGCCAGACAAACTGACGACGCTTATCACAGACACACACGGAGAGCATACCATACATCACACTGAACATTGCGCATACGCCACGTGGCCCCAAAGCGGGCAATTAAACAATGTTCGCACTCTGTAGCGACATGCATAAATTTCGTTCTGCTGTTCTTAATTTGTCTAGACAATGGCAAAGTTCACTCCGAGCAAATATAATATAGGCAAAGTTCAATTAGCGCTTTGTAGCATGCCTTAGTTGAAAGCACAAAAGATACAGAACACTGAATGAGAAGCAAGTTGGCAATTTGCATATTACTTCGAAATCGGCTTGACTAACCCCCATGAATCATCAGCAGAGATCTCCGGATGGAATCTCTTAATTTGAAGCACATGCTGGGATAAGATTTTTGTAAAATTCGAGAGTTGCAGTGCAGCGAACTCTGCCCGACTCAGTGGGACCAAGTAATTGACAGATCTTGGAATGGGCAATGTTTTAACATTTACAATTTTCGTAGCTGAATCATCCAGAGCCAGCCAAAAAGGGCACGGAAGGAAAACGAACTAGCAACAAAATATTTAAAGGGGCTTCCCCAACATTAGCTAGACGTTGGTGGCACATATCAGCGGAACGAATCAATTGATAAAGCTGATATAAAATGCTACATACATGCTTACATATGCAATAGTAAACAAATGGCTGTAGCATTGATTTTATCATATATTCTCAGAAGTAAATTCAACTAACAATATATTAGCATTTAGGGGGATGTTAATGTAATTTCAAGCTGCAAGGGAGTATAAGCTTGGATGATCTTGCAGTACTGCAACATGAAAATATGTACATACATTGAAACGATTATCCATGGCAAGGAATGGGGATGGCTATAATAATTTCATCCTCCCACCTGCCATTTATCATGGGTGTATTGATCTATTCATATGCCGAGTGTGCAGCTTAGTGTCAATCTGCTCTTTGCCCGGCTTTGAGCACTCAGGCTGCCTCCCGGCTCGAGACCATTAGTCCATTACAAATAGGTGCGGCAGACCACGGCAGCAAGAGCAGCAGCAATAATAACAGCCACAGCGAGAAGGGTCTTGGCCGCAGACGCCGCGGTGCCGTTGACCAACGTGACTGAGATGGAGAACACATTTGCGCTCTCCGCATCAGCAGCCCAGCAGACGACCTCAAGTGGCAGGCCTCGCAATCGAGTTGCTGCCTCTGCCTCAACGCCTGGCCGCAATGAGCGAGGCTGCCACAGCCACAGCCACAGCGAGTAATGGTAGCAACAGGCTAGAGCTGTAACGAAGGCAGCATCCACAATCCAGAAGCAGTTCAAGTTTGCGCCGAGGAATTCCTTGCCGCTGAAATAATTAAGCATTGCAACATTGTTTATTGTTGCTGCTGCGGCTGATGCTGCCGCTACTGCTGCTGCTGCTGGTGCTGCTGGTGCGGCTGGGTGTTGCAGGCTCGTTTAACAAGGCAGCCAAGTTCTCAACAAGTGCCTCCTCCTGTTCTACAAGTTTTTTTGCTCATTTTTTCTCTGCTGCTGCAGCATCAGTGAAGTTGGAGCCACTCAAAGGAATTTCCATTTTATTTACATTTAGAATGTGCCGAACGGACTCGTCGCATGTAAAGCGGGCCAAATCGAAAGCTATTAGAACTTATTTGCATATCAAGCCGGAACATGGAAAACTTAGTGGCAACAATGTTGCTACGGCGATACGAACAAACGCAGAAAATGGTCCAGAACAATTTCTCTTTTGTTTCGTTTATTACCGCATTAAAGTGGTGAAATAAACTATATAAGATCCATGAGAAATCATTCGGAAAACGCACTATAAAAGTGAGAAGTAATAGTTAGCTTTAACAGGAAGTGACCGACAGTGAGACAGATCTATAATTATAAATATATATGGTAGATGATCCTTTGTAGCTTTAAAATTTTTGTATCTATTGTAGGACTTGCAAAATGTATGAAGTTGAGGTAGGCATCTGTATCACCTCATAAAGCGTAGCAGTAAAATACACATCGATGTATAAGCACTTTGATTGTTAGTATTTAGCTAATTGTTGTGTCCAGTCCAGTCCAGCCACAGTTAAGTGATCACTTCCCATGCGCTTTATTTACGGAACTGCTAGTCGCCAAACTACAATTTCCCGGCATTACAATTGTGTGAAAGTGTCAATGCTGCTGCTGTTGCTGCTGTTGCTGCTGCGCCTGGCCATAGCCTCCAATCTCGATTGAGTTGGAAAGGAAAAAAAAAGAAATACTCGTAACAACAAAAATTTTCCATAACCTCAAAAAAATGCGTCGGCTATTTTTAAAATGCGCAATCTGCGAGATGCGTGCCCCTGTCCATCCGGCTGTCCGGCTGTCCGTCTGCCCGGCTTTCCGTCCGTCTGTTGATGCCGCCAGCTGTGTGCCAAGACAACGCAGCAGCCTCTACTCTCTCCCCTCTCTCTCTCTGCCTGGCCCCTCCACTTACAATGTGTTGTCTGCGTTTATTGATTTATTAGAAAATTCCAATGAACAAGTTTTAATACACGACACAGCGACCGATGGAGTCGATGTTGTCAGCATGCTTGTTGTGCTTTTTCTCCTCGCTGTGGCTTTTGCTATTTTTTCTGTTGTTGCAGCAGCAGCAAAGACAATGTGAGTGCGAGAGAGAGGGAGAGAGAGAGGAGTCGAAAGAGGCATCCAGAGAAGGGGCACGAGTGGCAGCAACTGGGAAAAGTAACAAGTGCAATATTTTAATTACGTTGCAACAACAACAGCACAGCAAAAACCGCCACAAGATCAGCAAGCTGCAGCATGTTGCATTGATTTGGCCAGCCAGCGCTGCCAGACAGGTGCAAATTTGTGCTGGGCCAACGTGGCGCATGGTTAATGCTGTATACGTGTTGAAAAATGCACCTTTGGCTCTGAACCTACTGAAATGGTAAAAGCCTTACTACATGTAGGTGGTATTAATGGTAGTATCCATCTATTTTATAGAGTTTTCCGTAGAGATGGATTAGAGGATTAAAGGATTGCCTATGAACAGCTTCCAAAATTTTCCACTGCCACCAATTTACCAATTTCATCTAGCATTTAAATTCTCCCAAAAATGGTAACACTTCCAATATATCTTCCACAATTATATTTCTCTTAGCACTAACTAATACTATGACTATTCCAAATACAATGGGCCTATGGGACAACTGTATATGTGGTATCCATTACTCCCAAAGACAGTCTGGCAGCGCCAATGTTCGGCGGCTCAAAAACCGATCTACTCCGTCTCTAAGCATTTTGCAATCAACTTAGATTTGCATTAGCAACGCTGCACTCTTGAAGAGCCCGTCCAGAGACGAAAATAAACCGAACCAGTTGAGAGACAGCAAAGCAACAGCAGCCGAAAAGTTAAATATGTAACAGCTCTGCCAGAGAGACCAAGCCAAAGAAAGTCGAGCCGAGATCTGTGACTGAGATGGAGACTGAGACGGAGACGGAGACGGAGACTGGGAAAGACTGAGAGAGTTGAAATATTGTAATTGTCTTCAGCTGTCCGACTGACTCCGACTTGTTTGTTATTGTTTCTTGAGCTGGTGTTGTTTTTATTTTTTTTGTTTGGCTTGATTAATAATTAATCGCATACACATACATATACACCATATACACACACACACACACACAAAGGCACTCGCATCTGTGTGAGCATTTACAGACACATGCAAATGTGCCGCTTGTTTTAATTACTCAACTTAAATGGCGCTTTGAGCGACTTAAGCAACTTGACGCTGTGCGACGTTGTAATGGTGTGCGTAGGGCTAATATATATTCAGGAGAGTGTGTGTGTGTGTGTCTGCCGATCGACTCTACTCTCACTACTACGAGCTCGAAACTAACTAACTAGCTCGCCACGGTTGCTGGCACTGGGGCTGGGGCTGGGACTGGGGCTGGCTGACTGGCTGGCTGGGGCTGGTGTGGTGTTGCTGCTCGGCTCGGCTCCGGCTCCGGATCGCTTTTGCCTCGCGCTGCCTGTTCGCCTTGCCTCGGCCGCTCGGCCGCTGAGGCCGCTCATTCAGTTTTTTGCGCTCAACGCTCGTTGTACGGAACCAAAAAACGTTCGTCGCCTCCGATTTGGGCTTGTCGCCAAATCAAAAAATTTGTTTACTACAGGCCCAGAGGCCTCATTCGAATATTCTAATAATTTTTTTGTCGTTTGTTCGCGGTTTTTTACCGCTGGATATCTACAACGGAAAAAAGTCGCGGAAAATAAGAGCTAAGACTGCAGCAGGCCCCAACGACAACAACGACAACGACAACAACAACGACAACTACAACGACAGCAACAAGTGTCACAGATAGCAGCTTGTGCCCTAAGAACAGTAAACAGCTCTTAAAGTTCTCTCCGATCCGATCCAATCCGATCCAATCCGATACGATACGATCCGTTGTGCGTCTTTGCTCTCCTCCGCCCCTCAGAGCTCGCCAAGAGTTGGGTTCCGCGATTGTTCGTCGTCGTCGATTTAGATTCGTATAAAATACAAATTTGTATTCATGTGTCTGTGTCTGTGTCTGTGATGGTGTGTAAAAGCCAAAAGCTAATAGCCAAAGTCTGAGCTTTGCCTGAGCCATGTGAAGTGCCAGTGATTTCCATACCGAAAAGAGCGCAAAGAAATCGAAAAGTATCTTGTGTATATCCATCCCATGCTGCCCCCTCTGCGCGCACCCGTACGAATATAATGTATGCAACGTTCGTGAACTGCCAGAATTGGTTGTTGTTGCAGTTGCAGCCAAAGGATTTGTGGATTTTGGAGCGTAACTGAGCGAAGTGCAGCAGGTGCACCAGGTGAGTGACAGGCCTCAGCTGGATAACGCGCATACGCCATGGTGGCTGCGTGTCCAATGCGAGAAACTAATCCATTTCTGGAGAGAGCTCTAGAAACTACCATTACCATTGCTATTACTATACTATAAATAATGGCATGGTAAAACGTGATACTGAGAAATTACGACACATGTATGCCCACATGGGAAGGCCAATAAGACAAAGGTTCATAATTAGCGGAACTTCTTTAAGTAGGTTATGTTTTACTCTTTTAAGTATACCCAATATTCTAGGCCTAGAAAACGTGTACATTGATAGGTTAGATTATTCATACCGAAACAAATCCCAGATCTATCTGAGAGTACCCTCTATCAAACAACAGTAGCAAAATCTCCCTAGAGTTTCATAAGAGACCTCTTTGTGTCGCGGCAGGGGTGAGTTTCCATCAGTGTGCGCCCTTATCTCAGCGAGTGACCCGAGCGAGTGAGTTTCGAATGCATATCGAGTGTCAATTGAATATTCATCGCGGCAAATGATGAACTAAATCAACGGCATTCCACACAAATCACAATTAGCGGCTGACACTGACATTGGCCATGGCAGGAACCCTTTGACCATGCCTTATAGTCGCTAATTTATGACGCCATTTGGTTAATTGAATAATTAAATGTGACTGGGCTGGCTGGGCTGGCTGGGCGTGGTTACACTTTACACTCTAGTTTTTTATGGATTCGACATCGATTCGAACACGATTGCATAAGCCCTAGAGCTAGAACGAGAGACGCGATCCCACACAAGTCATGGTCCACATTTGTAACTAAATCGAAATCTGACTCTGAATCGCCATCTGTATCTGTAGCTGCATCTGTGTTGGTATCTGTATCTGCTTTTCTGTATCTATGACTATCGCATTAATGCCGTCAGCTGCTTTGCTTTGCTAATCAATTGACGTTTTATTGGAGCTTACCACAGCAGCCCACCAAAACAGAGTTAGAGTCTGCCTAAACAATACTCAGTTGGATTATTGATTGCAATGTGCATTTGTGAAACGCAAAAGCAAACGGACACTGTCCCACTGAAAACACATTGGCTAGGTGTGAAACTGATAGCTTCGAAATGTGCATTGAAGGCACTGAAAATAAAACCCGATAACAAAACTAAACAGCAGCAGCAGCAGCAGCAGCAACAGCTGACGAAGAGACCATGAAGGTCTACCACTTTCGGAAATTCGACAAAAAAGCGAAATAAAAAAGATCGTGAGCACGCAATGAAGCAGCAAAGTTGAGGCTGGCTTCCATCTCCATCTCCACTCCATCTCCATCTCCATAGGCATCTCTATAGCCATTTCCATCTCCGTCTCCGTCTCCTCTTAGCCCGGCCTGGCAAATCACGTTGCTGATAACAACAACTAAGCAATGCGGCAATAATTTGCTGCCCAGCACCACCCCTGCCATCCCCTGGCACCTCCATCTGTGGGCAAAGTGGCTACTGGTCATCAGCATCCGAGGCGGACGCAACCAGTAACTGGCTTAGGCCAACATTTTTATCAAAAGTGGTGGCATTAGTTGGTCTCCGGCCCACAGCTCCACACCCCGGACCCAGCCAAGGCTTGCATGCAAACGAAACTGGTCACACTGGACATGGGAGTCGGTGGGGAAAGGACGAAGCAGAGCGAGAGAGACGAGACGAGACTCCCAATAGTTTCACTTATTTTACACGCATTTCTCAACGATAAATAAATTCCACAAGCAGATGCGACCAGCAACAACCACAGCAGCAGCCAACAGCCAACAACCAGCAGCCAGCAGCCAGCAGCCAGCAGCCAACAAGCAGCAAGCAGAGCCTGGCCCGGTCAGCAACAACTTTTGCTATCACGTTTCCATGCAAACAACCCAGCAACAAAAATATTTTCATTGGTATTCGCTTGTACTTGAATTGCTCCATGGAGTACGGAGAGCAGAGCAGAGGAGTACGAGGGTGGAGGCTGTAGGCTGGAGGCTGGAGGCTAGAGGCTGTGGCAGTGGCAGGGGCATGCACCAGAGGAGACAGGTGGCAACTGCAACTAATGCCAGCTCTAGTCAGGTGCCTGGTTGCTGCTGCTCGTGGACTTTGCACCGATCTGTCTGCCGTTTGGGCAATTCTCAGTCGGAATATTTCCGCCTGATGTGGCGCCCCAAGGCAATTGAGAATGATATCCGATACTGCAGGCTGCCGTTCGATGGGGCATATGCACAGAATCAAATCATTCATATTGCACAAGATGGGGATTGGGGATTGATGTGTAGTACTACTATATGGTATATATCTTTGCATTCATTTGTTTACGGCTAGGGCAGATCCCAAATATTTTCTGTTGGCTTTGGCCCCCCCTTCAACTTACCTCATATTCATTTACTGACTGCTTAGAGAAAGAAAATCTGATTTTTCGTCTGAATCTGAATCGTTCTGTGTAGCCCAAATGCTCGTTATCTGTCCACTCTCGCAGAGTTACAGATAGCCCAGACACCTGCTTAACTTTTATCTAAGCCAAGATGAATGAACTCGAACTCAAGGTGGTCCCAGAAAACGTTTTGGCAACTCTTTCTGTCTGTCAAATCGAAAACTGATCAATGTTGCTTTTTATTTTATTTCTTCTCCCAAATATATTGTATAAGGTCATCTTCTTCAGAACCTTGTCATACAGGTTTGCCCAGAAGATGCTAAAATTTGTAGTTTCACCAGCTAGCTACTGCTCCACGACTCTGACAATACGTAGTATTTGGTATCTCGTTCTCTGGGTTGGGTGGCTGGGTTTGGGCCTCCTCTGTAGACCACACGGCGTATACCTAATATGTAAGCACGAGTCACTTTTCCAATTCACTTTTGCTCGGGGCCTTTCTCCGCGACTGCCATCATTCTCAATAAGTATTCCTAAGCATCATATCAGTTTCGTAGATATATTCACGAGTATTGCATATGATTTATCATGTCTGACACTTGGGCCAAACCACTTGTCAAATGGGAAACAACAGCAGCAGCAGCAGCAGCACCAGCAGCAGCAGTAACAAGAACAACACCCAAGTAATAGCGACATCGACAGCATGCTGTGATTTTAGATAAATTCATAACTCAAACTCGACTTGTCTTGCCTTCAAAGTTCAAATCACTTGGCACTCACTCACATTCACACACAAAAACTCTTCAGCTCAGACACTCACTCACACACACTCACATTCACGTCAATGCATGATCGTCGGTGTTTGCATTTGTATTTCATTTTAATTATTTATTTATGCGTTATTTTTGCGCGCGTTCATTTCGATAAGCTTCAAATGGAGAGACACCATTTACATTTACAGTTATATCGCGCATGCGACGAGCTAAAGCCGAATACCGTCGATTCCGATTCCGAATCCGAATCCGATGCTGAAGCCGAAGCTTAATAAAGGGTATCATAATGGTAGGCACACGCTTGCAACGCGTAGTAGGAAGTATTTCTTGTAGAGCATAATCGATCATGAAAGTGATCAGCGTGACATCATTGAAACAATTTTAATTTCCAAAGATGGTCTAGTCTTTCTAAATTAGATCTCGGATATTGCTTAACCTGGAGTCTCAATCGTTCTGTAAGGGTATTCAAGGCGTTGGATTGTCAAAAGTAGTGCTATATCTGCCTGGCTCTTGTTTGTTTTTGTTTTTGTTCTTGTTCTTGTTTCTCCGTCGCACAGCAATCAGAGACAGCGTCAGCCACAGCAACAAATCAGCTGTTGATTCCGGCGAAATTTGTATTCAACGAACTTGAAAACGCCCTGCCCTTAGAGCAACCGAAACGATAACAAACCGCGAATCTGGTATTTTCATTTTCCTTCTGTTTCGTTTTTGTTGTATCATTTTTCAATGGGGACGCGACATTTATCAAGGGGGCCTTTGACCATTCTCTAAGACACAATAAGTTTGAAGTTTTACTAGTTTCAAATGTAGGACAGAAATGTACATATATACTCATACGAGTACATACAAACCAAAGTGCTTTCGGTTTGTTGATTACTGGGCTACGTAACAGGAAATTCCCAGAACAGTTTGATATAATCGTACACAAGAATGTAGAATTACATATGTATGCTGTTTTCCTTGGAGTTTTGCTTATAATTTGCTTATATTTAAGTACATGGTGAATAGAATTAAGCAGGCAATTTGTATATATTGAGATGGCTGATACATAATGTATCCCTTCATACCAATCGTTCTCATCACAGCTATTGTATAAAGATTTCTTATAGATTAATATTAGTAAATACTTTTTCCTGCATGGCCCACGTAGTACGTACGTTCGTGTATCGTAATTATTGGAATTTTCCAATGCCACTCTCCCTCGAATTCGGTCAGAGTTTTCCGATCAAAAGTATTCCGCAGTTTTCCTACCAATAACAAATCGTCGTTGAACCAATTAGCACAAATTAGAAACCCAAGAAAATCACATCTTCTGCTCTTCATTGGCCTCCACTCGGATATTGGATTACAGAACACGTTCTCTGTCCACACTCGGATTTGTTTACTGTTTGTTTGCTTGTTTGTTTGTTTGTTTGTCGTCACAATCATCGTCGTCGTTATGATCATGATCAGTGGTAACGGAGATAGCCACGAACGTGGGCTTCACAGTTAGTTCCGTCAGCTAAAACCACTTTCGGTTGGCAGCGAGGGGCTTAAACTAGATTCGAAATCCAGATCTTTACGACCTTTCAATAACATAATTTACATGTACATGTGCAATACTGAAATGGCAACCACAAATAATCAAGGAAACCATAACAATAAACTAAATGGCATCGTCCACGAATAATAATTAAAATCTATTGGCGTACATTTTTCTATAGTCTAAACCGCAACAAAAACAAAGTGCCTAGGACCCAGTCGCTCGTTGGCTAATTTACATTTTTATTTAACAACTATGTTCGCGTACTATATATTTTTATGAGCAAAGTATATACATATGCTTGGGAATATATGTTTGTAACTGGAACAGCAGAGAGACAGAAATATTAGTCAGCGTGGAAGTGGAGTCAACATCCTGCGGTGCATTCACACTCTATACGGAAAACTTTTGTGCGGGGCCCTGCCTCTAAAATGTTCCATTTTCACTGATGCAAATCGGTTATCAGGACAAGAAAGTGCCAGGCACACGCACACACTGGCAGCTTATTCGAAGTACAGGGTGATCCTGTTTTAAGACAAGATAAACGAATACTGTAATTATTGATAATAGTAGTAAATAAATATGATTTTAAAATTGAATTAAATTCAAATCCATCTGGCATATAAAATAATTCGTTTAGGATTAAAGAAATCTCAAGTTGGAAATTATATTCCTGTGAATCTTTATCCCCATATATCCACTCCTGAAACATGTTTCGCTTTGATCGGATAACATGTATGTCACGTAGCTCTGGACACCCTGTATCTGAGTGGCGTCTGAGTGTGACACGCGCTCCCCTCATCCAGTCCATTCCAGCCGGGCAGAGCGGCTTCTCTGCTGCTCCGGCTATCACTTCACTTGACTTCACTTCAATGGAGCGGCAGCAGCAGCGGCAGCAGCGGTAGCCGTAGCCTCGCAGTCTCCGCTGGTCTCCGCTTGCCTCCTCAATCGTTGCTGCCCCTGATAAGCCAGAGTCTGAATGTGCCGCATACGTCTCCTCCCTCCTTGCCTCGCTCGGCATCATTGCGAAAGGTCTTCTTTGTTGCTGAGATGGAAAAATAATAATAAGAAGAGGAAGAAGATCAGCAAGAAGAGGAACAAGAGGCATACGACCAAGAGGAAGAAGCTGAGAAAACAGCACGAGGTTTGCTGAGGCGGCAACGGCGCTTCGCTGTAGCAATTTACAACAACGGCAACGTCCAAAGTAGCAGCAGCAGCAACTACACTATACACTGCACTATAATATTCACTATGCATATAATAAAAGCAAACCACTAGCACAACAACACAAGCACAGCAACAACAGCCAAAGCGAGCGTCATCAACTGCAAACTCAAAAGTTGCCCAGTTTTATACCCTCGGCGATCCATAGATGCTATAGTTGGCCCATATTATATATTCAGTGTTGTCCTGCTTGAATCCACAGCATGTATTCTCCATATTTGCAATTATGGACGGATTAATTAATTCATGAAATTGCAAAAATAAGGCTCAATCAGGACTCTTGTTGTTGTTGTACCTCTTGGATATAGAGAATACATTTTGACTTAATTTGCCTTAGAATTGTAAATATACTTGGACTCCTATCAATTAAATGGACTCTCTTCCGAAAAAGGAAAAACAAGAATATGACTTAGGGGTTTTTGTCACTGAAAACATCTGGCCAAAATCAAATACCCTTTGTAAGAGTATTGAAACGACAACGACGACTACTCCACCAACTGGCAGTGAGACGTTGATTGCCACGGAATGCCGTCAAACAGGTTAAAAATGTAGGTAGAAATTCAATTAAAAATTGGTTATTTATTTATTTTGGCATGCACAGAGATCGGCGCGTATATCCACCGACTACGATATATACGTATATATATTTATATAAATATTGCCCAGATATTCAATTCATATATAAATATCTGTTTTAATCCAGCATAGAGTGTTTGAATAATTTAATTATGCCCGTCTCCGACGGCAGGGAGATTTCAAACTCTCGCCTGTCAATCAAATGGCGTCCAGAGTGACCGATTTGAAAGTGAAAACCCCGAAAAGCGCAGCATGGGGCGATAAAAACTAAAATAGCTGAGAATTTGCATGCGAATCAGTCAGGCGATGCAGTGCTTTGACCATTAGGCAGCTAGTTTATACCCTGTAGAACAACTACAAGAAAATTACAATAATCCTCAGCATTTTCTAGGAACCCCAACGTACCAATTAGCAGGAGTAAGAATAATTGTCTTTAATTTCTTAAACAATTTTAAAGGGCTTAAATTATAATCGTATACAAATATATTTTCAATGTTCGATCGAGGCGTACACATTCCGATATTTCTCTATTTACAAATATGTACCTGCACATTATGATCATCATTAAATTCGTCATAAAAATCATACTGGAAATCTTGAACTCAGTCCCATCGAACCCTATAAAGCACACTCGCTGTTCGACATGGTAATAAAAATACCGGCAGCTAGCTAAAACCGATCGCATTTGATTTTATTAATGCAAACCGCAGAAAGCTAATTTTAGCCGGGCTATTTATAAATCTCCAAGTTTTGCGGCCCACTGACAGCCGATCAAGTCATGTGCGATCTACCCATATACGTAAGCAGAGATATAGTTACGGTCCCAGAGCCCCTAACTGGTTGCGAATATTACGATCGTTATTATCGCAGGGCGAGGCGAGAGATCGCGCGAAGAGACAGACGGGAGCGCGACCTCAAATTTTTTCTGATGGATCGTTTCAATTTGTGACTGTGACATGCATGATTAAGATACTAATGCGATCGATTTGAAGATCGGTTAGGGCTGCGGCCGTCCCAGCTGGAAGCTGCCTGGTCCGATCTTTTTCCGCCCTCCGAGTCTGACTGATCGAGGCGAAAAATGTACACTAAAATTCGCTTGAATTGCTTCAGCGTTCAGTGCGAATTACTTTTGGCTGCCGACGTGTCGAAAAGAGAACTTTGACTTCCAGGAAGTAGCCACCCATAGATGCTCGTATTTGTATAGTATTTGTTGTATAGGTAGCCCAGACACCGCGACCCGATCACTGTTCGCTTGGGCGGTGGTGATGGCGATCGCAAATCGCAGATCGCTCTGTTTGATATATAATGGAAAAGTTTTGCCGTGGCCTTGTGAGGAAAAATCTGTGGTTATTCGGAATGGTGGCATGCCGCCTGCCTCTTTGCGAGCACTTTTTATTCTTCGAATTTACGAGGGCATATTTGTTTGGGGGATTTTTTGGCATCTCCCATCCCATAAAATTTCGACTAAATATGCGAAATAGTACATTTCAATGAACTTGCATGACATGCACATTCTAGAATACAAATGTTCTCACAGGCTATCGGGAAATGTGGAAATCTGTGTGGGCTGTAGAGGGATGCCGCCACAGGTGGATGCGAATAATTAAAATAATAGTTTCGTTGAAATATCACTATGGGCATTCGAATGCTGAGAGATTTAGGTGATCTCTTGGAAAACAGCTCGGCAAATGTAATTTATAGCGAATAAACTATGAGACTTTTGTGGTAAAGTTGAGGGAAAAATATCGATCATAAAACTAACAGGTACCAATATATTATAGTCCATATATTAGAACCTGTTTGTTTTATGATCGATATACAATTTACAATGTATTAAATGGCCATATTTACATACATATATGTATGTATTTGTAAATATACACAAAACTTGACTTTTCCTCAGTGCCGTCTACTTTCTATCGTTTTCTCAATTGCATTTTGTCTTTACGAGGTATTATATATCTTCCTCGGATCATTTTTATGTTGATAAATCATTATTATTTTCCAAGTAAATAAATTCCAAACATTCTATGGTACAATGGATCCTTATCTGTGCTACTGAAAGATGAGGCTTTCGATGTTGAATTTCGATTGTTACAAATACGAGTACAATTCATCGGAATAATGTACTGTTAATTCATAGATACTCTGACTTCGTCCGCTATTTATAAAAGCGTAAAGTATTTCCATCGAAATCATCTTCATCATTGTGTTCAAATGCCAAAGTGAGATCTTTGATCCTTCCACACTATTTTGACCTCCACACGAGTATATTCCTAGCAACAAATCTGCGCAATAGTTGCCCCAAGGCTTCCATCGGGTAAATGAACTATCGGATCCGATGCCACAGCCATGACCACAAACTTTAACCTCCCAGCTTATGATAAGGTGAGGAACGAAATTATTTACCTTGGAAATTCCATGCAACTTTCAGTGTGTAAATAATTAAGCCATAAAAGTCAATTGAGAGTCGAATGAAAATGTTCCGAAGGAACGCACAGTAAAAATCATTTATGGCATGGTGATGGGGATGGGGATGGGGAAGGGGGCACAAGGCAAAACATACAAATTTATGGATAGCCAAATTCACGGATAAATTAAAATAATTGAAATACTTTGAAAAGTTAATTGCGCTGGGAGAGGTGTGCTTGTTGATGCTAATGACCAAACATTAATTTCAGTGGGCCAAGAGCACGACAGAGATGGACTGAAAGAGAGAAAGCGAGCAGAAGATACTTATGTAGATATAGATACAATTCTGTATATTTGACCGGCCGGCCGGCCGGTAAGGCGCGCATATGTATGCAATATGTTTTATTCGCTCTTTTTCGATTTTTCGCCGGCCTCCAAATCACTCGCCTCATTTCCATGAACGCATTTTCATTGCGCGGCCACAAATCATAAATGTTTCCCTCCTGCTCCCCCAGCTGCAAAATATTTAGACAGATTTTGTTGCCAAAAGTCGTTTACAGGTGGCTGACTGGGCCGAGAGCTGGCGACTTTGGATGGGGACGGGCATGGGACTGGGCCTGCTGCCAGGGTGGGGGCAAGACCGAGACGGAGAATCTCTGGCGAAAATCAACTTTGCAGCATTATCATCATCCCAGCTGGGCGGCGTGGTCAAGGTTATTCCAATGAGGGGATACTCCAACTACACATATCTGTATCTGCATCTGCATCTGTATCTGCGTCTGGATTTGTGTCTGTGCTCGTGTTTGTATCTGCTGGCCTGGCACTGCAGGACATCATCATCATCGACAGGCGTGCGCTTCTTTTAACGATTTCAACAAAAATATTTCGCTTTCTGCGCTGCTCATTAATTCGTTTCGATTAAAAATTGTTTTTTGCTGCCTCTCTCTCTTTTTTTCTGCTCATCTGCAGCTTGTTATGAATAAAAATCACAGCAAGAGACCTCTGGGAGAGACTGGGCTATACCCGGTACTCGTTGGAGTACAAAGGTATGCTGCATTCGGGAAAATTTAAAACACACGCAGAAGGAAGCACGACTTGATTAGGATCAATGACTAAATAAAAAGTAGTTCTGAAGACTTTAATATGGAGATGTGATTTTGATTTCCTGTTGGCATTTGTTTCTATGTTTTTAATATCGATTGTTTTACCCACTGGTATTTATAAATAAATCCTATTATCGGGTATGTGAAAGTCGGCATATCGATCCTACTTGTTCCGTGTCGGTTAGGTTTGGTTTTGGCATTTTGTCTAGCGGTGAAAAAACAAGTTGCCGCTGACTCGAGTGCCTCTGAAATTTTTATTGGCAGCCTTTTTCGGGGGATTTGTGTTCTTTGGATGTTGGCCTTAGCTTTTTTTCGGTTTGGTTTGTTTATGTTTAATCGTACGCTATGTGCAATTGCTCTGGCAGTCCGTTTGTTTATGGTAGGGTTTGCTTCTGCCGCAGACTTCCCATACGGGCCACTTGTTCTCACTTGGGGCCTTGTTTAAGTTGGCTCCGGCCACTTCATTTACCAAAATATATTCAATTATGGCTGCACTCGGCTTATCGGCTCCCTTTGGCATATATTTTTTATTTAAATTGTTTTTATTTTGTATGGCTTGAAAGAGTCTGCGCCGTCTCTCTCACGTAATCATTGCAAATATTTCGCACTGATTCGAAATCGCTATTTTGTTGCTGTTTCGGATCTTTTTGTTGCTTTGTTTTGTTTTGTTTTGTTTATTTGTGTGTTTGTGTTAGCGGGAAATAATAATTGAAAGTGTATTTCTGGGAATAGAATTTCAACAATTTGTAAGTGTTTTAGCGGATTTTTTGCATATGCAAAAACGAGGAAGAATTTCCTTTCGCTCGCATTGGCATTTGATTCCATCGAAGTTGCACGAAAAATACGAAAATTGTTTGTTTTCAATCTGAGTTGCATTGATGAATGTTTGGCAAGGTTCGCGGGAAATCGGATCAGTCAGCATGGGTTGGATGATAATATCGAAGTGGAGGAGGGAAAACTGAAAACTAATAGAAAAAATAAACAAATATTTCTGAGCAATTTCTATCTGGGCTAAAAAAAATTGTAGAAATTTCAGGAATTCAACTTTAGGAACGTCTGAAAAGAATTTCATTAATTACCATAAATAAAAGAGCTGCCAAATGTACTTCCAGTACTAATTTTAAAACATTTTGTGAACTCAGCAAAAATTATGAATTGCACTGATTATATTGTTTTGAAATTTTGTTTATTAAAGGTGGAGAGTATTTAAAAATGAGAAACTGTTTCTGAACCAGACTGATACGAACCCGATTCCCCTAAAACTGATTTTGTTTATCTACGTATTCTTCTTCAATCTTTATATCGATGATACCATTTCACTTACATCGACCAAAAGAAAGTTAGGGCCCTCCCCGAGACAAACAATCATAACTCGACCGAATTTCTCGACAAACACTCGTATCACGCTTAGGATCGATTGAGACCCGTTAAGCGCTTTCCACAAACACGGCCCAGTCACAGAAATATTTAAAGCTCATTACCAGTGCTAATCATGGGAGGGAGCCCAACAGCTCCGATCCATCAGGTTAAAAATCACAATTTTTCCTTACACTTTTCCGAAATAGAGAGGGAGAGAGGGCAGGGGGAAGGCGAGAGACATGCAGATGAAGATGCAGATGCAGATGCATAGGGGCTGCAATATGAATATTTGTTATTTTCCAAGTGCCCACACGCTCTTACATAAATTATTAACAGCTAAAAGCAAATAAATAAACAAACATTGGGTCAGGCTACTGCAGCGATTCCGCTGACGACTCTACCTCTACCTCTGCCTCTGCCTCTGTTTCTGGATCTGCTTCTGCTTCTGCTTGCCGCATCGTTGATCATCGCCAACGCTAAAGCTGTCATCATTGATACCTGACGATTGTCGGTCCGAGCAAAGTTCATCCGGGCGCGGTCCGATCCAGCGTGGCCCTGTCCATGAGCATGCTCATGTCCCTGGCATTGTGGATAGCCACCGAATTTGCCCGACTGCCTGCAAACAATTAAATTGCCCCGCTACACACTATCCCCAGTCAGTCCTGGGCCTGGGGCCTGGGGCCTGGGCTACTCGTGTGCATTACCGACTACTTAACAGCAAATCACTAAACTTGTTTAAATATTTTAACTTGTTCGGTAGCTGGCAGCCTGTTTGCCGGCCAGCCACATTTGCAGAGCGGCAA
Source organism: Drosophila helvetica (assembly GCA_963969585.1). Taxonomy (NCBI): domain Eukaryota; kingdom Metazoa; phylum Arthropoda; class Insecta; order Diptera; family Drosophilidae; genus Drosophila; species Drosophila helvetica. The sequence goes on along the minus strand of OZ018402.1, from coordinate 13,855,670 downwards.
TATCTAAAAAATCTCGGACATGCAAAGCCTTGACAAAAGAAATGAACTGTTTTCAAGTGCTCCATGGTGATGAAAAAGCAGTGCCAGAGCCAGAGTCAGAGCTAGAGGGAGAGGGAGAGGCAGAGGCAGAGGTAGGGCTGATGCTCATCTCTTCTGTAGCTGAGGTCGTCCCAGCGGAAAACTACAAACCCCAAATTGAAAAATCATCAACCTCGTCAGCTCTGGATGTTCTTGCTTGCTTGGCTCTGGTCAATATTTGACTAAGAAATTTTTCACATTACCAGCGAACGGGTAAGGTCCAGGAGAGTTATCTTTTTGATACCCTGCATGTGATTGGGGTATGTTCGACTCGCAATAAGTTGAAGCAACACAAACAAGAGAGATATGAAATGGAACTCCGAAAGTTTTTAATTTTAATTACATAATGATTTGGATTCAACTAAAAATTCTATCTGACATCCTAAATATCACCAATAACTATTTAAGGGTATATAGGCTTTAAAACGACGTGAATATATAGTATGAATTAATCGATTACACGAAATCAATAAGTATTCTGGGCTTAAGTGTTCAGTAATTTGGATTTTGAGATCATAGCTCAGACGATCTCTGTTTGGCGGGTATTTTCGCATCGAATACTTTCTGAGAAACTGATCTTTCGTTCTTGCTAAGCTGCGCCGTGGTCCCCAGCCTTTTGAGTGAAATGTTAGCAACACACATACACATGCAGACACACACACAGAGGCACTGGCACAGGCCTGTGGTTGTTGCCTAGGAATTGTTTACATAGCAGTGAAGCCCAGCCTCAAGATCTTAGTCGGCCTCTGCTCTGGTCAACGTTTTGTTTGATGTCGGCCTCGTTAAGAGCCAACGAAGCCAACGAGTTGTGGCCATGTACCATACCATGTTGTAGCCGCTGCTGTAGATGCTTCTTAGGCTGATGCTGACGCTGAGGCTGACGCTGAGGCTGAGGCTGAGGCTGTTGTTTGCTCATGAACAGTTGAACGTTGTCGTTGTCGCTGTCGCTGGCTCTCTGCCGCTTACTTTGCATTAAGTTATTTTCATTTTCAATAGGCCGTGGCTAGGAATCATCGCCATCGACATGGACTTGAGCTGAACTGAGACTGAGGCTGAGGCTGGGGAGGGGGCTGAGACTGTGGCTGAGGCTGAGGCTGAGCCTGGGGAGGGGGCTAAGCTGCCTTCGAGTCCGAGTCCGAGTCATCTGCGATTCCTGGCCATGGAGTGTTTTTCTTTCGACGGCGCTCTCAAGTGCTCTCCAAACTGTTGAACTTCACTTGTTTTCTCCAAGCTATTAAGCCACTTGATCGAACATCTTTACCCCGACTCTCGGCCCATCTCATTTTCGGCAAGATGACGCTGCCTTCCAGGAATTATGCAAATTTTCTGTCGAACATTACGCTCGTTGTAATGCCGGACCCGGCTGAGACGACTGAGACGACTGCAGTGATGAGCGTGTGATTTATGCCCATAAATCGCTCTAGCCGCTACTTCTGATTGCATAATTAATGAAGTTCAGCTCGAGTGTCTGACAAGTAACAATTTTTGGTGGGAAACTCTCCGAGATGGATATCTACCTACATTTGTTCCCACTCTCTCAGATGTGCTCTCAGCTCAGATACAAGATACAAGATACAAATCGCATTCGTCTTCGGGTTTGTTTACTTTCATTCCGCGAGCCCGCTCTCCATCGCACACTCAATGCCCGTCCGTATCTTCTCTGCATGCAGGCACAAAGTTGCAAAAATGGACTTGCCAAAAGCTCAAGAGCCCCAACAAATCAGCGCAATTATCAAAAATGTTTCTAAAAGACCTCGCTACCTGGGCCTGCACTTCCCCCTTTCACTCGGGCATCGAACAGTTGAGACCATAAATTAGCAATTAAATGAGCTAGTGCGAGGAAACACACATTTTTAAACTAAATATTGAAACGCAATAAGTACTCAAAAATCTCCATGGGCACAGGCACCGGCACAGGCACCGGCACCCTCGAGCAGCTCGGTGGCGTCTGCCCAGGTAAACCAAACATGGGGACAGTGGGGCGGCAAACGTCTTAAGTACACGATTATAATTCACTTACTCGTATAGGTATTATACGTATAGGTGTAGGTTCTATGGAACTCATGCTGATCAATGAAATATTTAGTTGAGGACTGAAAAAAATACAAAAATGGGCAGTGGCTATAGTAAACTTTTCAGTTCCTTTTTCCTAATTTCCTTAGTTTCTTTCAACATCGATTTTCGACCAATACCCCAAGTGTTTTCCATGGGGATGAGTTGTCAATACTTGTGATGATATGATAAGCAAAATCCTGCAATGGATTATGTCCACATTAATCCATATTTCGGATATGTTCGTCCCACTGTTCGTCGCATTTCCATTGCTATCTGCAGCACACGAAACCCCGATAAAATTTGTTGAAACCTCGGGCGTCTCTCGCTCTCTCTCTCTCTCTCTATGTCGCTGTAGCGCTCCCAAGAAATGGCCAGGGCACACTCTACCTATTCTCTGGAAGTATTGGATAGAATGACGACGATGATGGCGTGGGGAATTGCGCGCCTCGTTTTTGGCGCGTTTGCGCTTTGCGATTAATGCGCTTGTGTAAATAAACAATAAATATTAAGTGCGCTCCACGCCGTGGGCAAACTGAGAAGAGGAAGAACAATCCGATGATCTTGTGAATAGGGTATGGAATGGAGGGATGGGGATGGCGCGCAATTAAATGTAGCACTTTATGCTGGGCACGATCTCTGGGAAGATCTCTCAGCGCCTCCATGGTGGGTGGCATGCGTGTACTCTCCTCAGCGCCCGGAGGCAGGGATATAGTCCCGATTCTCAGATTTTCAGCCCGTCTACCCATCGTCTACGTCCACCCATCTGGGATATCCCCCCATCCAAGTGGGTTGCGCACGAGCTGCATTTGGCTGCCATGCTTGGTCGGGCTGATCGAGCAACCGCAGTCCCGCTCCCTCGCTGGGTCCCGGTCCGGTCCGGATCTGGTCTCTCTTTCCCACTCAAGGCGTAACGCACAAATTGTATTGATTATGCGCCTGCCACTGCCATGCGCTTTTCCTGCACGAGTATCGGTACGGTATCGTTTGCCGACGTTTTCTCTCCTTCCTTTCTCCGGTATGCCCCGTAAATTTTCATTTGATTTGCAAAGCAATCTGTTTGTTGTGTAATAAATTAATGCACTTGGTTTAATTTCAACGCTGGAGAGGATCTTGTACATGGTACATGGCTAGGGGGTGGGATGTGGAATGGTGGGTGGTGGGTGGGAAGGGAGATGATGCTAGACGCACTCACTCAAGCAGGCCACGGGAGCAGCTGTTGAACTATTGCATTTCAAGCATGAGCTCTGAAAAGGTGATCGCAGAGGTCAAAGGGCAACCAATTGACGCCATTTGTAACAGCATGCGATCTCAAAATATATTCTAATATTTTAAAGGGAAAATAAGGATATTACAGATCTCAAACCGATAATAATGTATACAATTTTTTAGAAAAAATATTTTTGGGTATTTCAGGACTTTGTTGAACGATAATATACTGTTGATCTAAACTGCTGGATTGGATTATCTTTATAGAATCTATAAGGCATCGTAAATAGTTTTTTTAAATTATAATTCGTAGATTTAAATGGATTCATAGTCGACTTTTTAGGTTGATACTCAATTCATTCACATTATTAATCTGTTATTAGTTCCTTCGACCTTGACTTAGTCTCTCGAATATACGTATACGAGTACATATATCAGCCACGCAGAACGTGCAGATAGATATTCGATGGAAACTCCCCTTCGATTGTTTACAGATACATTTAAATGCAATTCGTTCCATAAATTTCACACTCTACCTGGAATCAGCCATAAGATAATAATTTTCAGTTGCTTACACATCGCTTATATAACACGAGCGTGGTCGATACCAGGAATGGCAATCTCCGAGCAGCCGAACGAAAGGTCAGGCAAGGCAACAAATTACAAACGCAGAAAAGCGTGGCGGCTACTTGTTCCTGTTGTACTTACTGAGCCAATTTAAGGGGCATATGGCTGTATCTGTATCTGTATCTAAATCTGTATAGGCACGAGAATCTGTATCCATTGAGTGTCAGAGTGGCGGAGTGGCTGAGTGCCGGAGAGCAGGTGCTGCCTGGGGCCGAGCGCTTCGCTTTTGATGTTGATTAATTGCAAAAGCTGTTGATTGATTTTTATTGCAAATATTGATAAAAAGTTCTGTATTAATTAACGTGAAAAACACGCGTTGTGTGTTAATTGGAAAATAGTTATTGAAACTAAACAGAACCCGGAGCTAAGTGAGCGTACGGGCAGCAACAACCAAAGCAGCAGCAACATCGAACGAACGAACGAACGAACAAACAAACAGACCGTGAGATACAAGATACAAATACTCGTAAGTTGCATTTTGTAGAACGTACAAATTAACACGGCCAAAAAGGAGAAAAAGAAAAGTTTCGACAGAGTATCTGCTGAGGCCAGAGTATCTGTATCTGTATCAGTATCTGTAGCTGTACGAGACGAGAGAGATATGTACCAGCTAGCATTTGATTTATGCTCAACTTTGATATTTACCGCCTAATAAACAAAAAATTAACGCAAACGCAGATAGAGCAGGCCGGATTATGGCTGTATCTGTGTATCTGTATATCTGTATCTATTTGTGAGCCCGATCCGATATTCGCTTTGATTTGTACTTGACATGCGTGTGTCTGTCAGAGGGGCAATTAAACAACATCACACAGAGTGCCAGCGAGGGCTTACCGCTGGCGGATCGGATCTACCATCTATAGTACCATTGTAGACGGCCGCTAGGTCTGAGGCCTCTAAGCGCCAGGGACCAGGCCACGAGCGTTGAAAGGCCAAGCGCTAATATTTTGTATTTGTTTGGGCCTCAGCACCGCACCCGAGAGGAGAACAGAACCATTCGTTAGCAACAGAAGTCCGCGGCGGGCCACCAACGTAGCCGGGAGCGCCAGAGCATGGGAACGGGTAGAAACTGTTGATCTGTGAATGATCCCCGAAAAGATCGGGGAGTTGTCAACAGACATAAGACAGATCTGAGGTCGGGATCCTCAACTTCGCATCTACTAGAATCTCTAAATCATTTTTCGCCTTGGTAATTAGTCAACTGAAGTGGCCAAAGGGCACGTCACTCGTCAGAGAAATGCGGTGCGCCTTGAAGTCAACTTTGTGACAGTCATTGTGGATATTCTCTTATAGAAGCGCTGGGCTACAGGACCAAGGAACCAGCTAGATAAGTCGCCCGACAGTCTCCCTTTGCCTCAGAGGAGACTCAAGCTCTTGCGAGTCATAAATCAATGAGGAACATGGCAATGAGGCAACATTGCATTCGCATTGCCGTGCCCCGAGCCAGACAATTGGCATGGCTAATGCGAATGGCAACTCATAAATTTATTAATTTTTAATTAAACTTACAACGATTTGTAATTCCAACGTGGTAGCTCCATTTATGGCCACAACTTGGTGACGTGACGGACTCGGACTCCGACTCCGACTCGCCAACCAGTTGGCCAACTGAATGAATCTCTGCCGGGCTGAGGCTGGGGCTGGGCTCCTCCTGGCTGGGCTCCAGCCCGGAAACAACTCATTATCCTAATTAAAACGTGCGCCATGCGCGCCCCGTTGCCATATATGAGCAATGCACGCGATCTGGCAATCGAGGCGAGTCCGCGTCTGAGGCTGCATGCGAAATTAGAAGATTGCCTCGATTGGAGATGGGAGATGGAGATGCACTCCCGATAAGATCCACCAACCTGATGCAGCTGGAATAGGTCTTAAGCTTGTGCATGAGAGGGATATCATTATGTTTTCATGAGTTATGCAAGTTATAATCCTGTATCCAAGTAGTCCAAACTATTCTAGACATGTAGAGTAGATTTTACTCCGATGATCCACTCACGATACTCCGGTCGGATCACGCTACCACCTCCAAGAGCATAGCCGATGACGAGCGCCTGTCTTCCATTCATACGCACTGTGGACAGTCAGTCAGTCAGTCAGTCAGTCGGGGCGAGCCAGTTAGTCGGTCGGCGAAGAGTGCACAGCCATTCACCAGACCAGGCTAGAACAGAGATGGACAGCTTCTCCGACTTGTCCTGCCCAAAACGGGATGGGATGGGTCTGAAGATGGGACAGAGGCGGGGGCTTGGAGAGGGGCGGTACGGTGCGGGGCAGCTTTCGTTCATTGTCATGCGTTGCATTTACAAGATGCCAGCTGGCAATGGCAACATTTCGCAGCAATTGCCCAGAATTGTTGCGGCAACATTGCGGCTGCTCAACATGTTGCTGCTCCATGCTGCATACTGATCGGTTGCGGCTTCTTTGGCTGCTGCTTGACATGAATGACTTTAACCATTTTTGGTCCTACAGTTAAATACTAGAGAGCAGACAGAGCCGCAGAGCAACAGAGCCACAGAGCATCTGTGGCGGGCACAATTGCATTCATAATGAGTAAATTGTGCCGCGGATTCCCTATGAATGAAGCTCGTAAATAGCTCGCCCCACTCCGCTCCGGCTGGCGGGGGGAGTTTATAAATTGTGCTGGCAAAGTTTATAAATTATTTTCAATGTCAAACATAAGCCTTATAAATAAACACGTTACACGAACCCACTAAAAATAGATCAATATCGAGTGGATCGATGCAGATTCGAGGCGAATCCCTCTCATTGGGTCAGGTTGTATCTCAATTGCGAGATCCACAGCAGCCACAGCCACAGCAACCACAAACTGGTTAAACAAACAAACAGAATTGAATTTTGCGAAAATTGAATTTCATCTTGCGGTTGCACTTAATTTGGCAATCGTTGCAATAATTTTGTTTACAATTTACGAGTACGAGACCAGGAGACTGCGAGCATGGGTATGCAAACTCTTGTGCCCCCCAAGATCTTCTCTGCCACTTCTTCTCGATTCCCATGCTGTGGTTGTTGCTGCTGCTGCGGCTGCTGCTGCTGTTGTTGTTCTGGCTGTTGCCTCATGCCTCGCTCTCATCACCACCTCGTGTTGCGTTTGTTTTGCGGTTTTCCTGCGGTCTTGCGGCGAATTTATGGCGACAAGGTGACAGATTCTCAAACGATTTTATCATCTCGCCAACAAAGTTCCCCACCAAACTTTTGTCGGAATCATTGGGAATTCCGTTCCGACTATAGCGCTTGAATTTTGTTTGCATTGGAGTGATGTGATGCTATGTGAGGGAGATCTGCGACGCGTAGACTCTTAGTTTGAATATTTTATGGGGTTTTTGATTTGGCTCTACCAGTAAAGTAGCCAGAGCTAATGCCGGAGCATGGAAAATGTAACATACCTTTATGGTAGTGCTGATGTTTACTCTCTGGATTGAGGTCTGCTTGTTGACTGAGTTGAGGAAGTATACCCATAAAATATAGGAACGAAATAAAGTGCTAAACATAGCACCGAATAGGAAATATAGCCAATATGGATTATGGATTACATTGCATTAAAAGCAGACATTGATTCAATTTAACTCAATTATTATTGTTATTATTATTATTTTATGTAGATATTAGCTAGGATGGCATCTGCGAGTTTTAAATCAGCTTCCAGCACCAGTAACATTTCATTGACTATTCCTAATTTTAGCATTGCATAACCCTTTCTGCCCATAATCATCAAACCTATATCAAAATCTTGTTTAGAGTCTATAAAAACTCGCTTTGATCGCAATTGCTGCGCAATCCGAGTCAGAATTCAATTAAAGTAATAACCCACTCATATCGAAATAGTAACTAAAATAAAGTATTGATGCATACAAATCGGCCATAAATATGAGGCAATATTTATGTAAGTGGCGATTATTGCGCCATTACAATTAGTTTATGCTAACAGTTAACAGCTAAGAGTACATTCAAGAGCAGGGCAACCACAAAGGGAGGTGAGTGTTTACAGCCAGCAGCGGAGAAGACAAAGTAAATTAATGTGTTCTGTTGCGGGTTCCGAAATAGTTTGTATAAACAACAGGGTTCGGTTCGGTTCGGTTCTCGTTCCCGTTCTCCTACAATATATCTAGATCTCGAGCGTGGTTACGGGGGAGGAATAGATCTGAAAGATCTGAACCTGAACTTTGATGGGGATTCAATCCAGACAGGAGATTGAGACGTCTGCTTAAATATTTATGAAATCATAAAATTTTATGTTTCCCTTCCGCGTGGCACTTGACACTAATGCCGCCATTTAGGGAATTTGTCGAGCCCAAATCTCTTCAGCAGTTGCTGTGGCTGTTGCAGTGGCAGTGGCAGTTGCAGTTGCAGTGCTGCGGTGTTAATGATGATTTTGATGTGCAGCGAATGGATTGGCTGCAGGCTAACGGGCCCATTTTCACGGCGATTACGTGAAGTACTCCCCATAGTCCAGATACCATTTCCCCGCCCTCCAGTACGTTGTTTGTTTTATGCCCGAATTGTTGTTTTACAATTGCTGTAAATAAATAGAGGCCGCAGATCAAAGACCTATCAATTAGCACCAGCTTCGATTCGATTATGTTGCATGCTGCAGTGGCAGTGGCAGTTGCACTTGCCCTGCCCCGACCCTTATTTTGTTGCAATTCACACCCAATTAGTAATAAATTTGAATGCATGCTGCAATATTCCCTCGTCTCGGATCCACGCTGCCATTCGCCACAACAGTTATGGGTGCCATTAAGTTTTATCGATGGCGCTCCGCTCCGCTCCATCTTGGAGCTCTCCTCACGGAGCGGATTTGATTTGTGGCCCACTCGAGAGGGCTGCGAGCCTATTCACCTTTGATATTCTCACACGTTCCGAAACAAAAAGCAACATACCTAACTGAACGCCTAACCAAACTTAATTGCAATTGACTTTTAATGCGCATGCGGGCTGCCCGCTGTGTTAATTCGAATTCAAACTGTTTCCATAAAGTGAAGTGGCCAAGTGGGAGCCATGTGGCCATGTCCCCCAGCTCTAGCCACACGAGCATACGTGTTGCTACACCATGAGGATGACGGACACGGCCAGGACGCGACTTCATTCTGCATTATAATGCCAATACCAATACCAACCCTACACTGGGAATAATATGTGAATTGAATTGAATTGTCCCCTGAGAGTGAAGTGGAACATGTGTACATTTTAAAGATACTTTGCAAATAGGAAGACCTCTTCGCATTTCCATTTAAAGAACATTTATTATATGGTATTCGAAATTAAATTAAATAATCCAGTAAGAAAATCCTCATTGAAAATGTATGAAGAAACAATAAATCAAGTCTTCAAATCATTCCGGTTGTACAACCCATAAAATTCATGGAAAATCAAAGTCATAGACCCAACATTGTTTCTCGCTTTGGATCCATAATTTTCTCCAGTGCATTCGAAAGACTCCCCCCGTGGGGTCACAACTGCAATACACCGAACGAAATTATTAACTGGCGCTAATAAAATGCTTCACAGTATTAATTTTGTCCGCTTTCGGTGTTGGGTTACCGTCAGGAATGCATAAATCAAGCGTTGCCAGGCATCGATCCCGATGGGTAATGGCCAGGCGATTGGAGGAGGCGGCATTGTTACCAATTTATAAACAAACAAACAAACGATTCGGACGAACACAAAAGACATCGGGGACATCGATGGGCAAGCATCGAATTACTACAAGATCAGACCCCAGATCCGTGCCCACAGCCCTCCATGCCGTCTTACAAAACGTTTTCCGAAGCGGGGCACACAAGGATCAGCTTTCACAAGATGCAACTTAGACTGTGAGTCCCCAGTCGCAGTCGCAGTGGCAGTTGCAGTCGCAGTTGCAGTTTACAGCCAGTTTGTCATTCATCAAACAACGAAACACACAATAATAACGTTTTAATTGAACAAAAGACAAAGCCAACAAGAATCCAGATCCAGTTGAGCAACAATTGACAATTGTCCGTCGGAGATGTCGTAGGAATCAGACTCGGATCGGATCGCAGTCTTTCCTTTATTCTGTCTGTCTGTCTGTCTGTCTGTCTGCCGTCTGTCTGTTTGTCTGCAGTTTTGCGGCTGCCTCTTCTTTTGTGCCCCCTGTCTCCGCAAGTCTTTCTGCATCTGTATCTGTATCTGTATACGTATCCGTAACTACCTCTGCCTCCCTGTCTTGTTTTTCTGAAGTGACTGTGACTGTCACCTTTCCATCAAGTTGAAGGCAGGCGGCAGTGAAAGGCTCTCCGTTGATGTCCACGTGCCAAGCGGCATTGTTAAGCAACTTTTGTTCAGGTTGCCCGAAGTTAATTGATTAGCTCTCCATACAGGCAATTCTGTATTATTCCAGCAGCGAAACAAAGCGAATAAATGGATAAAGGATCCCCTAATGAGGTTTATTTGTGGACGGAGTTTCGACGGGGTGCAATGTTTGAAAGCCACTGAAATCCAATAGCAAACACATATAATGAGTGTATTATATTTCATGATTGACTGAGGAAGATACAATAGTGTCTGTATCGTTATAGATTCACTCAAGAATTCTGTGAGCCCAACAAAATGGAACCCGTCCTTCGCTGAATATCTAACTTGAGCACAAACGGATCTTTCTTGGACTTTCCTTTTACCCCTTGTCAAAGCTTTGCTCTGAGAAAATATCCTTTCTCTCAGACTAGTCTCCACCTTTAGTTGCACACTCCGTATCGCCGTGAGAGCCCTCATAGTTTAGGTCTACGTCGGCGTCCAGGACAATTAGGATTCACTCCCCCGTTGCGTGTTAGGGGAAACAGAATGCAAAAAGGGATCATGATGATCCTGCTGTGTCGCAGGTTCAGGGTCCGGGCAAAGGGAAAGGCAATGGCCTGGCATGTGGTCGGTAGACAGCCGTCTCCTTTTCCTTCTCCTCCTCCGACTCCGCGCCGTGCCCCTCCGAGCAGTGTCAAGGAGTTTTTGCGCTGTAAGATGTTTTTGCCAAGCACTTGCCGCTGCGGGCCAAGTCGTTTACAAATGACACACGAGCCGAGGGCAGGAGTTGATAAATGAACTGCAGCTGATAATGGACTGTTTCGTGTTTCGTACGAGTATTTGCGGGATGATGATGGCGATGGCGGGATGGATGGATGGAAGGATGGTCAGTGAAAGTAGCGCCGATGGTGAAGGTTCAGGCTCGAGTTCCAGGGATGGCAAAATGTGAGATAAGACTGGCAGATAGCGGGCCATGGACTCGATTTGAGGTGGTCCCAGCCTGAGCCTGAGCCTGGGCCTGGGCCCCGATAAGCAGAGCCGTGCAAAAGGTAATTAAATGCCATTAAAGTTGAGTGGAGAGAATGCCAGCATTCGCATTCCAGTGAGCAAAGCAAAGCAAAGCAAATGTATCTGTATCTGTATCTGTTTATCTGCTGGATGCAGTGAGAGTGGAGATGCTGAGCAGAACGAGCAGCAAAAGAAACCAAACAAAACGAAGGAGGAGCTCAGAACACACACACACACACAAACACACTCAAACAGAGACAGATAAAGATGGGACTGGGACTGGGCGACAGACAAATCAGACGGCGGCGCTCGACGATTAACATACAAAAGGATTTCGAAGAACTTTGGATCCCGCCTTCTTCTCATTGTGTCTGTGCGAGTGTCTGGGTGTGTTTTGTATCTCTGCAGTCGCTTCTTGCGGTTCGTTTTTCGTTCCCTCTGCGCCAATGGGCATGAATCACTTTGGGGCCACGGCAGAGCAGCGCACCAGAGCAACAGAGCAACAGAGCACCAGAGAGGGCTGGGCATGTTTGGTGAGGCACAGCCAGAGCGACGACAGAGATTCAGGTTCAGGTTTTGGTTCGGTTTTGAACGGACCGAATCCTAAGCTAGATTCTAAAGGGCTCACCAACAGCTTCTTCCGGTCAGGGATAACTGACAAATTGCTTGGAAATATGATGCTCGCAGTTGAACTGGGGAGGAGGAGGGCCAAATGCCGGACAGGACAGACGGCGGCAAGTGAAGTGAAGAACAGGGACAAAGGCTACTTAAGAAGCCTTGGCGCCAGTTCCTTGGCTGTGTGAGTGTACAAGAGAAAAGCCACAATGTCTGGCAACGCTTAATTTGGTCAGCCTCCGGACCAGACGTCGCGACCAAGCGACGACGCCACTGAACGGGCATGGGTCCAGCGAGAAGGGATCTGAGATACTTATTTGAGTCTAACACTGGCGAAACGATACCCTACCAGCTGTAGGGTCTTGCCTTTGTACTCTACATAGACTGGCATCAAAGTTCTGAGACCTGGTATTCAGATATATGTCCTCACCAACAAGAAAGCTTACAATAACTGAACACATCCAGCATGCATCATTCCAAAAAGATAATACACAGATATATTTATTATTTATTTGTTATCCCACGTTTTAGGAACTATTCTTATACCCCCTGTTATACTCCTGCTTCGAGAGTTTTTTTTTATATTTTTTTCTGGCCTTTTTCTGCAGTTCAAGGCAGCTGAGGCGGCTGAGAGCCAAGTTAGTCAGCCAGGCGGCTCCACCTCCTCCACCGAGATCCGAGCGCCGGCGTCGTCGACTTGGCTGGCTTGCAGCACCTGCTGCTGTCTTGGTAACAACTGCAAAAGCCGCAGCACGAGCAGCAGCAACATCCACAATCCTTTGTGGCAGAGTCACGTTGGCTGCGCATGCGCGGGTGTTTTCAGGTTCGAGTCGAGTAAAGTAAAGAGTCATCCCGAGGAGTGGGAGCAGGAGGAGGAGCAGAAGAACAGATAAAAAAAGGCAGTTAAAATGCATTTAGCTGCAGTGCGCTGGTATTGGTGCGGTGCTAGCGAGCGTATCTGTGTGCGCGAGTGTGAAAGAGCCAGCAAGTGTCATTCCTATGGCGGACGCTGCCTTTTTTTTCTTCTTGCCAACCAATAAAATTATACTAATTCCTGACTTTTTGATTTCATTTTCTGTTTGTGCAACGCTGTGTATCTGTGTGGCTGCTAAGGATTTCGTTACCTAAACACACACAACCACATGCACACACATACATACATATACACATACCTATGTATATAATGTATCTATGTATGGACGCACAAACACCCGCAGAGTCATAGACACCAATACAGACACAGAGTCTTGAAAAGAAAACAGCTCGACTCGGGGGCTCTCGCTCACTCCTGTGGCAGTGTTGTACGGCCCATGGCCCATGGCCCATGCGCGATCCGAGCGATCCGAGCGATCTGGCTGCCTTTCTGGCTGGCAGCTTCAGACTCCAGCTCCAGGAATGCGTGATCGCGGCCGGGCGAGACAGTTCGGTTTCATACTTGGCTCATTGCGCTCGTGCAACACCCCGAAAAGAGTCAAGGTGCTCAGATGTGCCCCTCTGTGCCTCTGCTGGTTGAACTCGGCACCAAAACGGATTAAGGCTTTCGTAGTCATAGTCGACACTGTTTGTTGGACACTCTGGAACCACAAAAGTAAGTAGGGAATATATTGGTCTAACGCGATAAAAGAGGAAACTTTAGGGCTCATATAAAGGAAATTCTCGGGTGTTTGGGTTTTCCATAAATTTCCAATCAATTTCTGCAATATAATATTTTATATTCTAAAGTTTAGTTGAAAAAATAATACATTGGAAAAATCTAAAAAAAATGTACATTTCAAAAGTTTTCATCGGTAAAATTATTGCTTTATATAGAAAGTCTCGAACGAGTTTTCGCAAGTAACAATTCCGAAAAGTGATCCCTGAAAATGGCAGATAAATTCTTGAAAGAAAGCTACGAATATTACTCAACGCTCTGGTATGTCATTTCTTATAAGCCACCCTCAACGAATCAGAAAAAAGTAGGGAACGAAATTTGAGTGCGCTCAAACGATCAGATCCGAGTAGTACGTACAAATACTCGTATTTTACCCGATAGAGTACATGACATTCGACATTAGCCTTCTACATTGTATCCTCCAGTATATACAGGTCGGTGCTATCTGTAAGATATCATATATTCGAAATACTACTAAAATTAGTTGCATCTATGCAATGTCTATAGTATGACTTTTCTTTTACTCGAAATTCCGTCTTGAAACTCCACTTTTATGGGATGAATTGCGGCGATGAGCGAGCCATCGAGTGGACGGTTTGTGTGCGGGTTCGGGTTGGTTTTGGTTTTGGTTTTGGTATGAGTGAGAATGTGAGTGGAGTGAAAGAGAGAGGCACAGAGAACGAAGAAGATTTTTGACGTCGCGCTGGCTGGCTGGCTGGCTGGCTGGGAAACTGAAAAGTGGCGCTAGACGAGGTGCGTGATCATGATCATCGCCGCGATAATGATCATTCCGATGGGGATGATGACGATGAGGCGGTGGAGGAGGAGTAGGAGGAGAAGGCCAGAACCAAAACTTTGAGAGGGCGCGCTCTCGTGTGTCTTAGCGTCTGTCTCTCTCTCTCAAGTATTGCTCTCAAAGTGGAGCTGCCGAAGACGAGAAACGAGCGGCGAACGGCGAACGTCGAACGGCGAACACTCGAAAGCCGAACACGAGCGAGCGAGCCGAAGAGGCTTAGGTCGGTCGGGTGTTACTGTATCTGTATCTGAGTATCTGAATCAGGTAGAGGTAGACAGAAAGGCGTTAGTCGTTCCACAGCGCTGATCGAGTTTAAAACTATTCCGCTGCACGGAGAGCATAGAGCGGAAGCCAAAGTAAAAACTTAACGTAACGAAAAACACATCCAAAAGCTTTCAAAGTTCAGTGGTTAAAGAAAATCGTACAACGGCGCGTTCCCAAACCCAAACCCAAGCCCAAACGATATACATATATATATTTATATAGAAAATTTGATGCAGAAACAAAGAAATCGATGAGTGGTGTGTGGTGCCAAGTGGTGCGTGTGTGCGGTGTGTGTGCGGTGTGTGTGGTGTGGAATGGAATGCCAACCGACAAGTTGTAAAGGGAAACCCTGAAATCCGAACAGCCGCCAGCCAGCGGCAACAAACAAAACTGTGAATACGCAGCAGATACTGCCAAAGAGATACAGATACATCTCTTGTCTCTCGCGTGTGTAGTGCGCATCGAAAACAACAACAAAAACAACAACAAAACAAAAACAACAACAACCAGCAGAAGCAACAATAAATCTGCATAAACAATTGAGTCTCTCCTTGGAAAAAATGTGGATTACAGCTGCAACACGGCCCCGCTGCCGCGGCGAGTGCTCGGGCTCGGACAAATGGCAAACGGGAAGAAAGTAACTGAATCCGAATGACAAGTGTATCTGCCAGATACTCACTGGGGAGAGTGTCATGTGCCGCGGCATTCCGACCACAGCAACAACACGAAGCACAAACGCCCTGCGCCTGGAGTGCGGCAATACAATTTTCAACAAGAACTTGATCTACTTCATCTACAATTATCGCAAGCGAAAAACCAAACCAAACGGAGATGCAGTAGCCGAAACACGCACGCCACAGACACAGACACAGATACACAGTTACGAATACAGTTACTGGTACAGGTACAGATGCAGATGCAGATACAGAGCGAGTGAGAGTGAGAGTGAGAAGTCCCTATCAGATATTTACACAAACGTGATTTATTTGAAAAGCGAAACGAGAGGCACAACAACAACAGCACTGAACGGAAGCCTCAAGTGCCATAAACATCTGTAAATTGTGCAAATATATCGGAGTGTAACCAAAAGCCGCACAGCGCGATAACGCACTCGCACTCGCAGTCGCTGTCGCACTCGCAGTCGCTGTCGCAGTGGCCGTCGAAGACGTCATAAATTCAGTGGAACGAAAGGTGTCAGCCCAGGCTATAGACCACGACAAGACCCCGACCGACGAGACAGTTGGTCGCTTTTATTTTGCTTGCTTTTCGGGCAATCCATCAATATCTCTCTATATACAAACGGCGCTCAAATTAACGACTAAACACATGTCGTATAAATACCCACACATACGGGCCCACAAATCCACAGATCTAATATCAAGCGATATCATTCAACCATAGGAAACTTTATAAGACTGAGGTGAGTGCCGAGCCGAGCCGAGCCAGGGGTTTTCTTCTCGATATGCATTATTTTCTCCCGCTTTTCCTAACCCAACCCCGCGACGGAGCCTAAGCTTATGTAAATGTGTCCAAAAAAGAAAAAACCCACAAGTGAAAATCTGAACTTGGACGAGCTGTGAGAACCGCACACAAAACTGAACCATTGCATAACCAGAGTGGCATTCGATACGGAAAATTTGATATTGTTTGGGGAATGTTTGGGGGGAATACTTGCCGGACGGCATGTGGCTTCCAGGGAGAGGCGATATCATTTCGAGTTGTTCTTTGACTCCAAAGCTGGAGAATTATCATTCGGTTTACTAGAACTATACAGTAGAATAAATATCCTTCAAAGTTCCAAAGTTATTCCAAAGTTTCGAGATTTATATCCTGTAAAACATGGTGATTTCCTTAGCAATCCAATATACAGATTTTTCGAACCATCCCCCTCCCTATAGAGAGGGCGTGAGTCTCGTCTCGTACACCTCACTAGCACGAACGAATCTTGACTCCCTTGCAGCCCCTGCGCATCCTCCACCAGACTTAATCAAAATATTTCTCCACGTACATCATAATTGTATTGTGGACTATCTAGTCTTCTGGGAATTCGATTGACCTTTGTTGGCCCGCACAATAAAGTACCGTTCTGAACAAAAACTAATAATTTTCGAAGATGAGGCCCTCTTAAAAGGTGGAGAATAAAAAGAGATGGTCCCATAAAAAGCGGCGGCAAGGACAAAACAAAAACGTCAACATCCTGGGGACATAAATTACCCGAGAAAATATAGATTTCGATGCAGTTTATTTCTATTGTATCTGGATCTTTGGCCCGGCGAGGCTTTTGTCTGCGTTTGCGTTTATTATTAACCAATCTAATTGCTGACGTTGTGCGGCACAGATATAAATGTTTCTGTAATTGTGTGTGTGTGTGTGTGTGTGTGATGATATTGGGTAACCGGAATGAAACGTTAATAAAAAATGTGTCAATTTGCGAAACATTTCGAGGTTTTTATATTTATTTTCATTTTTAAGTCTTTGAAGTCTTTGAAATTTGAACTTTAGCATGGGCTTGCGACATTTCACAGTTCGAATGGAGGCAAGTCCGCTCTATAATTCATTGAATGGACAGCGCAGAGCTTGAAAATCCCAGAAATCCCCAGGGTGGGCAGGTAGAGGCGAGGCTAGAATGTGGGAAATGTTGGAAAACAAAATGTAAATACAGGAGAACATCAAACTGAAACTGAAACTCAAACCGCACGCCAGCCACAAAACCTAGAGAGTTCTGGGAACGTATTAAAGACAAACAACAAATTATGAACAAATCATAAACATATTTATGAAATTCACCCATTTCATTCACCCTTCCCCCGCCCCGCTCCACACCGATCCGACTAGCTCTCTCTCCCTCGCATAAGATTTCCCAATTTTCAATCCGTCTTATCAGAGCTGGAAGATCTTTTTCAGCCCTCACCGCCGGATGAGGACTGGAGGCCTCTGTGCTCTCTGCTCTCTGCTTTCTGGTACGGGGACGGGGACGGTGACTGGGACTGGGACTGCTGCACCCCCCAGCGTGTGCCATCTTCCATTCTCTTCCCAATTTAACAATTTTCGAAAATTCCTTTTGCGCCCAAGCGCCCTGTCATATAACAAATTTTTTTAGTACAAGATAAGATGCGTATCTTTATGTGAAGAACAACATGTAATTTGTTCTAGGTGTGTGTGCCTGTACCTTTTGGGCGCATCTTGAGATAAAATCTTGGAAATTTATTGCCTATAACCAAAATATATAGAATACTTCTAATAATTTTCATAAATTTTCCAGATAAGTGGGTTTTTAGTTTTTGGTTTTGATTCTCTGTGAATTGCCGCCTGTTTATAAATCAAAGCGCTGCGATAAGAACGTGGATTGAAACCTCTCTAATAACCGAAAACTTGCATCGAACCCCACATCGGATTGACCAGGGGGCCTCCAAGGGGTCTGGGGGAAAGGGGGCCTTACGGGACTATATTGAATTTCTAAGCGTAGACATAAAACGGGGCACAGCGAATGCTTTTGGTATGCCGATATGGCCCAGAAGATCGCGTGTCAGTCCGAAAGGTGCAATGTCCGCCCGGATTGCAACACTTGCATACGGGGGGTGGGGGGCAGGGTTGGATATGAGTGCAGCAGAGACAGAGACAGAGAGAGAGAGAGAGAGAGAGAGAGCCGAGCCAGTGCCAGTGCCAGCCATTTTTTAGTTGCACCTTTCACCCTTGTGGGCCATAAAAGTTTCGAGGTCTGCCCTGCCAGAGCAGGCGCTTCTTGAAATGAAATGTGCCAAGAAGAGTGCCGGGGTGACGGGGTGCCGGAGTGCCAAAGGAAGCGGCAGCGACGACGAGTCGCAGTCGGCGTCTCCCACGCAGCGACGCCGGCCGCAGCAGCGCTGCCTCTACCTGTGGTACCTGCCGAAAGAGCCCGATCGTGTGCCTCTCAGTCGAGCATCGCACGTCGTCGGGCACACACAGGCGCACACACACACACACACAGGCAAGCAGACAGAGTGAGCGAAAGAGCTGGGCCAGGCCTGTATAGTCGTCTCGCTTCAGCTCAGGGCTGCACTCAAGCACTCAAACGCTTGAGTGAAAGAGCGGAGGACTGGACTGATCGACTGATCCGAAGAGTAACCCTTTTCGACAAATGCTAAACCATTTCTCCCATGTTTCTGTATCGTTCCAGAGTTGCAAGCGACCATGCGCGCATGGATTCTACTCCTCGCAGTGCTGGCGACTTTTCAACCGATCGTTCAAGTTGCTAGCACCGAGGATACGAGTATATCCCAGAGATTCATCGCAGCCATAGCGCCTACCCGCACTGAGCCATCAGCAGCAGCAGCAGCTGTGGCAGTCACAGCAACGGCAACGGCAACAGCAACACCAACAGCAACAGCAACAACAGCATTAGCAAAAGCATTTAATCCCTTTAACGAATTGCTCTACAAAAGCAGTGATAGTGATAGTGATAAAAACCATCTAAATAACAACAAAAACCACAACAACAACAAAAGCAACAAAAGCAACCTAAATAAAGGCCCGAGGAATACCAAAAACAAGGCCAATAAACATAGCAAAAGTGACGCGAATCGACAGTTCAACGAAGTGCATAAGCCAAGAACAGACCAATTAGAAAATTCCAAAAATAAACCTAAACAATTAGTTAATAAATCCAACAAAATGGCTGTCAAGGATCAGAAGCATCATCTGCAGCAGCAGCAGCAGAAGCAGCAGAAGCAGCAGCAGCAACATCACAAGCCAGCGACTACGACTGCGCTAACATCCACAGAATCTCATCAATCCCCGATTGAAACAATCTTCGTGGATGATCCCGCCCTGGCCCTGGAGGAGGAGGTGGCCTCCATGAATGTCCCCGCCAACGCAGGGGCCATCATCGAGGAGCAGGAGCCGTCGACCTATAGCAAAAAAGAACTCATTAAGGATAAACTGAAACCAGATCCCTCAACTCTAGTCGAGATCGAGAACAGCCTTCTGTCGCTGTTCAACATGAAGCGGCCGCCCAAGATCGATCGCTCCAAGATCATCATCCCCGAGGCCATGAAGAAGCTCTACGCCGAGATCATGGGCCACGAACTGGACTCGGTGAACATACCCAGGCCAGGATTGCTGACCAAATCAGCAAACACAGTGAGGAGTTTTACACACAAAGGTGAGTTTACCCAACAACATTTCGATCGTATATCGTACATATAATTCGATAGTATCCAAATCGGGGACATTTTTAGCATGTACGAGTAAGAGGTTCGTAGCATGGTTATGGTAAAGATAGCTCTATAATAAAAAGATGTAGTTTCAAGTATGAGATATTATTCAAATTTTTGGAAATGCTTTCAAGGCATTACAGACAGGAGAAATACCAATTCTTGAGCGCCGTCCTAGAGGGCCCTTCTGATTTCCATTCTTCATTTCTTTGCCTCAATTAATTATCAAATTATCGTTTTCAAATGCGAGTAGTATCTGTTGGCGTGGAAGTCATTGCACATGGACAGCTGACCGATCTCTAAAAGATTATTTAGTTATCAGCTCCAGTTTGACATTTGTCTCATTAATCGTTCATTTCGATTATGCGGCTCATTTAGGATGGATATCCAGCTAAAATAAATAAAAGATGGAGCATGTACATAAATACATTACTTGGGAGTATTTACATACATATTTACATAGGTTTCCACTCAGAAGAGGCTACTAGACTTTGTGGAAATTTTATTAAATAACTAAATGCTTTCAGTTTAATTGAAAATGATTTTAATGTGCCGTCATCGCTATCTTACACTAAAACATTGATAGTTTTTCCATGTAATTTTTCACCTGCTCTCTGTCCGGCATAGCATATGTGCCCTGGAAAAGGATTCAGGATCTCTTGCTTTGATTTCCCCTTATTTCCACTCATGGAAAACGCGTACTTTCCGCTACTAAAACGCGAATGAAGAGCGAATCGGGATTTTCCCTGAAATACTGTTTCATCTAAACGATTTGCATACCTGCGCGGGTGCATCATTCAAGCAAGCGTGAAAAACTGTGGAATCACGCGGAAATTCCGCAGCTTTTCAAAATGAACAGAGCGCTGGAGAGGGTCGCAGGCGAAAAGGACAGTGCAGCAGTGCGTCCTTTTACCTGCAGTGCCGTTATCCGTGCCCAAAAGTGACCTTGAAAAATTTCAACGGAATTACACCCGGAATGTTTAGCGCATGCGCTAAATGGCTTTTATATTGTATTTGTAGAAATAACAATTATTATTAAAACGTATTTCGCATTATTTTCCGCAGGATTAGAGGGACGAACAATAAAGCAGTTAGAGCAGGGCAGGCTAGGCCGGGGCCGGGGTGTCGAGTCCTGAGTCCTGAGTCCACGACACACAAGCAACAGGTAACCAAACCAATCCAGTCCAATCCAATGCAAGCCAAACCAGCATGGCAAAGTGTCTAGGGCCAAGTGTCTAAGCCTCAGTTTGGTTTGTCTTGGCTACGCTTCAGTTTTGGTTACGGATTCGGGTGCGGTGTCCGCAAAATGCAACTGCAACTGCAACATCATCTGTGTCTGTGTCAGTGTCTGTGTCTGTGTCTGCGTAGGGTTTCGGTTCGGTTCGGTTCTTGATTCTCAAAAGAATTTACGACTATTTTCCTTTTGTGTGTGTCTTGTGTGTACTCGAGTGGTAAGAAGTGGTAAGCGGCAGCGGCATCGATTCAAATTAAGATTTTTCAGCAAGCGTGCAGAGTTTGCACCTTGCCGGATCCTCAAAGGTAGGCCAGGGTGGGCCGGAGTCTTTAGCACAGGCGCCAGTCGTAAAAAGGCGGCTGGACATCGACATCGACAACGACAACTGGAACGTGCGATTTTCGACCTGTTTTCCCGTTTTCTGTTTTCTCTGAGGAAACTGCCACGCATGCATGCACCTTCCACTCGAGCAGTGAGAGTATTTAAGCAGGGGGTACTTATAAGGACAGGTAGAAGCCAGGAGAACATGCTCGAATAGATCAGAAGATCACCTGCCGTGGTACGCAAATTCCAGTCCGTCCAGTTTTTATGTCTCCACTGATCGAGAATATTGCTGTTGATCTTGTGGATTATCCAACTTGATTCCCTGATCCGTACTTATATCGAAAACCCTTTTTCCTGATCCGGATATCGAAATCTCTCCCACACTGTGCCCCGTACTCTTATCGAAATTGTCCTCTGCTCTGATCCTACATCCTATTGAAACTGTCCTTCTTCTTTTTTTTTGATTGCAGATAGTAAAATCGACGACAGATTTCCTCATCATCATCGGTTTCGGTTGCACTTCGACGTGAAGAGCATACCCGCCGATGAGAAGCTGAAGGCCGCCGAGCTGCAGCTGACCCGGGACGCGCTCGCGCAGGCGGCGGTGGCTTCCACGTCGGCGAACCGGACACGGTACCAAGTGCTCGTATACGACATTACCCGTGTGGGTGTCCGGGGACAGCGCGAGCCGAGCTACTTACTGCTCGACACGAAGACAGTGCGTCTGAACAGCACCGACACGGTGAGCTTGGACGTGCAACCTGCCGTGGATCGGTGGCTGGCTACACCGCAAAAGAACTACGGCCTGCTAGTGGAGGTGCGGACGATGCGCTCGCTCAAGCCGGCGCCGCACCATCATGTTCGCTTGCGCCGCAGCGCGGACGAAGCGCACGAGGAGTGGCAGCACAAGCAGCCGCTGCTGTTCGCCTACACGGACGATGGGCGGCACAAGGCGCGCTCGATACGGGACGTGAGTGGGGGCGGCGGTGGTGGGGGGGAGGGTGGAAAGGGCAACGGCGGTGGCAGGAATCGGCGGCACCAGCGGAGGCCAGCGAGGCGCAAGAACCACGAGGAGACGTGCCGCCGGCACTCGCTCTATGTGGACTTTGCGGACGTGGGCTGGGACGATTGGATTGTGGCGCCACCGGGGTACGATGCGTACTACTGCCATGGCAAGTGCCCCTTCCCGCTGGCCGATCACTTCAACTCGACGAACCACGCGGTGGTGCAAACCTTAGTCAATAATCTCAATCCAGGGAAGGTACCAAAGGCCTGCTGCGTGCCCACGCAGCTGGACAGCGTCGCCATGCTCTATCTCAATGACCAAAGTACAGTTGTGCTCAAGAACTATCAGGAGATGACAGTGGTGGGCTGTGGTTGTCGATAGATTCGATCGAGCCGCCGAGGAGACAGAGCCGAGTGTAAAAAGAGAGACCAATCTAATGAATCGAATGAATCGAGTGAATCGAGTGAATCGAATTGATCGATCCGAGAGTCGAGAGATCGCGAGCGAGAGAGCATCAAATGCTGTTTGGTTCCAAGCCGTCAATGCTTTAAACACAACGCAAACAAAATGGACTGAATATTTGAATTTTAAGTGTAAATCGTTAGACTTTAATTGTACGAGTATATACATATGGATGCAGCCACGCCCCACGACCCACGCCCTACGACCCACTCCCCATACCCAATCGAGCCGCCTTGGAGAGGAGCCTCTGTCAGTTTCCACAGCTAGGCTTTGGAAAACCCTTGATCAGAGCAGATCCGAGCGAGTGCAGAGTCAACTGTAAATAGCCGCCATGCCCAGCCACCAGCCACCCACCACCCACCACCAACCACCAGCCATCGAGGATACGGGAGTATCTCAACCGCTGCTGAGGAGAAATCAAGTGAACAAATTGTATAAAAATGCTAAAATATAACTATTATCTGTACGAGTGCATATGCAGGAGAACGAACAGGAGGAGGACGAGGAGGAGGAGGAGAACTTTTCTACTAGCCTTTTTTTGTTAATAATTTTATAAAGAAATCACTGGTAAATTTACTAGAGCACTCAAGCGATAATATAATCGATGGGAAATTACTTGAAATTATTTACACACATGCACACACACACAAACACACACACACGCACACACATATAGTAACTCCCTCTTGTATATGTTCTGTTCTAAATCCTTATATACCCGATACACACACACAATCACACTCACTTATAAAAACACACACACACACAGGCATAAATCTACGAAACGGTATTTAAACTTCGTTCCGAATCCAACGTAAACGTATAGTAACTGTAAAATAAAAACAAGATGGAAAATTCTAAACTAAAAACTATGCTCTATAAATATACATATAAATATTTACATCGTTATGCGTTCTAAGCTAAGCTCGAATAAATCCGTAAACGTTAATTAATGTAGCTATATAAGATTGAACAGTTAAGCTCAGCATGTTGGATAAATTAGTAGAAATGAAACGGAAAACCAGAAAAGAAAAACCCAAAAAAAAACAAAAAAAAAATGAAAACTCGAAATGAAAATATCGATTCGTGCCTGATGTTGCAGAGCACGATTTGTATATGTATTTTTTCATATAAACTTTATTATTTTATTTATTTAAAACAAACACACATATTTTTGATGATGAATGCAATGGAGCGACGAGGAAAAAGAAAGAAAGAAAAAAATATAAGAGAAAACAATTTATTAAAAACCATACACATTGAAGTTTATTTATTTTATTTTTATTCTAGGTCGGAAATTAAATTTGATTGACAGAAAAAAAGACGCTAGTCGAGAATTTGAAGTTTAAACTAGTTTAAACAATAACTATATTCTGAACTGGTCACAATTGGTCAAAACGAGCCATTAAATGTTAATATTCATGATTTACTCGTATGAATACTTTGGTCGACGATAAATGAATGTATTCAAATTAGCCACATATTTCTAACGCACAGATGGAAGAATCTTGACTCGATCCAACCAAATATACTATTTTTATAAAGGTTAGTCTCTTGGCTTCGAAAAAATCGAAACAAAATTATGCATGAATATACGGATTATTTGTCGGATGGATTGCTTCGAGATCTAACTTTTACATAACTCTTAAGATTTTTTCGGGGAATCGGAGCACTTTATTCTATATAGAGTTACTCCCAAGCGTGTTCCATGGCTATGGCCATGGTCAGTGTCTAGCTATATACAGATACATAAGTGTATGCTATGAAATACTGGCTATGGAGCGAAAAAGCCAGTCACAAAAAGAAAGACAATATCCTTCGAGCCGGATTTGAACCAGCGACCTATGGATGACTGCTCTATAGCCCTCCCACCACAAAGAGAGGCAGCTACGAGTCCCAGCACTTCTACAGTCCACCGCTCTACCAACTGAGCTATCGAAGGCGATGTCGAGCCAGGTGCCAATCCGAAATTTCACTCGCTTATCAGAGACACCGAATGACAAAGCTCCCAGCGAAAAGCGAAATCAGCCGAAACAAATGCAAACTGCTTATCGCAGCATAACGTAAAGCCGCAAAAAATTGTCAGAGGTACGCTCGCGAGAGAACGTGAGAAGAGCAGGCGCTCAGATAAGCAAGCAAGGGCAAGAGCACCTCACACAGACTATAGATTAAAAATATAACATACATCCATGTATATGAATTGCAAATAAATCAATAGGGTTTACACCCCTACACACGGGGGGAAAAGGTGGAAAACCAGCTACGAACCCGTGCCACAACGGGCAATTTGTGGTGCGCCCCAACCTAAATGACATTAAATAAGCCAGATCCAAGCGAGTGATAACGATCTGCATACATCTATAGAGTAGATGGCTGGCATATCAACTTTCCATCGAGCTGTCTAGAGCTTAACAAATTGCCGGCAAACGGAATGACAGAAATGTGGAAAAACTATTCGAACAGCTGAATGAACTTTGATGCTGATAATAGCAGGCCATAAATTTGAATTATAATAAGTGGATTTCTGTCCAACAAAATTCCAAGAAACTGGTCACCTAACTCAAAGTCTAGTAGTGAAAATTGTGTCTGAAGAATACATTTTTAAGGCTGAAAACATTGAAATACAAATAGATAAATTCAATTTAAAATAAATACTCCTTCTTGATACAGAACCAGTTCATTTATTTAAACCCTAGAATATGCTCATTATTTTTGATGAATGAGAAAGAGCGCAGTGGCATCAATCAAAACCACGCTGTTCAGTGTAATACTGATGTAATACGGGGGCTTACCCTAGACTCAGTTATACTACGAGACCTAGAAACGACCTACATACATGCATATACATAGCTGTTTTTAGTTCCAATCAAACCATTTCGAACCCAAAGTGGAACTAAAGTTGAAATCGAAATGCAATGCCACTGAAAGTTCCTGATGGGAGCCTGATGGGTCCGAGGAAAGGGCGAATGGTTAGATGAGTCATGCGGGAGGGGATTGTGTGCTGGCTTATCGCGGAGTAAATTAATTTACCCATCCCTTGGACGGCTGCAGCGGGCACACTGCACTATGGCAAAGTGAAATTTTTCGGCTCAATTAAATGACTCATCAGGCGGCAGAGTGATGCTGAGAAACACCGACTTGCCACACACCATGTGAGGCACGATAAGGTGTGCGTCGGTCGGGATCTTTGCTAAAACCGTTCTGGGGTTTCCTAGGAACATGGCAATTTTCGGTCCTTGGTTCTGCTAGATGCGAAGAGCCGATAAGGCATCGCCCACATATTGAGAGGAACTGTTGTTACAAATTCATTCAATCATAGCAGAAATTGATACCTAGATCAAGAGTGCACAGCGACCAGGAGATCTAAAACCGCTGATAAACGAAATTGGGAAAGAAATGTTAAAACGGAAAACTAAGCTGAGAAACGATTCGAGTCATTCTTAAAAATTATGAGCATTTGTTGTAACATACCTGAGCAAATTACAAAAAACTAACCCAGAGGTTACTCGGACCTCTGGCCCTCGCCGCGGGAATCATTTTTCGTTATCTAACAAGGCATTTTGAGCAATCGATCCACACGCACACACACACAGACACAGACCTCGTATTACCACCAGGCGGTATACGGCACGGCACGGCACTCTTCTAACCTTACTCAATGGATCACACACAAATTGCCGCTCATGGCGCTTGGACCGCCATCTCAGCTGTCCCTCATTTCCTCCAACCCATCTGCCACAGCATCTCTCCGTCTCCCTCTCTCTTTCTCACACTATCCCTCTCCCTCTATCACTCTGCTTGAGTGTGTGTGTGTGTGTGTGTATGGGTTTTTGTCGGTAATTATCCGTAAGCTGTCAGTTTTTTCGCTCCGCTTCATCCAATGCACTTCTTGGCTAACCTTTTTTTGGAGATGGGAACGGGAAAATTGTGAGTAACTTAGCGATACTCGGACTGGGTTTGGTAAAGCTGGTATCTACCTTGCGTTGACGAGTGCATTACCGATAGATGATAGGAAAAATGTTTATTTTAGCCCAATATTTGTACCAATAACAATCTCCAATTGCCTGATTCCTGATTCGTGAATCACGCTCCCATCCCTAATTTATATACATATATATATAGATTAACTGATATTGGTCGGCTGCTCGTTTTCGGTTTGTGTTTTTATGACTTTCCGCATTTTTGGCATCCTAATTGGTTTGTTAAGTATTTCTCTCGTTTTACCTTTTGGACCCGTCAAAAATTGCCCCTTTGCCTTATCAGGAACACACTTTGTCCGAAGCAGGGCCGGGACTTGGACTGACCAACCACCGCTGTAGATGCTGCTGCGGTAGTTTGTCGCTCCTAGGCTCAAAGGCGGACCGTTGCTTCCAGGCCAGGCAGCCCACCACGCCACTTGACTGATAAGAGCGATCGTGTCTTGTGCGCGTCTCTGGCATGAATCACTTGGGATCGGATCACTTGGGCCCACAGGCGATGCTGCGTATCTACGCTGGGGATGACGGGGATGACGATGACTCACGGCTGGCGTTTACTAGGTGGCCGCACTAATTGTCGCCCCCGATACGCACTGCCTTTGTTTACACCGGGCGCCTTCCTTTCATCTGACCGAACACCACTCCACGAAGCACCCGAGGCCGATCAATAAAATAAGAGACCGTACCGTACCGAACCGAACCGAAGAAAAATCGGGTTTCACATTCGATATTCAGTGCTGGCTCTGCATAAAGCTAAGCTCGCCTCCCCAAACACCCCACCTCCCCACCTCCAGTCTTCTTCGCTGCACTGAAAATTTGCCTCTTGCTGATAAGCCGACTCGCCATTAATTCAATTGGTTTTTGAACTCGTTTTGCGGCGTCCGAATACATACCTTCGATAGCTCAGTTGGTAGAGCGGTGGACTGTAGAAAGAGATTCCTAGTGTAGACATCCATAGGTCGCTGGTTCAAATCCGGCTCGAAGGATTCGAATTTTTTGTTCAGTTTCTTCTTTTTTTGGATTCGTTTAATCGTTTTAGAGAACAAAAAATAATTAGGAATTTGTATAATATAATATTTATTTAAAAATATAATATTTAATCTCACAACACTTGTACATATGTAGGTACATATGTATATATTTATGTATTATTTTAATTTGTTAAATGTATTTCAATGGCCTTTGCTTATATTTATTTCCTCTGACATGAACTAAAAATTCTCTAATCGTTATTTGGTTCTATTAGTTTTTGCAAACTTTCAAAAACAGTTTTAGATTTTTTCAGTAATAATTTAACACAAACTTTAGCTGAAAAGTCTATTTATGAATCCAATGTCAGAGGCTCCTGTCAGACGGAGTGACGCACAAAGCTTTATCGACGCAACATGAACATTTTGTTCAGATCAAGAATATAGAACCCATATATGAAGTTTATTGGGTCGAAGAGGCTTCCACTGTGCAAACATCAACTCATCAGAAAATAACCTTCAAGACTGTAGTAGTCGATATCCATTGGTTTACTTTGACTTTGGTAATGTTCTTTGTGGGTATATTTCCTATGACATCTTGAGGAATATTTTAGATCAAAGATTGTTAAAGAAAATAAAAATGGAATAAAGGAAAATCCCAAAAAAATAAATGAAACTATGGATAAAGCACAGAAGTACCCAGCCCTACCGTAAATTATAATTATTAGTACATCAAACCATATGGTAATCAATTCAAGAGGCTCCCAGCAAGTCAGAACTCGATCGAAACAAACCCCTGAAGAAGCCAAAGCGAATCATTAAAGAGAATACAAATTGTAACGAGAATTACAGGCCTCAATTTGCATTTGTCCAATCACAAAGGAACGAACATTCAATGGCACAACAATACCAGCAACTGGTAGCCAAAAAGGCAACAAAGGCCAGAAATATAAAAGTCCATTTCAGTCTGAGTCCGTGTCGGAGTCCGAGTCTGAGTCTGAGTCCCAGCCTCAGACTTTTCGACTCAAAATCGCTGAATTGTTGTAGACGTCCTGCCGCTTTGGCTGCCGTTTCGTTCTTGCCCTCTTCTGTGGACCGTTGTGGCCGGCACTACCTCCTGCTCCCAAAACAGATGCTATCAATACATCATTTGCCTTTGTGCGGCTGTCACAAATTCATTCACCTGTTCTCGGGCCACGACTTCATCATCAGGGGCACCAGCAGCAGAAGCACCAGCCAAAGCAGCAGCTCAGCCAGACCATTATACTGCGTTGATCTCCAATTAGGCTGTCGAAACTCCATTTACACGGATCCAGACTGGCCTTTCATATGAAAGGAAATACATATATAAAAGAAACAAGAAACAGATTCAGCTCTCGTCTCGTTAAGGTGCAAGTCATCTTCGCATCTCCTCCCCATCATCGTCGTCATCATCCTCATCATCATACTCATCGGCGAGTTGGGTAAATACAAATATGAATGAATTGCTCACTGTTCTGTTGGTACGAGTAGATCTGGATCTGGATCTGCATCTGGATCTTGGCAGATCATCATCCGGCATTGTTTCAACCGTCATTTTGCCCACTCCATAGCAACTTCCACTTCCAATTCGAGTGAAGTTCATGCGTGAATCTCAAGAGTGTTTGCCCTTTCAGCGATCTCCATCTTTTAGCCATATAACAGTTGCTCTTCTGCCTCTCTGAAGATCGAAATTCGTGTAATTTCTTAATGGGTCTGATATCTACCAGTATTCTCGTAATTATCTACACATACTCGTATAAGCACTTTGGTGTTCTCTGAAGCCCTACATATGTGAGTGGTGTCTTCCTGACCTTAATTAGTTCCACACTCGTTAGACATTCAACAAGCCACAGGAATTTGGCATTACGGGGATTTGCATGCCAATGATTATGGCCGATGGTATGCCGATGCCATCGGAGAAATTAATACGATACGAGTTGCTTCTTTTCAGAAGAGCTTTTTCCTCAATTGTGGAATTCCAATAGAAAACACACACGTTTGAATGCCACTTAATCATTAGTTCTAAAGTATTTATATTTGTAATAGTAGTGGTTTACCTTTATTTGAGACACTTTATAGCACTCATATGTATCCAAAGTATATAATTCTTTATCAGACTCCAATTCCCATTCAATTTACCAATCGAATCACTCTCTCTGACTTCCAGTCCATTCCTCGAGTTTCAATCGAGCACATCAAACTATAAAGCCCATCATGCTTTGTCCTCAGCGTATGAAGCAGAGATCTTGGCATTTTAATAACCACACCAGCACACACAAGGGGACACAAGGCACACTGGTGTTGAATGGGGCGCCACAGCCAACAGAACCAAGAAAAACCCAGCCATGCGACTGCGTTGAATGCAGAGCGTCGCTTTGTCTGCAGCTCTAGTCGCGGCCTCGTGGGTTGCCTTCTTGGCTGGCATGCAACGTAAAAGCCTCCCAGCTTTCTCCGTGGGAGGAGCGGACGGGAATAGAGCACTGGCAGCATCCAGCATCAGCATCAGCGGGAGCAAGAAATCTTATTAAAGCGTAACTAAATGCCACGGATTAATGTCTAACAGGCGGTGGCACCCAACAGGTGCTGCGCATAAATGTCAGTTTAGTGGCCGGGCTGACAGCAGGACATGCCGGGCGGCCCTGGGTGGATAGTGCAGAGAGTGGCAGACCCCACATGCGACAGCCGGTGGTGGGGCATTAGCATATAAGCCACGGCAGACTAATAAAGGCAGGGAAGCCACTGCAACTGCCACTGAAGCTGCCACTGCTACAAGTTCGTTGGCTGCCAAGTCTTTCGTTAGAATCAAGCGGAAATGAACGGAGCAGTAACGAACAGCAGCTTGAGGCAGCATGAGGCAGCAAGCTTGGGCCTTTCAATTGCTAATTCGAATGCAATCAAAGCAAAAACAAAACAATTAATCAGCACATGCTGCAAAATGGCAATGACTTTGTCTATGAATCGCATATATTTATACTTATATTTATATTTAATACCTGATTAGCATATCCGAACGTGTGCCCTGCTATTCAAATGAGGCGAGAAGTTAATTGAATGTGAATCAATTGCAACAATCCCAATCCGTGTGAACTCAGCTGGAGTTCTGGACTCTTCAGTCTTGTACGGTATGTGCATATAGTATAACCGTACGAAATTTGTTTGTCACATCACTTGATATTTCTCGCCACTGGAGGTGACATTTATAGGCTTGTTTCACAAGCTCTAATGACTCAGACCAACCAGACTATAAAATATCAATTTTATTTCCTGTTCCAACTGCCATTAGAATTAAACTGAAATTTATGTTTACAGTTTCGCATAAATTACTGCTTAATTGTACCCTTTATTTGAGAAATTTACAATAAAACGGTTGCCACCGCTCACACAGAAACACAGAAACTACCCATATGCAAATATATTTATTATGTTGATTGGAATACTTTATGGAACACTTCGTGCAAGTACAGCTTTGGATGCATAAAAATAAATCAAGCTGATTTAGACCGAAAAGGTAAGATGGGTATATATCTGCTATGCATAAAGGCGAACAATTTAATAAAATCTGAAACACAATGATTTCTATCGATAATTCTGATTCTTTAAAAATACATATTAATGTTGATGATATGCAACATTCTAGATGATGGATAAAACTTCCAGTTCTTCTTGATATTGTATAGAACTTAAATGAATATAAGTAATAAACTGCACAAAAACAAGCTTTTGATTTTTATTCATACTAAATATTCTAGAATCGCATTAATTTATTTGTTCTATACACATATATTATAGCCTACAAGTATCAAATGGAATACTGCACATAGCCTACATTAAATGCATATTCAGACTCTGAAGAACACCCTTCACAGCCATTACAGAACTATGCTACTCGTATTAAATATGTGTCAACATTTAAGCCTTATCGAACATTTGCTCAACTTCACAGTCGAATGCAATTTTCCCACTAATCCGATAGTAAGTTCGTCATTACAAGCCCTCCCTTCAAGTTCTCTGTCACTAATTGCATTAAGTAAACAAAATAGTTGCTTATATGCGTAATTATGAATCGCATCAGCATCAGCCCGAGTAGTCTTCCACCCGATCCCGGACTGCCCATAGTTTCCAGCAATTAATAAACTAAAGACTGCATTTGAATTTTCAATTTGACACAAGTTCCCCGAGCGGTCCCAGCGGCACCAGCGGTCGTTGAGTGTTGGTTTGATTTATCATTTGCTAATTGAAAAATTATACTGTTTTGTATTTGTCAGGCAGTTAGTTAAAATGTTGTCATGTGGAGATGTGGAGATGGGGAGTTGGGGGACTGACAGTGCCAATTTATTGAATGATCAGACTCGGAATCAGGCACGCTGCTTTCACAGGCGCAATTGTAAATGATCCGACTGAGGAATTTTTCCTAGGAATTTTGATTGAGTGGAATAAGCAATCGAATGGGTGATTCTCGTATTTAATATGTAAACGAATTGTGTAAGTGCCTGGCTAAAAATAGCGGACACAGCCCCAGACATACCGACTGACTTGGCGAATTGCCTCCCGCCTTCCCATTTGCCCTGCACACCAATTCCAATTTCGATTCCAATCAAAAGACTTAGGCAATGAACTTGTATATGGATATTCGGGACGTTCTGCCTTCGGCCGGCTCATTGTTGTCCTCGGGGGGTGGCCGGATCGGGAAAGCACACGAAAAATTTATAAGCTCCCAAGCGAATTAATGCACATAAATAAACAAACTGTGACGTTGAGCGAAAGACAAGCACTTGAAGTATTTTAATTGTCTAAATGCCAGCGCTGATGATCAGCCCCGAACGCCGACAACAACCGTTCCGAAGCAACCACCAGCCACAATTGCTCTGATCTTTAAGGCGGCACTATGCAACAAAAGCGGGTTTCTATAGCAGTAAATTATTTCAAAAAATAAAAAATAAATTATAGAAATTATCTAAAAATTGTTAATAAAGAAATTTTTAATAATAAATTACATCTGAGGAATGGAAGAAAAAATACATTTTAGAATACATCTTAAACAAATTTAAATAAGATTTATATTACTCTGCACACTCGTATACGAAACGAATTCATAGTTGAGTGAAGCATAGTGAAGCATTTAATGAAGCTATCAAATATATATAAAGCCCGTATTTGTCCGTATTGGGATCATATTCCTGCTGCCTAGTGAAGCCGAAAAACGACTCGCAGATGACTTGGGAAACTGTGGAAGCTGTGAAGCTGTGTCAGCAGGGAACGAACGCTTCGCCCGCTTGCGCCTACGACAATTTATGTGTTGGTTTGAAATTTCTCACAGAAAACAAAAGAAATTCCAGTTGGGTTAAAGGAATGTTTCAGGCGAATGAGTGGCAAGTCCTCTCTTTGCCTCTCTATCTCGCTGTGTGTCGCTCTCGCTCTGGCAGTCGGTGTGCCGCGAAGAGGAGAGTCTCTGCCATTCGATTGGGCCGCCGCTGCTGACATTTTGCATTTCGTGCAACGCATTCCTTGGGGCGCTGCTGGGCGCATGCGTACCACACACCAAGGAGGCGAAACCGACAACGACGACCGTTGCCAGCATTGACACTGATGAGCCCGGCGTACCACGTTGCAAGGAGGAACTGAAACAACAGCGATTGTCGTAGCCAGAGGCAGATCGGCGCGGCCTCAGTCTCAGTCAGAGTCGAAGTCGGAGTCTGAGTCGGAGTCTGAGTCTTAGTCTGACCAGCATCTGGCAGTCAAGGTGGTCACCCCAAAAGCAACACGCAACAACAACTGCGGCGTGATTGTTATGGCTGTGTTGGCCATGCCTGGCTGTGCCTTGTTTCCCCACAGTTGCATTGTAAATTCGTAAAACAATAAAGAAATAAATTACTTTCGGCCCCGAGTCCAAGTCCAAGCTCAAGAACTCTTGTACTTAGGAGGTAGTTAGGGGGAGCCGGGAGGGGAGACACGGCCAGACAGTCGGACAGCACCGCGCAAAGAACACGACAAAGCGTTGAAATCGTCGTGGCTTTTGTCTGTACCCTTGCGTCCTCTCAGCAGCCTCTCAGCAGCCGCAGAAACAGCAAACAAACATACTCGTACAGAAAAATACAAAAAAATGGCCGTTCCCTCAAATCGCCAGCCAGTGTGGCCCCGGACGAGCAGCTTCTCTGGCCTCTCTGTGAATCCCAGGCTGGGTCCACACCGTCCTCCCACAATTCTCTGGATCCAAAAGCCCCAGTCCGAGTCGAACCCAAAGCAAACATAATGTCTGACATGAACTTTGCGCGCTGCTGAAATTGCAATTTTAATGCAATTCGTGAGCGGCAATCGCTCCGCGGCCAGCCAATCGTTCAAGTCCAAGTACAATTGGACCACCCCGATGGCAAGCGAAACCCGAGGAGTGGATAGTGCATAGTGGATCCCAGCACGGCTGGGCTGTGGCTTTGCAGATGGAACTGAAACTGGGGCTGTGCCGGTGCCAGGGATTGGCAAGTAACATTTTAGCAAAGAAAGGAAAGAACAAACACCCGCACCATGCTGGCCAAATGATGATGAGGCTACCACTCGAACAGTCATTCAATTGGCGAGGGCCGATTGAGCGATATATGTACACTTATGAGTATAACATACGAATAGTATCGGAAAATTAATATTTTACAGGAGACATATCCAATCCATCCTTTCGATTGGATGTAAAATGTATTTTAATATATCTTAAATATAAAATGGATTACATGATACCTCCTCGAGACATTTTATCAGATATGTTCAGATTATTATCAGTATTCTATGGCTCTATCATGACTGATTCAATGCAGATACTTTAGTTTTTATTGACTGCCGTTCTTTTTCTGTTCGATCCACCCTCGTCTTTATGAGATTCTCCCCCGAAGGCATAAAGAAACACAAAATCATTTGGCGTTGCCAACATGTCTGCCATGACAAAAGCTCCACGGCACTCCACCAAGCGCGGCTCAGTTCAGTTCAGTTCGGTTCGGTTCGGATCGAGTAGAGTGGGGATTTGGAGACTGAGTCTGGAAACCGCGACTGAGATACTGTCATGAAATGCCAAAATGTCTAGCTGCGATCGCTACACATATCCATTGAAAGTATGTACAAGAGATCCACATCAACACAATGATTTCAATAATCAACGTTGTTTCTCTGCCTCTTTTTTCTCGCTGTTGATTTTCGGTTTTTGATTTTTATGTTTTTGCCCCAAGGGTTTAATCTAGATGTACATACGTACTCACACACTCATACACGAAAAAATGAAGACTGAAGAAAACCATCGACAAACAACAGAAAAAGTGCTTTAAAACTCGAAATAAAGGTAAATTGAGGTTTCAACTTTTTGTTGTCTCTTTTTGTGTTTTTTTTTTCCGTTGTGGGGCTCTGGTGCCACACCTCCCCGGCAACCGCCAACCGCCAACCGCTGAGCGATCGAGCAACTGTTCAATACATTTTACGTATTTAATGGAATTCTTATCGTGCAGCAAATTATTGTTATTAATTATTTTCAATTCAATGGATCGGGCACGAGGAGCAGCAATCGCTCAAGGGTTGGGAGCGACACGCTGTCTGTGACTGCCAGGGAGAGCTCAGCATAAATATTAAAAATTTCATTAAAAGTTTATTAGTTGCTCGGGCTGTGATTTTCTGTGTGTGTTTCTGATCGAGTGGAGTGGCAGACACACCTTTTGGTGCAAATTAGAAATCGCCGCCGCATTCGCCGCGGACTGCGGACTGCGGATTGCGGATTGATTGCGGATTAGCCTCAAGTTAAATGATGTTTGACTGATGTGGATGCGGCTGAGGAGATAGAGCTGTTTAGAGGTGGGTCTCTACAGCATTGAACTTCAACTCATATTTCATCAGCCTTTACCATACTATTTCAACAATAAATTGTGTAATTAAGAGAATTAAAGTGAAGAGCAATTCCAGGGACTGACGCATTTATTTATTTTGCTTTTGCTAATAGTTTTGTGTTTCCAAAAGGAGAAAATTACTCAAATTGCAAGAAAAGTAAAAGCTTTGTAGAGTATATTTTAAAGAGAATTTCCGATTGGAATACGTCTGACAAGAGACTGCTGAGACACGTTGATTTGGAAGGATTTACCATGAAGGAAAACTGTTCAGTATTTTGTAAAATGTAAGCTTGAATAATGTGAACATTTTGTACTTTTTTTAGATTATTCTTTAAACATAACAGCTTTTAAAGTAGTAGTAAATTTTTACCAGCGATTATGAGCAAGCAATAACTACTAATTCCCTCAGATATTCCACAAACCTCAGTCCCGTAACCCCATCCGGGTACACAAACCTAACCGTCTCATGGGGCGTGTGTAAGTTTCCTTTCAACTCTTCTCCCACTCTCGTCGAGTAAATGAACACAATGTTCACTATTCATTGGCCATCAACGTTGGCGGCATTTAAGCCTTTGGGAACTTTTTTGCACCCCATGGTGTGCCAAAAAGTAGCCAAGCGTGTGTCGATCGCTGATCTTTTGGCTTACAAATTAGAAAAGCCAACAACGGCAGTCAGTGGAAGCAGTCAGCAGCCAGCAGCCAGCAGCCAGCAATCGGCAGTCGGCAGTCGGCAGCTTACAGGATGAAGATGAAGCTCTCACAGCGGCAGGTCGATCATGATGATCATTCATCATTATCATTTATCATGTCCAATATTCAATGCGTTTTGCGTGCAAAGAAAATAACAAATAAAAATGTCTGTTTTCTGGCCTTATGACAGGCAAAAATGCCATAAATGTGTTATACGACCGAATGAGCAGCAGGGGAAACAACAACAGCAACAGCAACACACACAGCAGACACAAATTCAACATTACTTTAATGATTTGTAATGGTTGTCAGAATTTTGGAGGCTGTGCCGTATGGGAGTGCTTGCGTTGTTGAACTTTAAACGTTCAGTCGTTGGGAATTCCTCGGCTGGTGGCTGGGTATATGCTTGGGATCCTACAGATCTACTAAAATCGACTAAAATCGACTAAAATCGTTACCTACAACAGCTCGGGGTCACAATTTAGTGTCGTGCATTGCCCAAAGCGAACATTTACAGATTTTAGTTGGGTTAACTGTAAGGCTATAAAGATTCTGAGGGTGGTAATGCTTCATTGTTTTCTACTGCTTAAATACTAAGCCGAGTTTCGTCATCAAGGAACCATGATTACGAGTATGCCGATTTTGTGGTCATAAACTACATAAACTCTGTAAAGATTTCTATTCGAGTACAGTTCTAAGTCACGTTTTTACCATAATCACTTGAACTAGCAGCTAAACCTATGCTATAGAGATCCTTAAGTTCCTGTAAGTGAACATTTGCTTTAGAATTCTTCCAGATTTAGCTGCCAAGCTAAAACCGAAGAGCATTGGTTGGTTAATTAATTATTTACAATTCTATAATCTAATTCCGTTAGCAACAAGCAATTATAATGTTTTAAGTTGAAATGATTTATTAACGGCTGGCCGAGCACATCCCACTGCCAAATAGGACTTCATAGGACTCGAAGAATTTCGTTCCTAATACATATGTGGGATTGGCTATCAAAGAGGTTTCGCCCAATTTGAAACATATCTTTCCAGAATGAAATAGAATCGTACTCAGAGCTTTTTTCGGGTTTTACGGATGAACCGATTAACAACTTCCTTTCTCAAAGCACTCAATTAATTTGTTGCCATTTTTGTAGGGTGCCAGAATTTGTGTGGTCCCGACATATCCCGACCGCAGCTTACCAATCATCATATCCATTGGAAGACACATACGTAGCGTCCGAAATTTAAGCAGCTGATTAGCGCTCATCAAACATTTTTTAGCAGGGAAACAAATTAGCTCCACTTAAGCTGCATGTGGAGGGTCCATCGAAAATTATTCCATCAAAAGCCGAGACTTGCCAATTCGGTATGGAATGAAAAAAGCGAAACCTGGCCAACACCCGAAGTGTCTATGCGAACACCTCGACTACATCCTATGCGCGGCTCACTCCCGGCTGGTTTCCCATACGAAACTCGCAAAGTCGAAACAAAGATAATAAAATAAAAACAAAAATCATATACAAAATCGTTAATAAATTTCACGGACGGACAAAGGTGCGGACTGGGGCTGGGATTCAGTCTCGGATTGGGATTGGAAATGGAAATGGAGTGGGTATTGGGATAGGGACTGGGATTGGGATTGGGACGGCAGCAGCTGCAGAGTGGATTGGAGTGGGAAGAGCTACCCTTTTATATGGCCAGCTTTTGGGCCCGCAGCCAGATAATCTAAAGTAAAACTCGTGGAGCATAAATAAAAAAGAAATTACTTAATTTCTTAATAATGTTCAGTTTGTGTGGCTGGGCTGTCGTTGTTGTTGTTGTTGCTCTTGCTGTGTTGCTGTGGTTGGCTTGTTTCGACAACTTTTTTATAATCCTTTTAGGGGGCTCTCCCAGGCAGCAGTCTCAGGCTCAGGCTCAGTCTTCGTCTCAGTCCCAGCACCAACGGCAGCTGCACTGTGAGAAATGCCTGTGCGGTCCGGTGTGTTTTCAGGTTTTTGTTTTACATTCTGTTGAAATGAAATCTTTATTTCCTTTCGTGACTATAATTAATAATTTTCGGTTTGTTCGGGAGGTCTGGAGCAAATGAGCGGAGTGGGGCAGCATCTGACCACCGATCACACCACACACGCAGATTATCATCATCTACTCCGCACAAAATGATCATCAGATCAAGCCGAGGCTATAGTCTTATTTTCCTTATTCTCAATCTCTTTCTTTCCTATATGTATATCCCTCTCTTTCTCTATCTCTCTTTCGCAGAAATTGTTTTATGTCTGAAAATTATTGGGTTGCCTGTGCCTGTGCCTGTGCTTGTGCCGGTGCCTGTGCCTTTGGTTGGGATTTTGTTTTTGGTTTTAGTGGTTCCCTGGTGGTCAGCATGTCTCCTGCGGCTTGCCTGTGTGTCTCTGCGAGCTTTTTGGGTGGTTACCTCACGCACACACACAATTGTGGCTCAGTGTGTGTGTTTGGTAGTAAATCATTGGCTAATTAGCAGGCTAAC
This sequence comes from Drosophila helvetica, assembly GCA_963969585.1. Classification (NCBI taxonomy): domain Eukaryota; kingdom Metazoa; phylum Arthropoda; class Insecta; order Diptera; family Drosophilidae; genus Drosophila; species Drosophila helvetica. The sequence goes on along the minus strand of OZ018402.1, from coordinate 13,816,888 downwards.
TCCGGCAAGATGAGATGTATGAGGTGGGGGAGAAGCCGATTAGGCAGGCAGCGCTAATTTGAATATAATTGGACTCGAGATAGGTTTTAGGACTATGGAAAGAAAACTAAGCCCTCAGCCTTATGCCAGATGGCATAACCCTTTAAGATTAAAAAACTGACAATATTCAGCAATTTCTAATATATATCTAATATTAGAGCTAGAGAAATCATTTTTTTGGACAGTGTTTGCCACGCCTCATTCCACCTCCTTAAACTGAGAAATCTAATGGAGCCCACGATTTTGAAAATATGGCAGAAAAGCAGACTCCAAATCATGTACGATCGTTACGATCTGATCATTATTATAGCCAGAATGGCCTCTTCTTTAAACCCTCGGTAAGCGTGTTTATAATTTTTAAAGGAAAAACTTAAGTGCATATACGTGCATGTATAGAATCTGAACACTGAGTATTGGGAGAAAGATAAATGCACTGAGACTAGGATCACAATATCCAATGATAGGCATAATAGTTCGTCGACACCTAATACCAGCTCGTTCAGCTCGTTCCCTTGTTCCCAAACTTGGTGTAAAATTAATGTGGAAATCTGAACCTACTGAAATGGGAGGAATACAAATGGCACAGGTTCCAAGTTTCGCCAAATCGTTGCAAATTTCCGAAATTATATCAGTAGTTCTTCTACAACGACTGAAATTACTTTATATTCTATATGGTAATTTTCGCTGATTAAAATTAATTGAATAAAATACAGCATTAAACGAAATTCCTTGTGCAATAATTTATTGAACTTCAATTTGTTGGGGAATTCCCAAGCCATAGATCGCAAATAACTCTTTCAGCTCAGTTTCAGGCAGTTCGTTGCCCAAGTCTTTTGTTTACCACCAACATCTGCTTCGAGCTTCACTTTCAACGGCCAGACATTCCTTTCGATTTGTTGCCGTTGCTCAGCCGAGAAATAATGTCTTGCGATAGCAAATTTAATTTATTGCGATAATTTTTCATTTTTATTTTTGTCAACGGCTACGGCCACGGCAACCAGCCAGAAGGCAACCGCAAAAAAAGCTGAAATTTGAGAGGATACCCGCCGGGAAAGAGACGAGAAAGAGGCAAATCTGCTGCGTGTGTCGGAGTAGCCCCCGATAAGCGGTACTAATAATGGCTAATAAGCCCATTAAAAAGGTATAAATTGTTTCGTTAGCACTCTTCATAAATTTAAGTGAAAACTGTGTGTTTTACCCTGCCAAGCTGCATCCATCAGCTTGTGGAACTCTGGGGCAAATGGGGTTTCGTTAATTTATGTTAATGGAGAGTCAGCTACAAATTGCAATGTCTCTGTTTGCCCTTTGTCTGCACTCGTCTCCACTCGCATTGGGTGGATTTTTATTATTTGCATATCACTGCCAGCAGATTTTTAATAAATTAAAATCTTCGCTGCTGGTTCTGGCGCTTCCCTTTCAATTACTGTTGTCGTGGGCCTTTACATTATCTCGTCCTCTATCCCGACGTCCATGGCCCCGACTTGGCAACATTTTGTCGGCACTTTTAGTCTTTGTTCTGTGGCTGCTGCATTTTTGGCTCGTTTTTTTCTCATTTCGTATTTAATCGATTGTTCATTGTTTGGTCTGCTCTTGTCGCCGTGGCTGCTGGGGGTCTTAATGTGGCAGCCGCATTTATTATTTCGACATTCTTAACGAACTTCAAATTTATGAGTTAATACAAAAGTACGAGTGAGCGTAGGGAGGATCAGAATCGGACTGCGGTCTCAATTTGTAACCGGTCTGCCGCGAGCTCATCCTTAGCTTGTGAAATTTCATTACATAAATTACTCACTTAATTGCCAATTTGCACTTAATTTTTTCTTCTCCAAGTTAATAAAGTCGCCCCAGTCGCCTCAGTCGCATCGCGCATCGCGCATACGCAGCGTGTGCCGGGTCGCGTAAAGAGCAAAAAGCATTTTGCCTCGCTCTCCTGACCTTGTCCAAAGTCTCTCACATCGATACGGTTATTATTTATGCTTATATCTCCGCGAATATAGCCCCAAGATAAGTGACCCTCAAATGGCTGAAAGTTGTTAAAAATGAACTGCCAATAAATGTGGGAATCTACAGGCATGAAAGAACCATGAAAGATATTAGAAAATACAACTCCAAAAAGGGAAAACGTAGATGAATATGCATCTGTGTGCACAAAATGAGGCATGGGTGAAAATCGTGCCCCAAAGGAATCACTGAAACATGCTTAAGGTTATGTTTCTAAATTTTACATGCATAATAGGTGTATATTCGTATCTAATATTTCTGATTTTGCCAGGGTGGAGACGTGTTGTCTGGCAGCCAACTCTACGCAAAATCTAGGCAAAAGCAGTCTGATTGGCAAAACCAACAGAAACAGTGCGAGGCGAGAGGAGAGCAGAGGAGAGGGAAAAAGCAGCTTTGAAGCAGCTGCCGATCGACTGGGGATCTCTTTTATTTGTGCGGATTGAAACCTGTATTGTGGTCTTTTGACAAATGTTCAACATGCGACAGCTGTTTACCCAATAAATCCATTAGCTGTACAAACAGAATACAAAAAAACCATAAATTTAGCTATTGACAAACAAAAGCGCTGCCTGGGTGTGACCAATAATCGATAATTGTAGCTTAATTTATCATCAATAAATTGAGAAATACCTACCACTATCAAGGCAATAATGAAATACGTGGAAATGAGCTGAGCATATATTGAAAAGGAAAATTCTATCGGGATTCATTCTAAGAATTGTAAGCTAAACGAATGGAAGAACTTCTAATTAGCGAGGGAGAATTCTCCATATATGTGCGAAGGGAATACGATGAATGAAAAAGAAAGAAAAAGATACCGTTTACTAATTTCGTAGAACATTTTCAAAGGAAAGTTGCAACTGCCTAAATGGATTGTGCTTCCCAATCTTAGCCTATCCCTAAACAGTTCCATTTTCTCTTGGCCCGCTTGACTTACCCGCTCGGCACAACCCCCTCGAATGTAATTAGCAAATGCATGGCATAAACACATTAAATAGTGGTTGTTATGGCCGTTTATCTAGATGGCATGGCGGGCCAGCACCGGGGCTGTTGTCGTAGACAGGCCAGCGCCAGCGCTGGAGCGGCAGGGCGACGTTGGCAACAGATTGCTGGGCCAGAGCCAGAGCCAGTGCCAAACAAAAGACTGAGGCGGCAAACTCGAAAACGTACGAGCCACACGCACACGTTCGCACACGGCTCTGGCACATTTCTTTGATAAGCAGACCTCTGTGTGTGTGTGTGTGTATTTGTGTGACGAAGCGTAGTTGTATCTTATCTGGCCAATCAATCTTTGTTGTTTGTTTTAAACACGTTTCATAAAAATTAATTTTTTTATTTATTAAGCAAAGGCATTTGATGGCGTGCTGGGAATGATCCACTGCGAGAGATATGTACGTACGATCGTCGTGTGCTACACAAAACTCACCAAGAGAAAGGGGACATGGAGAGAGAGAGACAATGAAACACCTGCTGTGTAACCCTACCTCTGCCTCTTCCTCTGACTCTTCCTCTGACTCTGCCTTATTCCCATTCCCTGCCCAGCCCTGACTCTTTGTTGTTGCGTTATTATCATATGATATCATCACCCGAAATTCCTCGCTCGCAAATAAATCCTACATCTAAATAAATTTCAAATTCTTGGCTCAACAAAAAGATCTCCCGCTGCTGTGTTTGCATACCGTCGGCAGCGCTGGTCAACATCATAAAATATTAATTAATTAGTCAAAGAGAGAAAAAGGTCTCTCGCTTAGAAAGCGTCTCCCAGTCCACCGAATCGGGTAGTTAACCCTTTCAGATAAACTCAATCATTAATTTCTTTTGTATTTGCTCAGCCCGAAACTAAACAAGTTCAAGTTTATGGCCCGCTATCTGTCTCCATCTCTCTATACCCCGTCACCGATCGCTCCTACACTTGCTCTTGAAGAAGTTGTTAAAGCTCTGTTTATGGACTCGAAAATGATGAGAAAATCAGCCAAAAATTGTGAGTCTCTCAGCTCTTTGGGCGGATTCGATTCGGTCGATAAGCAATTTTATTTTTATGCCATGATTAAATGATTCTTTATGTGCTTCAACGAGAGAAGATCGGAGCTGGAAACTTGTTTCAAATCATATTAACCCATTAACGGTATTTTTTCGGTACATTAAATGCTGGGAGATCTCAATGAGAGGAGAATTTTATTTTGAACTGCATTCGGAAACGTTTGAATGATTTTGAATATCAGATTTAACCCTAGAAGATTATTCTTAGAGAGATTTTGGTGATTCGATCAAAGCAGGGGTCAAAAAGCTTTAAGTATTAGTCTTTAACAGACTTCGGGTATTTTCATATTGGTCATCAATCCGACTTTAAGCTTTAATTTAAACATTGCAAATCATAAAAACTTTCATATGTAAAATATAACGCAAATATTTAAACATATAAAGTTTTTCATTTGATTTTTCGGCAAATGTGCAGTCAGTGGGTTAACAGATTCAAGTTGTCACAGGGCGTATGCGCAATAAGGAAATGCAAGCTCGGTTAAAAGGCTTTTAACGGCCACCCACACCACCACAGCACCAAAACAAGTTCAAGAGCAGACAGACAGACAGACAGAGACAGCATTAATGAGAGAGAAAGAGAGCTTAAACCTTTTTAGAATACCAGAAAACTGATCACAAAACACTTTATTGTTCCGCACTCGAAAGAGAGAGCAGTTCCACAGAAGGCTGCCCCTAAATCAGTCTGCGACAATTAATGTTAATGTTTAATAAAATGATGAATATATTGTGTTGTACGACGTATTGCTAGTCGAGCTGTGGCCTGATCACTTATTGTTCCTATTCATGGCGCACACGTTTCTGTAATATGTCACATCAAACTATGCGCACACGTTGCATTGGCAATTAGTTAACAGCGAAAACAGCAGCAAAAGCTATAGCTACTACTGAAACAGCGGCAACAACAAGTGGGAACAACATCGACAGTCGAACCGCACAATAAATTGCTAACAAATTACAAAACTATTTAGAAGGCATTCCAAAAATGGCAACCCACGAGCAAGAGCCGAGATGCGGCAGGCATTTTAATGAACAAAATTAACTTATAAGCGACTATACAATACACTTTTTAATCTCTTTGCAAAATGTACAGACTACTAAACCAAATGAAGTATTTTCCTTTAGCTTGATAATCGTAAAGTATAGGATATTTGTAATGTTAACAAAAACTCTCAAAAATAGTGGGTTAATCAAAATTTACAAATAGTTTAGTTTTATTGATTTTTAAATGTAGTTTGAATAAAATATGAATATATATAATATTTTGTTATTATTTATCAGAACGCTTTATCAAATCAAAAAGGAACACTCCATATACCCTCTCCCATTTTTCATATGATAACGTCACACAAAACTATTTGCGGTATTTGTCGACAAGATTCCCATTCTTTAAACATTTTCATCTGACAGCCGTAATTTAACAACATGTGCATTAGGTTAGCTACATTTTTCGAAACTCTTTTGAGGCCTTTACCAAATTCGGGCTCCCAAAATACAATTTTATATTAAACGAGTATATTTCTAACGAGTTCCCCCTTTGCCCGGCATGGTCACGTTGGTGGTCCGCCTGGCGATTTGCCGTCTCACGTTTTCCGACTCATGCTGGAAGCTTTTTGGTCTATCGAATCACTTGAGCCCCTGTTGCCGCTGCGTGGAAATATTTTAAATAGTTTTCTAATAGCCACCACGAATGAAATTGCTGCCCTCTATGGCCGGGCGATGGAGTTCTCGAAAAACGCATCTCACGGCCATAAGTGATTTAAGTAGCGATCACAGCTGCCTAAAGCGGGAAGAGCAGAGATGGATGTCGGTTGGTGGTTCCCAGAAATACCTGTGATTAGCAGCAGTGAGAAAAAGTGAATTACTATGATTGAGAAATATTTATGAAGCATATGTATGTTGATTAAAAAGAAAACTATGGTCAGTTCAGGTTTAATGTCAGTTAACGTTAATACTGACTGATATAATATTATTTCTATCTATATATTCAGCTTAATTGTTAAGCAAAGTCTAGAGCAAATGACTGGATACCATTTCACTTACTGATTTTGGTTTCCGCAAAATAATAACACACAGACAGTTCAGACCCAGATCATTTTTATTTATAGAGCACTCTTTGTTGGGGACCTCCGACAAAGGCTTTGATGAAGCGCCGTTTCGTCTGCGATGCGTAAACAAGCGTATCCAATTTCCCTACAATTGCAGACAAATTGTCGCCAACAAAGCTATTTATTCGATCTCAAAATGTGAATGTGAATTTCACTGAAAACTTTCGATCGAAGGCACCGCAAAGTCTAGCTCTATAACTGCCAGAAACAACAAACAAAGCAGTCCAAACTCGATTGGACCGCAGGGCGTTCGTTGGTGACTGGAGGCGAGTGCCAGAGATTTGACTCAATAATTCTTTTTAATATTAATAAATAAGGCTTAGAGAGGCTGTTTGTTGTAGTTGTTATTCCGACTGCCGCTGCCATTCGGTCTGCTTATATTTTATTTTATTGCCGGCTTTGTTGCTGTTGTTTTGTGCGGCTGCTGAATAAACAAAAGGCGTGTGGCCGGCCAAGGTTTTGGCTTTGAAAGCGTTTAAGCGGCTTCGAGCTGCCACATCTGTCGCCTCATGGGCTGCTGTCATCGCTTAAAAATTTCGCCAGCCTCTCTCGTTGTTGTTTGTGTTTCACGTTAATAATATTATTATCTGTTTTGCTTGTTGGTGTTTTTTATGTATACTTTTTGTAAGGTGCTGCAGGGTGTGACAAATTAACGTCGAGACCAGGTAACTGCCACCGCAGCCAGAAAAATCCTCAACAAAAAACGCGCGACGTCAAAGCAACGACGTGCAAAACATTTGGAGCCAAATTGTCTGGTTAGTTGCTTGCTTAAGCCGATTTGTTGCTGCCTTTTTTGTTGTTAACATTGTGGAATTGTTAAGGTGTTGGCTGACATTGGTCTGGGTAGAAAGCCAAATCTTAATGAGCTTAGCTTTATTTATTTGGTAATATTTTACGCAGAATTATTATGAAGTTCTATTTCTATTTAAAGAAGGAATAGTTTGATTTTTAACACCTTCCTTTTGAAACTGAGGGCGTTTGCTGGAAATACAAATTTTATTAAATATGACTGATTAAAAGCGCTTTGAATTAATGTATACTGAATAACAATAGCATTATGATTGGATTTCTTAAAGCTTATAAATATAAAATTTATATCACATCAAATAAATGTATTATAGGTGATGTTCGACATACAGGCATATGCTCAATAAAACAAAAAGGCAAGAAACTCTATGGTGGACCGTGATTTATCAAGAATTTACCCTTAATCAAGTATGCTTTGAAATAAAATATCCAAATTGACACCTATTTGCTATTTTTGTTGCTTTCGAAAAACAAGCGCGAAACAGAAAGTTTCCATACTTTTTAAAAAGCAAAAAAGTGTGCAAATGTAATTTTTTTAAAGCATACGTATGTACATATATGATACCATGATATAATACCATGTTTACATTTTATATGGGTAACAATTAAATTTTAAAATTCTAGTCTGAAGGCCAAATAAATGCTGCTCTTAAATTCTTGATAAATCGGGATCCATATCCATTATATTTGAAAGAATTTGTATGCATATATGGTACATTACATGTACATGGTGCAGTCATTGCATATCAACGTCCAAATATAAAAAAAAAAAATTAAGTGAGATATGTATGAACATATATATCTTGAAACTTTACTTTGGTAGTAACGATTTTGATGATATAAATTTATTTTTTCGATTAGTTCAATTGTAGAAATAAACTTTCGAATTTTCTTAAATTTTGTCAATAAATTTGGACTATTCAATTAATCTCATCAAACATTTGAAATTGATCACATCGCTATTTTAAGATTGTTTCCGGCCATAAATATATTTAAAAATATATACTCGTATGGCGTGATTTGGTCTTCTGCTCTTCATAGTCCAGATGCTGCTTTAAACAAGTCAAAGTCAAGTTTTACGATTTGCCCAAGACATAAATTACCATCCACTTATGGGCTTGGATTAAATTTAATGGTTTATGCCTTAAGTAATTTATGCAATTTTTATTTATGAAATGCGAAATTTTTAAATAAATATGCGAGTGGTTTTGGACACTCCGTCTAAATGGGTCACTAATCCTGACAGTTATGGGCCAACATACAACCACCGAGTCTCTCACGGAGTGTAATGGAGGGCGCTGCGCCCCACATAGAGCCCCCGCCAGAACAAAAGACTTGGGAAACGAACTCTAGTGGGTGTTTCTTTACGGTACGAGTATTTGTCTTTCGAGTGCCACTCATAATTAGTCATGCAAATCAATGTTGTCAACGTAATTAAATCGAAATCACTGCCGGCCAACTATCGGTCCCAGATGCCGTTAACAATCTCCATCTAGTTAGAGACATCAGGAGACTGAGGTATGGACCGTGTCAGAGCTGGACCCACCAAGAGTAAACAATATCTTAATAGCAAATTAAAGCCGCAAGCGCGTTCAGAGGCAGTCCACCCCGGTGACAATTTATTTTACTGTACTTACTTTTTTGTATCTTTATTATTTCAGGAAAATAAAAATCCAAGTGTATTTCCATAGCTGCGGTTTCTGTGGCCACCACTTTTTTCTATACGGTTATTTATGCGCTGGTCGGAGTGTGAGAGCGTGGGCTGCGAATGAGCTGGGTGAGTGGGGGTCTGGGTCTGGCCTCCCAGGTCCACGAGGTGTTAGTGCTGGAAATCGAGGGTTAGGCATAGATATGTAGATTAATATAGATCACAAGTGACCACATGGGTAATCGAAACCGTAAAGATATCTTGAGGTAAATTATAATGGGTACTTCTCAAACCTTTAACACTTGTTTTTTATTATCCGAAATAATTTAAAATTTAAAAAATACAAATTCATTTCATATGCGAAAGTGATGGAATAAAAATGTAAGCAAATATGAACTATTGTTTGTAGTATTATAAATATGACAGGCCGATAGCTGAAACGTACATTTTTACAAAATCAAACTCAAAGACCAACTCAAAGTCCTCTTGAAATTTCTGGAACACATCGGTACAACCAAAATTGCTCAACCGATACTTTCAACCCATTTGCATTTCTTGAGCTCTCAAATCTCCTCAAAGTCCAATTCATTTGATATAAATAACAGGATCTAGTCGGTCAACTGCAGACAGACGTTGGCGACAGGTTGGCTCCTTAAGGTGGTTGGCTCTGGCTCTGGCTCTGGCTCTGCCTCTGATTTGAGTCCCTCGTACGTGCCGTGGCTTTGGCTGATGGTATTCATTAGAGTATTGGTAGCGTCAATAATTCATGATTAAAAATGAACAGTGTTGGCATGAAGTGGTGTGGAATGGGGGGGCTCGTAAGAAATATATTACTCATACGCAACGGTGCACCTGCAACAAGTCAGTTTAAGTTGAACAAAACTTAATTACTAAGCAGGAAATATTAGCGGACAGAGTTAAAGAAAATAAAACTAATGAACATGAAATATTAATTTCACCAAAATCAGAAACACGCAAGGCAGCAGCGTCAGCAACAATCAACAACTTTCAAGTGCTGCCAAAGCTATTGCCTGAGTCTGAGTCTTACCCAGAGCCAGGCCAACACTCTGCCACGAAAAACCTGAACATGCATTTTAATTGCAATGGGCCAGGCTTTGAGCCCGACTCAGCTTGGCATAGGCAAACAAAATGCTCTGGCACAATTTATTTGAAGCGCGGCACCGACGAGAAATGGAAAGTCCAGGAATTATATACTCGATGAATTCTGGTTACACTTTTATTCTGCCTGCCAAAAGATTATTTAATAAAATCGACTTTTGATAGGACAGCATGCGGGTACGCGGACATCTTCTTACCAATCTAAGACTAAAAGAACTAAAAGCAACTCTTAATATTAATATTTTCTTTTCCTTCTTTACTTAATTTAAGATCTTGTAATTGAACTGCCAATTGGCACAGAAAAACCGCACAACTTTGCAAGTATTCGAATAAGCGGCACAGACAATTGTCTGCAGCATGTCTAGTCGTCATCGTCATCGTCTCCGCTCTGGTTTTGTTTATGTGGTTGATATTTTTTGTTTGTAGTATTTGATGCAATTGTTGACTTTGTTGCTGCCTCATTCGTTGCACGAAGCTCTGTAAGCAGCAGCGATGCTAACGATGTTTGGGAACAGACCTCAGACCACGACGGCCGTAGCCCGGCAACAAGCAAAGTTGAGCAATCAAATAAAAACACTAGCCAAAAAAGAGGGGAAAAAACATTGTCACGTCAAATTCATGTCATTTAATTAATTTTGTTTGCTTGCCACAACATTAATTTGTTTTTGCCGCTGTATCAGTGGCAACTTGTTGTCTTTGAAAAAATTTTCCATCGTCGTTTTAGTGCAAAATGCCGTTGCCAGCTGTATATCTAACACACAGACATTGGCATCGGCATCGGCATACATACTTAGTCCACTTGAATAGCAAGCCGAAAAATTGTTCCCACATGACTGCACTTTATGCAAATAAAACAAGGCAAGAAATTCGCCTGAAATCAAAGTTCTCGTCGTGTATTGCGATTGGGGTTTCTTGTCTGGTTCAAAGATTTGCCGCCGGACTCTTGACGGGCTGTCAAATAAATGTCGCTTTATTCAAATTTCACATTCGCACTAATTGTCTGCTGAATGGAAAGACAAAAGGAGCTGCTAACAAGCCCGAGGTCTGAGCTCCGCGCTCTGCGCGGGCTTAAGTGCAGATTAGCCCATGGCTGGGGCAGACTTTGTGTCGCAGGCCAGGCCGGGATCTGTTCCTCCTCAATCAACTTTCGATCAAAACGCGCCGCGATTTCGCTCCGCTTTTGTTTCACACAAACCCGACAAAAAACGTTGTGCCCAAAAACGAAAGGAGGTTTGAGTGGAACCTTTTTGGGGCCTTTTGCATGGCTCATTTGATTTTTATTTTAGATGCGTTCTGATAGAACAAAAAATGGTTTAAAGACCAGCACAGTGGTTTGGGGTTGGGAAGAATTATATTTTTAGAATTTCTATTTTTATTTATTATTTTATTAGGGAGATCTATGTTTTTATTACTTATATTATACCCAAAATAAAACCTTTTGAAGTATTCTCCATTTGTAAGATGCTTTTTTATATTTTAAAGTTATTTAATCAGAAATATTCCTATTTAAACTGTTCCTAAAAATATGTAAATATCAATTGAATATCAATTCAGTTATAGTGCGATGATATTCCGCCCCACTGTCCGAAGATGCCACCAAGCCGCTTGTTCATGTTGAAAAACGGAAATTATCAAACGAAACGTAAGAGATACGAGTGCTGGGAAACATACGACACCGGATGTCTGGCCGAGCCGAGCAGGGTATACGGTATACGAGTATGAGGAGCAAGGGGCCGAGAGATAGGGCTTAGCCAACTAACTGCCTACAAAATGTCTGCTTAACCTGCGGATGAGTTAATTAAATCTGTCAATACTGGCTGGCATATATACACAGGCATGGCCCAAAATGCAGCAGCAGCAGCGGCAACAGACGGGACAGAGAAGGGACAGGCCATCAAACGACCATATCCATGTCCCTGTCCATGTCGTCGTCCATTCAAGCGGCCCATCATCATCATCGGCAACAGCAGCAGGAGCAGGAGCTGGAGCAGGAGCTGGAGCAGGAACGGCAGTGGCCATAAAAAATGTAGCACGCCATGTGCGGGCTCACAGAGCCGTGATCGAGGATAGGGATTCGGGGATCGAAGATCAAGGCGCGAGGTCCGGGGATCGGGGATCGGGGTTCGGGGATCGGAATCGGGAACTAAAACTGGGCTCCTTGCCTGGAATGTAACTCGATTCCTATTAACTCATCAAGTTGGGCGCTGGGGCGTTATTTCTTTCCCCCCTCTGATATATACGCGTACATACATATATATATATATTTTTTTTTGAGCCTCTGGTGGCCCAGCCAGCAGCGGATTGAGAAATGAGGCAAAAATGAAATCAGTTTCGGTTAAGCAAAAAGGAAAAGGCTTCAAAACGGCCACGGCTTAAGGCAATTTGTAGCCCTGTGCGGTCCTTTTTTTCACCACCACCCGAATCTAAGAGTGTACGAGTATGTCAATGTGTGTGTGTGTTGGTTGGCTTTATAAAAGCAAATATGTTCACACACTGTGCTAATAGCTTCATAAATAATAACCAAAGAGGTCAAATTGTGTGCCAAAATGCACTGACAGAAATGAATAACTTTTAGCACAATGGAGAAATAAAATACAAAATCAGCAACACTGCTCACAAAAAACTATTAACTATTTTTCTCTTAAAGAATCTGAATATATTTGAGATATGGTGTTTCTGATTCATTCCCAGGCCTATGGAAAAAATGATTATTCAATAGAATTTGGAATTATTAAATCAAAAAGAGACAACATTTGGGATAACATTTGGTTTGACGGGACCTCTATCAACTATGGCATTTTACATTTTGAGTACTGATCAACGTTTTTCAGCACCATTAAAAGACGTAAAACTATACCAAATATTTTTTTTTGACTGTAGACAGCGACAGAGTGAGAGAGGCAGCAACGAGAGGGGGCTCGCATCACTGTCAGCCAGTCAGTCGCACGTCCAGTCCAGTCCAGTCCCTTTGTGCCTCTCGTCCACCCTGCCGTCGTCCGTGGATCCCTCAGCGCCCCACACAGAGCAAAGCGAGCCCTGTCGTAGGTGCGGATGTATCTGTGTGTGTGGTGTCGGTTACGCAGATGTGCCTGCTGGTATTGGTGTGTGTGGTGCACCGTTTGTCTCGGGTTTTCAACAACAAGATATAAGCCAATAAAGAAGGAACAACACCGAAAGGGATGAGCGGCCAGCGAACAAAAAGAAAGCGCAGGCAAGGAGAATACCTTAATTACGGTTAATGGAGCGTTCGAAAAAACAAAACCGATGCCACACTGAATATCCATATGTACGAAAATATACACATATATACCATACTACATGTATGTACATATATATCGCGTAAACTTATATTCTTGTATGTGTATGTTGGTGTGTTGGCTTGAAAGCTCTAACCTGATGCTGGATCTTTGCCTGAGTGCCACAGCGAAATAACTTAATCACATTTCCAGCAGACATGGCGAGAGACGACCACAAAAATCTGCGAGACATGTTCGTAATTTTGTATATAAATGAGATGCGGCCACCTAATGAGCCTGATTAGCCAGGCCCGTAGGAGCGAGCAGGCGCGAGCACCAGAGATCCACACGGGCGGTCCGACGGATTCCCGTCCTGCCCAACTTCTTTTCCTCCTTTCCGCAACTACATTCGCTGCGGTGTTTCATTTAACTGCTTTCATGCCACAGATCGCGTCGAATGGGACGCGTCCTTTTGACCTCGAGCTCGGGCTCGGGCTGGGCTCGGCTGCGCGATTTGGGATCTGAGATCTGGGATGTGGGATCTGGGATCTCGCATATGGGATATGGGATCTGCCGGAGCTGCGATTTTATGATCTGACTCTGAGACGCTTTTAATTTGCATACGATGTGTCAATGATGTGGACGATGACAACGGCAACGTCGCGTGTGGTTTTCCTGTGTTTTTGTCGTTGTTTCAGTGGTAATAAAAATCGGCTTTGCTTTAAATGCCATAAACAAAACGCCTGAACATTTGTGCTGACAGATGTCTTCATTGAAAATTATACACAGCCAGGAACTGGGGGGCGCGAGGAAATGAGTTTTTTAAGGCCAGATCTGGAACCGAGAGAAGAGCTTGGCCCAGGTCTGGGCTGAGTCCCGGACGTCAGGTGGCTCAAGCGTGAGAAAGTTTCACCGAGCGTTTGCAGTGTTTGTAATCGTCACATTGTGGTTGCGTCCTTTATGAGGACGAAGGTTTGGGATAGGTATTATAGGTGCTTGGATACGAACGGAACAGAGGATTGGCAATCGAAGTAAGAAGTAGTTTGCTATCAAGTGGTACTAGCAATCAGCCTAGACAATGGCTATCAGACTGTTCTTAAACATTTGACGCAAATATAAATAATAGATGTATAATACATATGCAGTTGTTTTCAGTTGTACTTCCTGCCAATTCCTACAGGGTATCCAGTTCGTTCATCAGCGACTATCTCATTCTGTAAAATTCGTTCCTGTTTTTCGGGCACCGCTTAGTCATGTTTTGGCTATTTGGAGTTTCTGCTTTGACTCATGGACTGGGACCCGTTCCCCTGGCTGGTTCGCAACATAACTTAATCATAACTTTTTGGGTGGCCCTCCAGTGGCCAAAACAATGCTGAATTGTTCTCCTCCAGAACCGTTCCGAGGGAAGCAGAGAGACCCGCTTTGATTTCAATCTGATGCTGGGGCAGCATAATAATATTGTATCATTGTACCTCAGGAGCCGCAGAGGACGACGACGACGACGACGACGTCGACGCACCATCGTGATCGTGGGGGTTTTGTGTGATTGTGGGGCATGCAGCAGCAGCGGCTTCGGCACATCATCATCTCCATCATCAATGGCAGCTCTCGGCCTACCGTACAAAAGGCCGTCTTCCGAACAATTTCTTTCTTCTTCTCCCTCTCCCCCTCTCCCCCTCGTTTTTGGTTTTTGGGTTGTTCTTTGAGCGTCTTCGACTTTGGCACGCTGAAAATTTTATGACTTCATTTGCTGACCACCAAGCGAGCGCAGAAGCCCAAAAAAAAAAAGATCAAAACGGGCCAAAAACAACGAACAAGTAAACACTGTTCAGGAGAGAGAGAGAGCCTCATAATAGGCCCGGCCCGCTTGCTTTTTGATGACCAGTTTAGAGCTTAGTTTTTTGGTCGGTGTCGGTCCGGGGATGCAATACTCGGAATTTCGTGCAGAGGCAACACAATAGCCCAAAGGATTCTTTGAATTTTGATCAACTTTGCGATTGGGTGGCAGCTACTCAGACTTGCAGAAATTAACTAGCTCGGTTGAACCTCCTACCTATGTATGTCTCACTTAAAAGTCGAATATCATTCGAGTATAAATGTAGGCAGAGAGACGTTCCATTTGAAAACTCAGATCCAGTGAATGCTCTCCTAAGCGATCCCTCTAAATGTGTCAAATATTCCGAAATATCTCTCCGCCCAATAGATTCATCATATGACCTATGATGAAATTTGCCCATCATTTGAAAATATTCACTTAATTTATTTCCATTACAATTGAAGATTGCCTAAGCCTTTTTCAGTGTAGAAAAACTACTGTATCAAAATACTAAATAATAACTTTGTTCTCTTTTGTTCACTTTTCCCAGGGCCGCACAAAATCCTTCCTCCCGAATCTCATGGCCTCTGCCACTGCCTTGCCCACCCCATCCAGTACCAGAAACTTCCACAGTAAGAGGCAAGAGAACAACCATCCTATCGTATCGTTATCTGTAATTTATGCACTTGTACTTTGAATCACTTAGCTGCTCTTGTTCAGACTTCTGCTGCTTCGGTTCGGTTTGGTTTGCTTCGGTTTGGATCGGATCTCCTCCGCCTCTGTTTGGCCTGCTGTCAGAGTCTCTTTATTGTTGCTGTTGTCACACACATAGAGAACGATTAAGGCGATACGACTGTGATCTTATCAACGATGCGCAACGATCGGTGGCAGCCACAACAACAGGAGCACACACACAGCGGTAGAGGCAGAGGCAGAGGCAGGGAGGACACACACGCAGTTGGCAGTGCCAGGAGGATGGTGGATGGTGGATTGAGGACGCAGGACGGGAACGGAGATGTTGGATGCTGGATGAAGGGGTTACCCGGGTACGGGTTACGGGTGTTTAACGTGAACAAGTCACAAGTCCTGCGGTGCGTGCGTAGAACAGCTTTATAAATGTAAATTAGATCTCGTTTAGCATTGACTATGGGCCTCGTAAATAAATGCCAAATGACATCATTATCATCAATGCTTTCTTCGCTGCACACACCGTGTATTTGTCCTGGTCCCTTCTTCTGGAGCACAGTGTAGCGGAAAAATATGAAAATGTGAAGCCAACTGGCAATGCAGGTCGATGGCATAAAATAAAGAAATTTTTTAATTCTTAAAGAATTATAAATATAAAAGTCAGAATGCCACTTAAGAGAAAAAAGGCAGTTTTACGAAAAAGAAACTACAATCTAATCGAATCTATCAATATGTCAGATTTAGAGATACATATAACCATTTTTGCAAATTCTCTCGAAATTCTCTTCCTTTTTAATCGTTATAGCTCAAACTAGAAATATTAAGTAGATACTAAAATAGTAAAAGAAAATGAGTGTTGTGTTTTCTTTATAAATATCTTAATTTTAAAGCGTTGTATATTTAAAACTAAGAAAGAATTACTTTTAGCTTACTTGGAGCTGTGAGAGTATTCAGGAAGAACCTCTTTTATCAGTAACTCGTAAAGAGAATGAGAGGAAATCTATTTGAAATCGAAAATAAAGGAGAAGATGTGAGAGGTATGTAAATGAGAATACCTAAGTATTGCTTTGTTTTACAAACAGAAAAATAACAAGCCAAAATGTAGGTACATTTTAGGTAAATTTTTGTCAAGATGTCCTCAAGTTTTCGACCACTGTGGCTTGGCTTCTCCAGTCCTTGGCTTCTGATCAGCTTCCCTTTTGCGGGGTTGCTTCTGCTCCCGTTTCGAATGTCTCTGTTGGTCGTTATCTTTTGTTGTTGCTGCCTTTGATGCTGTTGATGGCAGCGCTGATAAGGAGGTAGCAGGGGTAGGAGAGCAGGAGGGAATAAGGATACCCTGACCAGGGGATATCTGTCTCCAGCCGGGTGGACGCGGACCCTTATCGGTCGCCGGACATCGGCAATCGGCAATCGGCTCTCGGCTGGTGATAATGACTTGTAAGTACAAAATGGCTTGTCAGCTTTGCTGGGACTGCCTTCTGCGGATGTTGCCATTCTTGTGGCAATTCGGACTGTCTCTTTTCCCCGTCCCGTCCCGCACCGTACCGTACCGTCTCTGCTTGCACTCCTCCTTTTTTTTAACTTAACAATTTTGCCTGCACATCACTTCAATTAATTTCGCTGCTTTAATTTGCGTTCTGTTCGGAGTTGTTCCAGTCTTCGCCGCGACTACGGCTGCGGTTGTCTCTCGGGTTTTACAAGCAAATCGTGTTCCACGGCGTCCGTTCGTCTATGCCAGCTTCATTATTTTTTCTTTATTTGTTTTCCTCCGATACCAGCCTGCCAACTTGTAAGCGGCAGTGGCAGCGGCAACGGCAGCGGCAGCGGCAACGGCAACTCTGCAGCAACATCATGAAAAATGCATTTTCAATGAGAACCGGGAGGAGGACTATGCAACCCAACCCATCCCTTCGCATCCCATCGCAGAGGTAGAGGTAGACTGTCTGTCTCTCCAGCCTCAAACTCACTTAAAATTCTTGGACCTTGTCTCGCAGCGGGGGGAGAGCGGTGCACTTACAGCCGACGATGGCGAAACTTTTGTCGAGTATTGTAAAATTGTTTGGACCGGGCGGCGCTTGAGCCTTAAAAACAAAAGACGCTCGCTGATGGCAATGAGTGTGTGGCCAGGATGCGAGAGGGTTAAACCAGAACCTACACTGGACCGCAGAGCAAAGAATGGCACCAGAAGAATGGCACATATTAAAACAGTTGAATGTCCTCTTAATGAATGTAATGATTCCTGATCTTGCCAATGAGAGGCAAAAATAAAATAATTTAGTGCAAATAATCGTCTTGGAAATGAAGGCAACAAACCCTTACAAAATATGCAAATATTAGCATTATTGTATTAGTATCTACTTATTGGATTTTTAAAATATTATTCCTTATATTATTCACGTCTTTCACTTTGTTGTCGAGTGTAAGTCGATGTTCAAGTTAATGACTCTCTATGCTGAACATGGTCAAGAGTCGGCGGCCAGTTTCTTCTCTTCTCCATCTCGGGGCTGCGTATGTCTTTTCCTGGAAAAACGTCGCCCACATCATTTTCAATTTTTTGTTTTTTTTTTTGTACGAGTATTTTCAGTTTAGTGACTTTTGGAAACGTTCTGACCACCGGATGTAGGCGATTGCTGGTGCGGTGTCTAATTGCCGCACAGTCCGTGGGGAGGCGGGGTCAGAGTGCACTCGAGTGCGGCGCAAGGTGCACGCAGCAAGAAACTTCTGGACATCTGCTACCAGAGAGAGTCAGAGCAGATGGAGTGGGAGAGGGAGAGGGAGATGGAGATGGAGAAGGGCAACAAATTTTCAGGCAATTAGTGAAAATGTTTCAATTTACAAAACATCCAAATGATAAGCGGGAAATTAGTAAATAAAGACATCAAAGCGCACAAGAGCGTAGGGCCCATACGAATAGGAGGACCAAAAAAGAAGCCGGCGCTAATGGCGCTAGAGAATGAGAATAAGAATGAGAAGGGGACGGGACGGGACGGGAACTGGGACGGGGACGGGGAACGACAGGTATGAGGATCGGGGCCACAGATGCATACAACAGGTGATTAATTATAAACACTGACAAAACATAAAAATAAAAAATTAACCGCGCACACAAACAAACGAAAGCGGGAGCATTAGGAGGAGAGTATAACTCATAAAGAGAGATGGGGAGAGTGCATCGGATCGAGTGTGGGTAGTCCGAACATTTTTATGTTCCTGCATTTCGATATCCAGTGTGTGTGTGTGTGTGTGTGTGTGCCTTTCTTTAATGTCTTTCTGTGAGTGTGTGTGTGTGCGCCCATTAATCGCGAGTTAATTGCCTTCAAAGCGGCAGGCTAATTGCCGATACTTTCAAGAACCATTGTTGTATGGAAAATGGAGACTGGACCTTGAGCAGTACACACATACGAGTATGTATGAGTACATGCAGACCATCTCGATTGAGAGTGGGAAGGAAAAAACTTGGGAACAAGTTTATCTAAGCTTACGGATTTTACACATCGAATATGCTACGTCAAAGCATGCCATAAGAAAGAAAACACTCACTCCTTCGGATCTTCTCTGGCTTAAATATTTAGCATCTAATTTTTTCTTTGTTGTATGTCTTACCTTAACTTTACATACTTCCGCTAAATCCCTAGAAGAAAACGGAGAACAAGACGCTTTTAGCTGAGATATTTTCCCACTGCTTGGTCTAAATTAAATGACGTTTCATTTTTGAGTACAGAAGAACAGTGGAGCTACCGATGTTAGAAGTCCTGTAACAATAGTACGCTGCATATAATTAGACTGGAAAATCAATTTCTTGGAGCCACTGTCAAATTTTGAGTGACCGCCACCGTAGCTAAAATCTTCCAATATGTCCATGACACCCCCATTAAATTATTATATTTAAATTTGTACAGATTAAGTTTTCGTTTGAAAATCAGTTACACAATGAGCAAAAGGATATTTTTAATATTCAAACGCACATAGTCACAGCCCAAAATAATTCTACTCGGTGACCGCATGTTCGCTTAGCTTTATTATGCAAGAGACTGAAACATAACTAAAAAAAAATAGAAGGAAACCCAAGCCAAAAGGAAGAGCAGCAAAAACTACTTATACCCAATGCGAGATCAGGTTGTGTACGGCTTTGGTTTTGGTTTCTTTAGGTTCCCAAGGCACACGCCCGAGGAAGAGCATATATCCTCTATGCTCTCTGCTGGCCCAGACAAAGCGGTGCGTGTGCAATTGCCAACTCCAGCCAGGGCAGCGTCAGGCGGCCAGCCAGACGAAGCCAGCTCATGGGCGGGAAGGAGGTGCAGAGGGTTGAGGAAGAGAGAAGTCTGCGGCTCTGCGGCATAAATTGCGCATAAAACATGAAAATGAAGCGATAAACTTGAGATACGCGATCGTAAAGCAAAGGCAGCGTGGTCCTCTCCTTCGACTTGGTGGGGTCTGCGTCTGAGTCTGAGTCTGCTCTGTTCTGCTCTGGCCTGACCCGAAGATCAATCTGGTGGGGATGAGGCAGAGCAGCATGTGGGGTAACAGCCTGGTCCATGACCATGCCCAGGGTATTTGTTTAGGTTTGATGAAGCTGTTGGCTGCTGTTTGTTGGTGGCCATTAGGAGCGGCCTGGCCAAGAGAAAACGGCCTCGGGGCAGGATAATGAAGACCCAGAAAAGAGCGATCCATCAGGGTCGTGTCTCGTCCCGCTTACATTTTCTTTGCATTTATTTGGATTTATTTTTTTCTTTTTTTTTAATGATCCCTGACTGCGAGTGGAGTGGCCGGGGCCGGGGACGGGTCATGTGAAGCCTCACGCAATAATATTTTTGTTTAAATCAATTTCTTGTGGCACATTTTTTATGACTTCGGCAAATGGCCGAAAGCCACGAAGGCACTCATCTTTTATTATTACTTTATTTAACTTTAATTCTATCCACTTTTTTTTGGGGATTCTGTTTGTCAGCTTTGGTAGCCCGGCTAACAAGCCGCTAACAAGCCGACTCCTGCTCCAGGATGATCCTGCCATCCATTCGTCGCTTGCTCTTTTATTGTCGGCAAATATTTGGACCCTCGTTTCGGCTCGTTTCTTGTTTCACTCTGGTACTACTTCTCCATCATCCGAGGGTGCCGTGTTATTATTGGCTTGAGTAATTAACATGCCGCTCCCGCTCCCTGCTTGGACCACCGAAGGCGGCAGTACCCAAAAAGGTTTGTAGTAGCAGCAGGCTGCCAAGGATAATACCATTCTGAAGAAGCTACAGTAAATAGGAATCCGAATCTCAAACAAACCAAACAAAATACAATTTGAGAGAACTCACAGTTTAGAAAGCGTTTGCAGTTTGGAAGCCATTAAGACCGTCAAATGTGTTTAGGATTTCCAGTACAATGAAATATTCCCTCGGGAACCAAAGGATATTTCCGAGTTTCAAAGTTTTTTCTTGAAAAGAAGTTAAACCTTTTTTGTCGATTGATGGAGAGAAATGTATCTGGCTTTGAAAGACATTCGCCTGAGGATATTTTATAATAGAATATCCTTTGATAAATGTCCACAAGTAGGACTGCCAACCAAACTTTTTCAGCATACAGTCACAAACTATAAGAATTATAATACAATAATCCAAATTATGAATTATTATTATTATTAATTATTATTTTGTCGTTTCTGTTCAATGAGTCATCCTGGTCGAGATGCAAGAAACATTTTAAAGTGAGTAGCATCACGGCTCATTCGATGGCGAATAGTTTTCGTATAAATAATGGGTATTAAATTAATATTAAAACCATAATCGCACACCTATCTTTTCATCCAGGTGCGCAACTTTAACAGAAAGTTTACCCATTTATAGAAGCCATCTAAAGAGGTCAAAGTTATCTACATCAAAAATCTAATAAGGGTAAACGGATAGGAAAATTCGCTCAATAAAAGAAATGCATTAACAGTTAAGAATGGTTTAATATAATAAATAAAATATACATACATATATGTACAATAAATAAATGGAAATGGATGTATAATTACATTAATTTGCGAGAGGTTAAGCAGACAACTCCCCCAAGTGCGAGCAGATCAGCAGCAAGATTGAGGTTTATGACTGCACATGGCAATGCAATGGCCTGGCTGCACTGCCTCCACAGACCCCGGACTCCAGCCCAGTCATCGACCATTCATGGGGTCCACTCCACCGCTCTCTCTTTCTTTCTGCCTGACTTCCACTGCCACTGCCACTTCCACTTCATTTTGTTGCACTGGCCTGGGATCGTCCGACCGCCTGACTGGCTGTTTGTGCTGGTTGGGCTTCTCGAATTTTGGAATTTGTTCTGCCTTGTTAAGAGTTGTTAAGATTATGATATATGTATGGGATGTATGTGTGCTGTGTGGCTGTGTGTGCTGCCAGAAACCAAGACCGAGACCCAGAGAACCAAGAGAGACCAAGCCGAACCAACAGAACCAACAGAACCAAGACGACGACAGCGGCAGCCATTATGATTCACAGCAGGAATGTGGGAAACGGCTGTCTGACCATTTTTTTCTTCGGTAGAGTATCTGCTGCTTTGCTGCTCTGCTGCTTCCTCTGTCCGCCAGCTCCCCAGTGGGGACAGGAGCACGCTCACACAGATACTCACGCACACGCGGACAGTGCATTTACCACATAATCGATTCATGCATGTGGCAGGCTAAGAATTTCTTTCATGTTGCGTTTTCGTTGTTAGTTTCTGTAGTCGTTTTTCTCTCAGTTTTTTCTTTATGATTTGTTTGAGCCGCATCTTTTTCGGACCACCCGTGAAATCACTTTGGGTTACCAGTTTTTGGGCCAGAGTTTGACTTGGTTTTTTTCTCTTTTTTTTTTTGTATTTTGGTTCTTTTTTGTTGTTGTTGTTGTTTGGTGGGGTCTCTTGGCCTTTGTTAAATTGCTCTTGTTTATGTTAACATTTAAATTGTGGCCACGGGTAGTCGGGATAGTAACCCAACCCAGGTCCCCCGCCCTGAGATCCAACCCAACCAAAACCAATATTTAAGCTCAACGCTCCATGAATAATCATCGTCATCGTCAGCGTCATCATCTCTTCTGCGGCCTTTCAGCAGGGCCATCAATTCTGATTTACCAAAAGTGTTAATTAGGCTACGGATCGGTTCGGTTTTTTCTCCTCTACATTTTTCTCAGTCTTGTTTGCTTCCTCAGCTCGGGAAACTGTGTACAGTGGGACCTCGAACCTCCGGATGTGGGATGGATTTTGCCTTATGATTAATAAAGTTTACATATTAAGACTACGATCTTATTTATTTTATACATTTTCTGTGATTATACGAGTATTCATAAAATCATGATGTAAAATATAATTCTGATTACATTTCGCCTGAGTTTTAATAGCCATCAAGTCTACAGAGTTTTAGTTTTTATATTGATTGCCTTTTCATACGATTAACTGATTCGCTCATTCGAAGTTTTTCATATCACTTCATACATTTTTTGGCACCGATTCTACATAATAGATATTATCATCTCATTACACAAGGCTGTGTTTCTATCTTGGTCATTCTTTCTTACTATTGGCAGGCATTTTCGTGTTGTCACACCGTTGTTTCATAATTTAATTCTCGTTTTCTAACATTTTCTATTCACTTTCGTAACCTTCAATTTACCTTTGTCACAGTTATTATTTTCCGAATCGCTTTTCCACGCTTTTTTATGATTAACCAATATCACTTTGAACGATTTAGCCACTCTATGATTCTGATTTCGTAAGATTTTCAGTTCTCCTTTCTTTCATCGTTTTGCGAACGAAAAAAACCAGCCACCAGGGGTATCCAGATCAAGCGAGACCTCAAGTTGGATGGATAATTTGACGCTGCTTCGTGACAGGCTCTCCACAATCCACACCAGTCAAGTCAACCAAGCGACTTTCAATCAGTTCAGTGCTCCACTCCACTCTTGACTATCGACCGTCCATTCATAGTTCGCCAGGAATAGTGCTAATTGCTAGGGCCTGTCCCTGTAACCCTATCCCTGTGGCTGTGCCAGTGCCTGTCCCCAAGTGCCGCGCATAGTTGTCGCCCCATAATTGTAGCCGAGGCCGCCGCCGTCAGCGTCACCATGAAGGGCATCGAGAATCATTCGTCAGGCGTCAGGCATCAGGCAGGCCCCATCATCGCCTCAGTCGTTGACTGGCTGTCTGTCAGCTGTCCATCAAAGCGTTGCCAAGTTGGTGTTAATGGGTGCATAGAATGCGAGTGCCCGCGTCGCGCCTCCCCGGGCTTGTTGTACACGGAGCTACTCATGTTTTTGCTTGTTGTCCTTCGGGGATTAAGCGTCAGGTTGGAGTAATTGCCGAGTGTGGAGTTCCTCATCTTCCTACCTTTGTGGTGGTTTTTTGCCTTGCATTTAATTTATTTTTGGATATTCTTAAAGTAAAAATAAAGAAGCCACACGGACACATGCACCCAGCCCAGTCCTACCCTGCCATGCCCTGCCCATCCACATCCAGTTGCTCGCTCAGCAGCAATGGAATCGGAGCAGCCGCTCCTAACTTGTCGTCACGGGGGATTGGATCTCGCCGCCCAGGGCTGAGAGCTCCTTGAGGAACTGCCTCGCATTGGTCAGCGTGGAGGCGCCGTAGATTATTCGCCTCTGCACGTTGGACGTCTGCTTCTGCTTGATAAAGTCCACCAGATTCTGGTACTCAATGTAGTTGCCGCCGCCGACCATAAAGACGACGGCGTCCTGGAATGGGGCACGGTTTTTGGGCAAGACATCGCCGCCCTTTAGCAGCTTGGGGTCCAGATACAGATAATCATCTGTTTCGGCATTGCTGCGGCACTCCATCACCTGCTCCGTGATCTTGGTGACAGGCAGGTTCTGCAGAAGCAAAGAGACAGCTGGACATTAACGCTTTAGAGAGATTTGATTGAATTACTCACGTGCCGCTTCACAACCAAATTCTTCACGCCTTCCATCACGAAGGAGCTGCCCTGTGAGACAAGTTTGGTGAACATGGAAACAGTTTTGGTGCCCCCACCCTCGTACTGGGTGGCTTGGCTAATGCCAGGCGAGCGATTCATAAGCGCCTTCCAGCGCTGAACGTAGGCCAGCGCGGTCAAGTCACAGCCTGCAGCCTGCAGGGCCTCCTTGAGCCGTTCTACCTCAGACTCGGGGAGCTGCTGGGCGCAGATGTAGTAAATGATGTACAGCCGCAGCTTGTCCTCCGGCTGGCCAAACTCCGGGTCCCGCAGCAGCTCCAGCAGCGGCTTGTCCAGAGTCTGCTTCGACATGACCTTCTCCTCGATCTCAAAGTATGAGTCCAGACGGCGTGCCTTGATGTAGTTGAGGATGGCTGTGGCAATCTTGGTGTGCATGTCGATCAGCCGCTTCTTCTCCATCAGCTGCGGAAGCGAGTTGACGGCGTTGGTGAGGCGCGTCGTTGTGTCGTTGACCAGCGAGAAGGCAATGTCCGACTCTCCCTCAATGCCCATCGAGGTCTTGAGACGCTTGATTTCCTCCTCCGAGCTCCGATAGGATTCCAGCTCTTCCTGGATGGCCTCAGCCACCGTGGGGAAGGGACTTCCCTTGTGGGTCATCCAGAAGCGATCGGTGCGGTCCAGGTCACAGGCCTTCGGCTTCTTTCGGGCTCCTGCAAATATTTCATTGATATAAACAAATTAAGGAAGCGAAGTTGTAGACACCTACCTCCTGCCGCCTCATCCTCGACGTAGACCAGGTTCAGGCCCAGGTCCAGGACATCGTGGACCAGCGCCTGGTACGACCATGTGTGGTGCAGCGGCGTGGCCAGATCCATATTCCGGTCCAGCAGCAGCAGAACAGGCCGCTGGAAGCTGAACACTCCGCCGCCGGCCTGGGTGGCATCCATGTGGAACAGATTAGCGCGCGCATCCCACAGGTTCTCGCGCAGCTTTTTCTCCAGCTTCCGGGCCACCATCTCGGCTGCACTATTCCGCGGACAGCGGATGATGGGCACGTTGCCCAAAGTGACGAATAAGGCGAAGAGAGAGTCCACGATGGAGTCCATCAGCGCCACCATCTCCTCGTCGCGCGTGTTGGCCCGGTTGATGGCGTAGTAAGACAGCTGGTCACTCTGTTGGTGCTTCAGCACGAAAAAGTCGTCCTCCAGGCTGATGAAGTTTACGTACTGGTCGTACATCCGGTGGATGTTGGCCACGCAGCCGGCGTGCAGGGCGGCGGCGGCCAGGTTCTCGATCTTGGTGCGTGTAATGGGCGCCAGGAAGTTCAGGTGATAGATGTCGTACAGGCCGTTGGAGAAGTCCTGCTGGATGCGATCGAGATTCTCGTCGGTGGGCAGGCAGAAGTAGATGGCCGGCACGTCGGGTATGGAGTCGCGATCCGAATGGAGTTGTCTATATGGGGGGGAATCATACATATCTGAGTATACAGTGACTGATGGTTTTATCACTGGACCCACGGATCCGCGCCACTCACACATGCAATGTCACGCCCAGTTCGCGCAGCTCCTTGATGGAGATGACCGGCGAGATGATGTCCTGTCCTACGCGGTCGTAGATGAGGATCTTCCAAACGGGCTCCGCGGCCAGGGCCTTGGGCTGCTGCGAGTTTAAATTAAGCATTTGCTTAATGGCATCTGCGGGAGGAAGCGAAATTGTCAATTGATATTCTGCACTACCAAAAATCTAGTTTTTACTTATTTGGCGCTCCCTTAGGGTCATCATGGTGAATGGTGTGTGGGTCCCGGCAGAAATTAGCAATAGCTGCGACTGATTTATCAATTATTTCTCTTTTAATGGATAGAAAACATATTTTACAAAAAACAACACGTCACAAGCAGTGCTGCCAGTCTAGCTTATATCAGGCTAGATCTGGCATTTATAAAAGAAGAATAGCTCTTTTCTGGCAGCACTAGTCAATAGCGCCTCAGAGAAACGCGTTTGGGAAAATTTAGTCTGAAGAAAGTGTGAACAGCTGTGGAATTAGTGTGCACGCAGCCGGCGGAAATACCCAAGACAGTAATTTCGAATTATATGAAATTTTTCTATCCTTTGTTAGTTGTCTGCCACACATCACTAACAATCTCATTAAGATAATGTGTCTTTAATTGCGTTTCTTACTTTGGCCTTTCAAATAAAGCTTGTGGCCACACTAATTCAAAATTACCCATTTCCAGCAACATGAATCAGCAACATTTCACAACAAGGCCCATATGGGCATCCCCCAGCGTTGCCAGCTTAGCATATTTAAGGCTAGATCTGGCATTAACAGATGCCAATTACAAATAGCTTAAAGAGCGGCCTACCATACAAATTTTGAAAATAAATTCAGCTTCTTATGTAATACCACAAAATGTGGTAATTACGTTAAATTATCTTACTTATTTTCGGCTTTAGTCACTTTCGACACATATATATTTCGTACCTAGCTTGTTATGAATCTGAAATTCTGCCAGCGCTGGTTCTAGCTTCATGTAGCCAAGCAATATTTTTTGCAAGAAGCAGCCTTGCCGCCCCAAACGTGTACATGTGCATGGTATGTTTCCGATTCCACAAACTGGTCACACTCAACTAACACCTCTAAACTCCAAACACGTCGCGGACAAGTTCACAAGTTCGGACAAAGTCAAAATGCGAAATTCGGCCGCGCAACAACAAAATAGAAATTAGCGTCGAGTTTTTTCTGAGTTCAGAAAAGTCCGTGCGTATATCATATCCGACGAGCTAGCTGTCAGACGCATTTTGTTTTTCCCACGTCAAAATACATTTTATTTACGTCGTTTTCGGAAACAAAAGCAAAAACAAGCAAATCCGGCGACAAGCAGAACAGCAAGTGAAAGTGCGACAATGATATTGGAGGAGGATAATCAGGATATGGAAATGGCCAACATGTGCCAGAGAATGCGCCTGGCGCAGACCAGATGGCGCTTGGCCCACCACCGGGCGCTGGCCGCCTTCAACGTTTCGGGCCAGGAGAAGCGCCGCTGCGATGGCCGCTTGGTGAGCCGCCACCACTTCTTCAAGCACAGCCGCGGTTTCCTTTGGTTTGTGATTTGCAACCTGCTAATCGCAGGTAGCACCGGCGGGGCGGAGGCGCAGCTGCTGATCAACGTCCAGAATCAGGTGCGTGCCGGGGAATCGTCGCAGAATGAGGCTGCGGTGCAGTCGCAAGAAAGCGGAAAAGAGGAAGAAACATGCAACGAAGAGGGAGTGTTGCCCATGGGATGGGCACCAGTCGATGTTCAAAATCCAGGAATAGACTTTGAAGAGCTTATCACGCTGGCAGCAGGTGTCGCCGAAGATCTGATTTAAGCAAAACTAACTCCAATCAACACACAGACTTTCGCAGTGGACCCACAATGACAACAGGAAACAAAGCAGAGCAAGAAGGAGCATCACAAATATACAAATGGCGTGGCGACTAGAATGGAGCGCGCCAAAAAACAGAGAGAGAGAGAGAGAGAAAAAGACGAAATGATTCAACAAAAATAAACGACGACAAATACTGAATTTGGACTTTCTTGTTTAAAATATTTGCATAAAGAAGTTAATAATTGTTGGGTTCGAGTGGCAGAGCAGCGATTTCCCTGGAAATTAGTGTGCCTTTGGGTTTTTCTATCAATTTTAGATTAGATTGCCGAAAACGTGGCTATAGCTCGGAGGACACCCTGTACCCGTGCGTGTGCTCCTGTTCGTGTGTGCGTGTGTGTGTGTGTGTGTGTGTGCACACATATTTGTTTACATGTGACATCCTTCATTGTTCCCGCGTGCTGTCCGTGGCCCCAAAATGTCCACTCCGCTCTGCTCTGCTTTGTTTGCATGTGCTTTTGTGCAAACACAGGGAAAGCCAAGCAGCGGCCAGGCAGCAAGAACAATACTAACACAACAGCATGTTTGCTCATGTACACACACACACACACACACACACACACACACATACACACGAACAGGCACGTGCAAAGGGCACACTTTTTGTTGTTGAACTACATACATTTCGGAGAGAGAGTGAAAGAGAGATTGTGTTGCAGTTGACCCTGCCTTCTTCTTCTTCTTCTTGACATTTCCCATCCCCGTTTCGTTTTGGTTCCGTTCCTTCGTTCCTATTTTTCAAGTCTCTTGACTCTAATTCGGTTCAGGGCCGCCCTGCTTCCAGCGGCAAAAGCTGTCATAGTTAATTTAAGAACTGACGACAACCCTGGAGACCCCCTCAGTGCTCAGTGCTATATTAATATTCTAATAGGTGGGGGGACGAGCGGAAAAAAGTACCGAAGAAGAGTTCTTGAAGCCCATTCTAACACTTGTTGCTTTCTAATGGGCTTTTGCAGGGCGGCGAGGTGATTCAGGAGAGCATAACCTCCAATATTGGCGAGGACCTGATAACACTCGAGTTCCAGAAGACCGACGGAACCCTCATCACCCAAGTGATAGACTTCCGCAATGTAAGTATCGCCACATGACGACGGAAGTTGAAGGATTCCGAACCTCTCCTCTGCTTCAGAGATCTCATTTCATTTTTACTTTTACTTCTGCCATTTCAGGAGGTTCAAATCCTCAAGGCCCTGGTGCTTGGCGAGGAGGAGCGTGGCCAGAGTCAGTACCAGGTCATGTGCTTCGCCACCAAGTTCAATAAAGGGGACTTTATCTCCTCGGCCGCCATGGCCAAGCTGCGACAGAAGAACCCGCACACGATCCGCACTCCTGAGGAGGACAAGGGCCGCGAGACCTACACGATGAGCAGCTGGGTGCAGCTGAACCGATCCCTGCCCATTACGAGGCACCTGCAGACCATCTGCGCCGAGGCCATGGACGCTACCTATGTGCGGGATGTGGATCTGAAGTCCTGGGCCGAGTTGCCAGGTGAGTGGCTGACGGATTGTTTGAAGAAAGTGTGCATGTCTATAAGGGATTAGTTTTAAAGCCTTTCCCCAAGGGCATGAGACTTATTATCCGCTTTTAGTGTGTGTTTAAAAAAAAGACTAGAAATAAAGACGTATTGAATTCGGAACAAATTACATTTACGGGCGCGCGGTTCATCGGGATGTCAATGCCTTGGGCAGCTGATACAGTCTTTGGCGAGGCGCAGTCGTTCCCATTTTCGGAGAAAATATGCCTTGTCATGGTAAAGATGTCAAATTTTGTATAGTATTGTTGGGCATTCCGTTTTGTACCATTCCCTTGAGCGAGGGGAGCCAAAGATTGTATTTGTTGTAGGATTCTAAGACCGAATCAGCTTCCCAAGGCTGCCATGTAGGCAGCGATTCGTGGTCAGAGCCGAAGCATAGCCACCACCTGTATCACTTTCTTAAGTTATACATAAATACCCGCGATGGAATGCGATTTATTAAAACTATACGTGGAGAAAATATTAACGAAATAGATTAGGGAAATAGATTTGATTGGTTGAACTATTAGGAGACTATGCCCGTGAACACTCTTACGAGAATATTTGTTTAAACAATTTTAAGCGATTTTTAGTGCACAGCAAATGTGTGGAATTTATTCCCCCTGGGTAACCAATATTCGGTGGACCGAATTGATTTTTTCCTTTCACGCAGCTCTTAAAATATTCTCCGATTTTTTTGTTTGCATTCTGGTTGCTTGCTGCTTTTTTGTGTTTGCGCCGGGCTGTCGTGCAGGTTCGTCGATCTCCAGCCTGGAGGCGGCCACCGAGAAATTCCCGGACACGCTCTCCACGCGCTGCAACGAAGTGAGCAGCCTCTGGGCGCCCTGCCTGTGCACCCTGGAGACGTGCATTGGCTGGTATCCCTGCGGCCTGAAGTACTGCAAGGGCAAAGGGGCCGGCGCGGACTCGTCCGGGGCCCAGCAGCAACAGCAGCAGACGAATTATCGCTGCGGCATCAAGACCTGCCGCAAGTGTACACAGTTCACCTATTATGTCCGACAGAAACAACAGTGCCTCTGGGATGAATGACGACGCGGCGAGCTGCAGCTGGTGCAGATGCGCTGTGCCAGGCGGCGGAGCGACACGGATGCGATGGATGCCTGCGATGCGGCACTCGGGATGCAGATGGGAGTTGCAAGTGAAACAAGAGGAGCAGCGACAATAACAGGAACAGCGGCAACAACGAATGGCAGCACGAGAACAGGAGAGGACACAACGGCAACAACGACGACCAACAAATTACGGCAACTGCTTTTGTTGGTGCAGCAGCAGATGCCTTTTGCTCTGTGGAGCTTTCCGGTCCATCACATTTCCCATCATCGTCAGCATCCAGGGGACAAGGAGAACCAGAAGCAGAAGCAGCAGCAGCACCAGCACCAACAGCCTCATCATCATTCTCAGGTCGCTGCCACATCATCCTCCACATCCACAATGGCTGCCGTCGTTGCGTGATAATGATAATGCTGGGAATATTCAACCAGCATCCAGCCCCTCCGGCTCCCCGCGAAATGAGTGCGGACACTTTTTACTTGCCACACCATGGGGGACGGGGGCGGTGAGCCAAAGGGTGGATTGATGGAAAAGTGGGCTCCTGTATACTATGTACATATGTATGTACATTGTACATATTTGTAACTACGATTAGCTTTTAGCCCGTTTGAGTTGTACGCTTATGCAGGATTTCCTTTTAGCCTTAGGTTTAGGTTAGATATCCTAATTATGGTAAATAAATTTAGCCCAATAAGAGCTCGCTGAACTTAGGATTCCTACCCTGCTATCTTGCTATGTCCGATTTAATACTCTGACCAAAGAATCTACTTTGGGCTACTTTAAATAATACTTTCCGTCATATTTTAACAGTTTGTTTTAGGTCTCTTTTAATAATTTATCTAGATTCCTATTATTAAATATAATGTTTTAATATTATATACATTTATTATATATTTTCTAAAAATACCAATTTCTTATATTTTTTCCTTGATAACTATATATTTGTTGCTCCCTTTATATTTTAAATTTCTTAGCTCTGACTTTTTGCATGTTGAAAACATTTTCAACATTTCTAAAAATTTGACTACTAAAAAATGTGGATTCTCTTTGCTTAATTTCGCTTTGCTTTTTCCCATTTCAATTTAAACTCTCACTTTTTTCTGAACAAAATGTTCAGCAATTTCGTTCGGGTTATCTTTTCGCAGTTTTATATTTCGTCTGCACTCTTTCTTACTCCTACCTACTCTTAACAGAAGCCTGACTAGATCTAGGCTTTTTCCACTCGTATTCCGCTGAGCAAGAGTATTATAATTATAGGAATATACATAAATTAAATGTGGCCTTAGCATATTTTATGAGCGCAGGAAGTAGAAACCAAACTAGGGATTTTTTGGGTGGATCAAAACCTTGTAATTAATTGTGCTCATAATAAAAAAGGGAAATAAAACCAATAAGAAATATAATACGGGAAATTCCACTAACCAAAACGACTGCCGCAAGAAAAGCTTTTTTTATTATCTATGTATTTTCAAAAATGGCTGTTTGAGAACCCCTATCGCATTTCTTCTTTTCCACTCTTCCTTGTACGATAGTATGTAGTCCTTTACACCCTCTTTATACATAGGTAAACTTAACTGTAACACACCTGCCTTTTTGCCTTTGACTTGTCATCTTTTCCACTTTTCCAAACCAAAGGATTACCTTGCAAGAGGATCGAAGGAAACCTCGAGCATATTGATTGATACCAATAATAAATAATACCAAGAACAATAATCTATTGTATAAACTTCAGAACCTAGTCTACTTAGAGTCTTAGAATGGCATATTTTCCTAAAAGCATACTACAAAATAAAAATTGTGTAACATGTTTCGACAAGAAAAACAAACGGTGATAATAATTTTTTCTACCATATAGAAAGGCAACCCCTTGACTCACTGTAAAAATATAATGGAAATGAATTTGATCTGATCCAGTGTAAAAATTGATTAGTATTACTAAGCATTTAAGGGCTAACCGAACGAGGGAGAACCCAATCTGATTCGAGTGAAGCGCATTAGCCAATAATAGTCGATTAGTCCTAACAAAGTAATTGAAATTAATAATTAGTCCTAATAAAGAAGCTGACAAATTCTACATTTTTTATAAAACAAATCTAATCTATTTTTTTTTTTTGGGCTGGAGGTAAATTTCAGAGTGGAAAATTCTTTGCATTAAATAGCATTAAATAGGTAAAGGAAACCTTTTATAGAAAAGCTAAAAACTGATGACCAAACTATTGCCGCGCATCTACAATGTGCAGTACAAGGACAAGGAATAGGATATGCCGGCAGCATATCTTTAGTCGGAAATGGGGAAAATTAAAGTAATCTTTCCTTGATTCTATATATTCCTATTCCCAGCCCAGCTAAAGCCAATTTCTTATTGAATTCTATTCGATTCAACAGCAAACAGAGTTTATTAATGCATTCATTTTTTCCTAATCATTGAAGGGCTTTCGGAATAGCCAGCTTCCCAATGCATTAAGATGCTCGGCCTGCCTCGAGTGTTTGCCAAACCATTTCCGACTCCTCCAGAACCCTACTAGTACTCTTGCCATCACACTCCGGAAAACAAACAGTTTGCAATGCAAGCTGCATGGAGGCTGCCGCCGGCTGGATCCTGGAGCAGCTCCACGCTGTCCTGAGCCAGTGGCAAATCCTTTATGCGATTTGTAATTCATGAGCAGAGCGCACAGATTCTTATCATTTATTTTACTGCGCAATCGGTATCGGGTCCGTGGCAGAGAGAGCGGCGGATGGCAGAGAGAACAGACTGCTAGACAAACACTTGCAGCCGATAACTATATTCATGGCGTCGACTGTAGCCGACGATGGCTTAAGACGTGCGGAAACCAAATCGGCGTCGTAGAAAATTGAATTTGTTACGATTTCGCAGAGCGGTTGAGCAGTGCCCGAAGGATAACGCTGGGCCACGATGAACCCAACGGGAGCAGACGTATGTGCATGCCTAATGAGCCATGAAATGCCGGAGACTGGATCCTTTTACCCCAATTTCATCCTATTCCACCATTCCCACCATCGAGCTTTGGGGCTTTTTTTTTTAGGGTAATCAACGACAGCTGGCTTCTCGGATCGCCTCCTATACTTAGGGGGCAACACGAGTAGCCTGTCTCGGGTCAGGGCCATCTCCTTTGAGCCCCGTAGTTGACCTCGCTCAGCCCCTGCTGACCCCCCACATCTGTATAATTAAAGCGTGCAGCGGCTGGCGCGTAAATCAAACAAAATCAACTCTCTTCGGCTGCTCTTAATTAAGTTTACACTCTCGCCATTCGATTTCTCTCTCTGGTTTTCTTGTTTTTCTGGTGGTCAGCTGTGCACCCAGTAAATGGGTCCTAATCGATGTAAGTATTGCGAAAACTAAAAAAAAATAGTATTAAGCCATATAGTATATGTAAGTGTGTATACTCGTGTAATAATCCCAGCATTCCGATTGATCTTTAAAAAATATAAATTATTTGTTAAATGTATATCTCGAAACCACCATCTGCAGACGGCAGACATTCCACATTGAAACCGACATTCCTGTCGCCTGAGCAAGCTCTGGTCGGGGCAGTAAAACAGCCTTCTCGACGGACCATCCCCTGAGAGAAGTGCTCGCGTGTGGGTATAAGTACTATTTCCCATCTGTGGCAGGCCTCATATTGCTGTGGCCGTGTGAATTTTCCCTATTGACTTTTCAGGTCAAAAGAGCGCTTGATATTTGCATAACTACTCAAAGCCTTAAAGGCGGGGATCCCTTGTTCATTATGCATTTGTGTGTTTATGTCTGCGTTAAATTAAAATCACTCATACGCCGTGTAATCATCGCAAATGGGCTCTCAACCGCTCGCTTCTGCCGTCGAACGTCACAGCAAAGTTCACGGCGTCCTTGAAGCGTATGTCGGAGCTCAACCTTCTCCGTTTCTCAGACTTCTCTCCACCACTAATTTGGACGAGTCACGTAGGAGAGTAAAACAAAGGCAGCTGCAAAGCCGACGACTTGCCAACTACTTTTGAAATGTAATTTTCACTTTTCCCAGCTTTTGGACGGATGGCCTGACATTTTGCCAGCCTGTTGTTAAATAGGTTTCGCGGGAAAGAGATTCGTGCGCCCAGCGGACTTACTTAGCTGTAATTGATTGTTTTAACAATTAGCCCGGTCTGCCAGAAGAAAGGGAAGGAAACATGGTTTCGCCAAAAAATGTTGATGCCTAATGGGAGGCCCGTATTTGGAGTGTACTTTGGAGTATTCCACTGAACGTTTTGATGGCTTTTATCGTTCCCCCTATCGTTACAGATTTTGTGCTTTCCAAACAACTTTCTTCATGTGCAATTTCCTTTCATTTTACATTTTTTGTATTAAAATATTAATTTAAAATTGAAGTTCCCGGCTTAGGAACATTTGCTCAAACATGTTGGCCACCTTTCACCATCTTCATTTATAATTGTCATTTGATGACATTTGATCGAATCGCCCACAATGCATTATATCGCCCCAAATAGGGCAGTTTCTTTTTTATTGGTGGGACTGCCTTCGCCTTCCTCTTGTCATCATTATCCTTGCCATTATACGTGGGTGCTACGGACACGGACAAAGTTCGTTTTCCCTGTTCTTTCGGCCGTGTGCCCCAACTGCAATGCGCATAAATCAATGACAATCAAAATTCATTTCGTTTGCGTTGATTTATTGCTTTTGTTTGATTATAGGGGATCCCCCGGATCCCTCGATGTCGGGAGAAGCTGAGCAGCTGCTGGTCTCCCAGCGCTCCCTGCTTTCTGGGCTGATGTGCTGCCTTATCAGCAATGCATATTAATGTGAGTTATGTGTGTGTGTCCGAAACAACGAAACTAAGCTCTGCTCCCCGCTATTTCTCTTGTATTTTCTCTCTTTGCCTGTACAAATATTAAAGTTACACAACGAGAGAATGAGAGTGGGGCAGCATGTGCACGCCCCATTCAACAGAGTAGCAACCTTTTTCCCTTCTTTTTTGTGGGATGGCTTATAGCCACGCCCCACAGCCCCAGCCCACTGACAAATCATCAATCAAACGCGTGTGATTTGCTACAGTTCAAATTTCGCTCTCAGTTCAATCGTTCAGCCATTCAAGCAGAAATACAAATATTTGCTTTTTTCCAAAGTACAAAAGCAGCCATGAGAGGGGGGGACAGAGAGTGCAGAGGGGCGGTTGAAAGCCATCTGGCAGGGCAGGCCCAGGGCTTAGTCCTGTCCTTCCTGCCTGACTGACATGGCTTAAAAATCGAGGCCTCTTCGCTTTCCCCGTCAAGAGGCGATGGCAAAAAAGGGTAAGCCACTCCCGACTCGTTCGCTCGTAGGAAGCAGATGTTCCTTCTCTCGACTGCCTAATCTCCTGTGTGATGGGCTGGCAACCTGTTACATCGCTACCCGTGCACCCTGCACTTCTGGGATCGGATACCTTTCTGACGGACCAAAGGACCTGCCTCATCTCCAAGGCTAACAAATGGCCTCCGTAATAAGGCGCTGTGAAATTATTTAGAAAATTTAGCTAGCCAAGGGCACCAGCTTTTCAGAAACATTTGGCAACAGCCGTAGGGCCGGGTTGTACGAGTGGGTGGGCGTGCTGCTGGTTGGGGCAGAAAGTAAAATGGAATTTGTTTTCATCTTGTGAAAAGTTTTGTGGTTGAGAAAATATAGAAAGAAAGGCCCAGGAAAGCTTATAAGGCTTAGCTGCTTATTATAATCCCTGAAATCATTTTCCGTGTACCCATTGAATCTATATGTTCTGGGAAAGCTGGGAGGTTGATACCTATGGATACCCAATAGGATATTAATTCAAAAGCTATAGACACTCCACTCAAGGGATCATTTTTTTAAGATTTCAGAAATAGTATCGTTAACAGATAAATAAGTATATATGTAACAACGTATGTACAATGTACATACCTTCACTTAAAATGATCAATGTACTTAACTTCTCAGCTTACACAGCTCTGAAAATATTCCCAAGAGTGGGGGGTTTTGTCGTCATTGTGCGACTCACAATTAGCTTTAGCTTGGTTCTAGGCGGGCCCAGGAAAGGACTTCTCCACTTGAGCAGCTGCCGGCAGATGCCTTGAAAAGCTGCCCGGGCGCCCAGGGCCCTTTGAAATGTTGCCAAAAACAATTTATGGTTCTCGTAGTATTGTGTCGTGCAACATTTTGCGCACAATTGAGAATTGTGCAATTGCATTTGGCCAAAACGGAGGAAGGGAACGGAACGGAACGGGAAAGCCTTGTCCCAGCTGCCGCCAAATTTTTGCATATTTATTCAATAACAAAATAAGCGGCAGATAAATTGTGAATAAGTTCTGTAGCAGCTGCCGCTGCCACAATAATTAAAAACAATACGCGACTCCTCTGAAGCTACATAGCTGGCAAATTATGCTTGAAACTTTAATGGGGAAATGCAGACACAACAGAGCGGAAACTGAATAGGAGAATGGGAGTTGGGCAATAAGAAGTAGCAGGTGGTCTCCTCCTTCCGAGACGAGACAACGAGACGCATAAATCTTTCAAGAACTCACTTGGCTTCATTTCAACTGTTGTTCCAGCTACGGGTACTGCTCCTGGTCTGCATCTTGCTTCTGTTTCTGCTCCTTTTCCTGCTGCAGCTCTTTCTGGATCTACTTCTCCGGATTCTCCTCCTCTTGGAGCCTCGAGTGCATTTGCTAATGGCAAAGTCAAACAGGCGACAATGCATTGCAATGGGACGGGGAAACGAAGTGAAATGCTTCTGCCTCGTTTATTGTTGCGTACTTTCGGGCGTCGAGTGGCCACAAGCTACCGCTGCAGCGGTGGTGTTGCGCTGCTGCTTCCACTGCTCTTCCTCTGCCTCTGGCGATTGTCAGCAAGCGTTGTGTCTGGTTAGCGGCGGCAAGTGTTGAAAGCATGTTAATTGCTAACCATAACACCAGCAAAAACAACAACTCAGGCGCCAGCTTGACAAACAAAAGAGCAGAGGAGAGGAGGGAAGTGGATGAATAGGCCTTTTGGTCGCCTTTGCCCCACTTTCCGCCAAACATAG
Organism: Drosophila helvetica; assembly: GCA_963969585.1. Lineage (NCBI taxonomy): Eukaryota > Metazoa > Arthropoda > Insecta > Diptera > Drosophilidae > Drosophila > Drosophila helvetica. The sequence continues at coordinate 13,779,456 of OZ018402.1, read as the reverse complement.
AAGCCAAAGCAGCAACAACATTTACATGTTCCAAACGGAAGTGGACGCCCAACAGACACACCCCTCCATGGCTGCCCTCTCCACACTCCACTAACTAGGCCTCACGCCTTCAAAGCTCTGGGCGCGGAAATATTTGTCGTGATATTTATCGCAAAAGCCATTTCTCTTCAGCGACCCCTCCGCAGAGTGGCAGCGGAAAATTGTGAAAATTTAATTGAAAATATAGCCGGGCCTTGAGAGAGGGAGGACTGCACGTACTCAACGATGGCAGAATAGCTCTTCAAACATAAAAGCTCTTTTTGTGAATAATTTGTTATTGATTTTCCTTTTCTTTTTATCGATTTCGGTTATTTTCGGTAACAGCTGCTACAAAGAGAGGAACGAAGAATAACAATATATGTGGGATTAATTTGAATATGCTTTTGCGATAGTATGAATACTTAACAGTTCCACATTTTCATATTCGGAAGGAGTTCATAAAAATGAATATAAATATTCGTAGACTATAAGTAATTTATATTCGAAAAGTAATAGGAACAATTCTAAAACATTACGTATAATCAGCTATGTATATCAAATCAAAATGTTAAATGCACTAATGCCAATTATATTTTTGATTTTAAATGTATTTAAAAGTTGTATTTTCTTTAATTTGTTTACAGTTTACATGTAGGTATGTATATTATCGTATATTTTATTTAAATAAATGCTCCTTTTTTCGGGTAATTTTTGGAAAAAGTTTCCGACAAAGTTTCCGGCAGTTAAATTAAATAAACGACTCACTTGACTAATATTTTTGGTAGATCGATTTATATTTTCGTAGTCAAAATATTGAGTTTTAAATATTTTTTCTTATATAAAAAATTGTATTTTCTCTGGTCTCAAGCGAATTGGATTTCTATAAAAGAATACTTTTTTTTCAATGGACCTGCCAACGGACTAGGCCTCCAGCTGCGCTTCTACCGTGCTTTTTTACGGGGGTCCTCGTGCGCTCTTGTTTATGGACTCTCGCCGTGTTTATTTCCTTTCCACCTTTTATAATATTCCTTTGCACGGCTTTTCCGCTCTGCGCCTTTCTTTTGGGAGCTTTGCTGTGCATTTTTTATAACCCAGCTGGCCAAAACTCTGAAAATCACAGCTGAAAAGCTGCATAAAACGGTGTACCAGTGAATATTCCCAAATGAAATAAAATCAAGCGGCAAAGAGGGGCTGCAAAAATAATTTATTAAAGCGGAGAATGCGTTCATTGCAACTTTAATGCATATAACTTTTTAATTAAAAATAATTAATGGAAAAAAGGAGCAGCAGCAGCGTAAAAATCTTAAGTACATAATCCTTTGTAAACGGCAGCGGTAACCAAATTAAAACAAATTAAAAAAAAATCACTCTCCATTCTGTATCCGCAAACTAATTTGTTTATTTAGGCTGGCGCTGGAAAATGTTGCTGACAATTTAAAAATACAAAGAAAAGTACAGCTAAAATCGGCTATGTGACATCATTACACCGCGGTGCACCGTATTTGCTTGTGGTTGAATGTGGTTTTGTAAAGAAATTAACTAAACTTAGTTTATTCGAATCTCGTAGAGGAACCATTTAATATTTATTTGAAATGGAAAACATACCGCCCGAGAGCACTGAATCTATTCGATATACATACGAAGTTTTTCCCAAACGTTTATCAAACGATTAAAAAAAACGATTATAAGGGCGTTTACTTTAATTTTATTTTGTTAAAAATATTAATGTAAAGTTTTGAATGCTATTGAAAGAGCGCTTAGAGTCAATGCTCTGCTTATACATACATTTTTACTGATGCACCCTCGGTTGACCCGTGGAACTTATAGCCCATAGCTACTGTACCTTCAAAAAGAGCGAGGGCACTTTTTGTGTAGCATACTTTCCAGGGACGGCCTCTGCTTTAATGCTGGGGCTAAGCATAAAACCATTTACAAGCACTTAGTTTGCATATAACCTCAACGCAAATATAAAAAAGGGCGGGAGGGAATGGGTGGGAAGGTGTTGTATGTGCGGGGAAGGGATAGACGCATTTGCATTTGAAATATGCATGAGTTTCCATCTTCTGACTGTCTGTCTGTCTGTGTGTGTGTGTCCCCATGTTTGTTGCATGGCCGTGTGTCCTCTGTGTGTGTGTTTGTGCAAATAAACATAAATGTAGAGGAAAAAATAACGCTGAAATTGCAAATGACAAGTTTTGCACTAAGCAGCAGCGCAAATACACCGCAGAGGGAGGGAGAAAGTGGTGAGGCATGGTTGCACGAAGCAGGGGTAGGATACATTGACACACTTACTGCATGATGAAGCAAAATGAGTGACAAACTGACTGCGCGATGTTGTAAGCTGCTTATTAGGCAAAGAGCCAGCTCGAAAGAGGAGGCATGCAGCAGGAATCGGGCTAAGAGGAAGGCCTCAATGGGGTACGATCCAAGAAAAAAAATAGCTGGCCGAAATATAAATGAGCACAGAAAAAGCGGCCAACTTAAAGTAAATAAATGGTTTACTTTCACTGGGAGTATGCGCTCGCTGAGACCCAAATCAATGTCAACGAGTGCGCGCCTCTGGGAAGCTGCTCCTTCTTCAGTTCATGACCCTGCTCTTCCAGCACGTGTCTTTTCATGATGAAGTTGCCACAGTTTTGTTGGCCAGAAAGTGAGACACCGGGGAGACTGGCGCCCGGGGCCTGGAGACTGAGTTAAAAGCCGAAAAACTCGGAACACGAAAAAAGGTTTAGACGCACCGCTGAGATTTCTTCTTTGGCTCTGGGAATACAAACTTTTTCCATTGCTTCAATAAATAACAAAATGACAAGCAAGGCCAAAAAGGAATGGAATTAATGTGCGTATAATACGGACTAGTAAATGCTCTTATTAGGCTATTATTACAATAATTAATACATATTTGCCAAAAAATACAAAAAAATACAAAATTTGATTTAAAAATGTTCATTTAATCCACAGAAAGCAGAAATGTCATCAACGTTTTCCTTTACACAACTTCTTTATAGGCTCCCATTAACCTTCTCTAAGTACGTATAAGGCATATACAAATCTGGAATGGCTTTGCTCGCTGACATGAACATGCGAGCGTTGTATTCTCATTAATTTTTCAACAAGAACAACAACAACCACACTACATGGAAATGCAGAAGCAGAAGTCACTGACTTTCATGCCTGCCTGGAGCCGTTCTAGTTGTCATCCTTGTTCTGGGTGCTGTTGTTGGGCTTTAACGAGCATTCTCTGCTAACCATGCAGGAGTGCAAATGTTGCCTTGGCTAATGCCTCTTGAGATATCGCCGACACGCCGCTTGGTTTGTCGTGGAGTAGTCATTTTAATTTTTTGACTATTAATTATTTAGAAAGGTAAAACTTTAAATAAATCGAAATACTATTGAAGAAATTGCAGGTCCTGTTTCGAATTGTTCGGGGCTCGGGGTTCACACATTTGGCAAATTTTTTTGTGTGATTTGCCTTTTAGGAGGTGAGAAAATTACTTACTAATTTTTTGTTTATTTAATAAAATTTACTTAATTTTCATTTGACTTAATTTACTTGAGATATTTTCTCCAACTTCAGTCGGTCATGTTGCTCTACTCAACCAAACAATAAATAATTTTGTATAAGCTTTGAGTGTCAACGCTTTATCAAAATACGATGTTTTTTAGTGCAAACTGGAATATTTTATTGGAATTAAAATTTAGCATAATTTTTTTGACAGACCGAAACTAACATTCCCACCACAAACAGAACGCTTTAAATGGGTTTTTGTCGCCAGAAGCATCAACATCGGATTCATCCTGCGCCAGCAATTGGTCAATGTCTACTTCGCTTAAAATGATATTCAAACTCATTTTGATAGGAAACTAATACGTACGAAATATCATCCTTCGTCGTATTTAAAAACGGTAGTTACAGGAGATCGACGGACGTGCAAGTCAGCCAATTCTGGAACTGTACGAAAAATTTGTAAAAAACGACAAAAGATAGCGGATATAATGGAAGATTTGAGTCATGCGTCGTCGTATGTACGAAGGATGACGGTCCAGGGTTTAAATCAGAAAACTGCCGTTTTGAAATTATGCCGAAGGGTGCATCAAACCGTGTCAAGTAAGAACATTCTATTTGCACCGACATAATATGTATGTATATATGTATGTACAATGGTACATACGTCCCTCTGATCGAACATTACAGAGGATTTGTCCATCTCTGAGCAGGTCGTCGTTCTTAGCCCATATATAAAAAATTTTGAATATTCAATTATGTCACTTATATTTTTAAAACCAATTTAAACAGTTTTAAACAATTTTACTGACTAAAACGTTAATACTTATAAGAATGTAGACTATTACTTTAGATGTTTTAGGTATGCACTTACGGCTGGCTTGACTCGCTTGGAGTTTCCAACAGCCTCAACCTTTAGATAAATTTAATACATTACACATTGACAAATACAAACTGCTCTCTTCTATACAGAGTTCGTTTCCCTGAGAAAACGACCAGTCGAAATGGCTGGTTTATATGGCAGAATCGGACTCAATGTTGCTCCATAAAGTCCAATCGTTTTCAGTTGCCAGAACACACCCAGAAACAATTTTAATATTTTGTTCTGCACCGGAATTGACAGCTTAGTGTGTTTGTGAGCACCTTGGCGCTTTACGTCTTGCCCAGCCGGGGAAAGAGTGCATTTTGACATTTTCATGCGCTCCGTTGATCTCCAACCGAAAAAGTTAATGGAAGCACACACAAACCCGTCTGAAAGCGCAGCTTCGATGCGGGTCTGTGTGGGATTCTGCGGATTTGTAGCTCTATTTTCCAGGGCTCTGTCAGTAGAGCAGAACAAAAGGCTTCGACTGCTGCTTTCAGCTTCAAGTGTTCGAAGGCTTTTGTGTGTGCTGAATAAATGGAATAACATACGTTTGGTTTACTTTTACCGCTTGCTTTCCACCTGCCCCCTTTCGGCTTTTTCTAGGCCCACTCTGGGCATCCTAGTGCGGGACAGGGAGAGCACCACCATGCCCACCTGGTGGGCATTGTATGCTCTGAGCCTGGCTAATTGGTCCGACTCCAGTCAATATCGATTTTTGATATTCGCCAAAATCGCTTGTTTGCCTTTTATTTCTCATTTTTCCTTTGTAATATTTGCAGCTACATCTGGCAAATATTTATGCCAGAGACTGTAGGCCAACTGTCGGACTCGAATGGGGTTTTGCATTTTGGATTTTGGCTTTTTTCTGCAGAGCCTTTCATGTGCTCGCTCCCACACATCTTTTTGCTCCCTATGTTACCGAAGGCATGGAATTTAATTACAATTTTGGTTTGAGTTTTAGCAAATGTGGCATTTTTTTAAAACCTACGTATAAACGGGAGACCCGATTTGAACGTGTGTTGAGGGTGTAATCTAGACGAGAGCTTTGATGTAGCAGTGAGGCCTGCTAAGGCTACATCAGATTTGGAAATTCGAAGCATACTGATGGGTGAGATGTTAGTTTTCCTCCATCTGTGACGGCAGCAAATATTTCGGATCCCGATGGCTGACTGCACTCCCTCGGGGCGGTAATCACACTTAGTAATTTCATTAAGGCTTTTATTTCCTACCCCACAGCCGTGGGGACTGCACAGGTGCTCCCCAGGTGTGTGCCGCTCGGCTCCACATTGTTGCTGATGCACATTAATTCCGACTTATGAAATCTTTTTCACATTTAACTCTCCCTCAGGCGCCGGGACGCTGAATACCACTCCTCCCAGAAGCAAAATTTAACGCATTAAAACCTTTTTTGTTGCTGCTATGCCTCAAAAGTCGTAAAACCGAGTTTTATGAATGCGATTAAGCGCGTGAACTGCAGAAGAGCATATTTCTTCTCCACCGGACTGTACGAATGCCCCATCCCTTATCCGTATCTCTTTCCATGGCCCCCTACTTACTGTCTCATTTTCTCCGCTTTGGGTCGTCCTACTTTGCTGTTGTGCCCGGAATTTGTCATTTTTAATGACTGCGAAAAGAATGCGTTCGTAATTACATGCCAGAAAGGAAAAACTTTCAACGGTATCCGCATGTGTATGTCTGTGCCTGGCATTTTACTGTATCATAAATTATTTTACATACTTATTATCCTCTTTCTGGATATGAAAAGGTTCACTTGACTGAATGGAATGGGAAATGTACTAAAGGAATTTACCCAAGGGTTTCGACAGCTGTTAGAGTGGATATTTTATCGAATTTCACATTGTAACATATGTATACTACAAAATTTTAAAAATAACTAACATGTAATATTTGTGTTCTGTAAGAATTTTGATGGCTTTTACATTAAAATAATTAAGTACTAGCAATGCAAATTATACTTTATTCTCTAATTCTATTTAATAATAATTCTATTTAATATAGAGGGACCTCTTAAGATACCTTATTAGAGTATAATTGTCTCCATGTGGCCTATTAAAGCACAAATAAATTCTAACTTTGCACTACTAGTGTATCTAATCTTCGTTTCGCCACTGCCTTGGCTTCCATTTGGAGCGCATCGGTCGGTCCTGGTTGGGGCATAACTAAGTAGCATGAACCAACTAGCGTAGGGCCCATCCAGAGCCATTTCCCTACCCGCAAATTTTCGCCATTGTTCCTCCCACTTAAATCCGTTTACAACTTGGCTGCTTGTCTTTCTTTTCTTTTCCTTTGCTTTCCTTTTCTTTGCTTTTCTTTGCTTTTCATCCGCATCCGTATCCTTGTAGGTGGCGATGCCTTTGCCTGGCTCTTCCTGCCTGCCTGCTCTTCTGTCACCGTAACCCTCCCCCAGAGTTGGGCTCTCTTTCTTTTTATTTGTCGTTGCATTCGCACTTAAGTGATTTTGACACTTGTCCTACTTTCCATGCGTTGATTTTTTATGTCAGCAGACCAAGCGCCATCCTCCCCGCACTCTGACTTCCTGCCAAAGTTGTTCACCTTTCAATAATGCCGTGACAGACAGCGATGGAAGTGCCATGAAGGAGTCTGAGGAAGAGTTGGAGTAACCTAACTTTTTTTCCTCCTTTTTTACAGGGGCAGAGACTTTTCTTTCCTTTCTATACTTTTGCAGAGGGTACTGTGATTTTCCCAAGTGATTGGAAAGCAGAATAGGATTAAATCTATAATTTAAAAGGTATTAACATTGCAAAAGCATAACCGGAAATATACAAATATTTGGTATTGGTCGATAATCATCTAATGGCAATAATGGATAATACAATAATACAATATATTAGTGTTAGTGGTACGATGGTATCAAAAGCGTGATTCCCGTTTATTTTTCCTGTTTTCGTAGTTCATTCGTTTTATTTACGTTCGTTAGTTGCTGCAGTGGCCGTTGCTCTTGCTGTTGTAGTTCTGGCTGTCATCATTCTGTTCATAATACTCAACGTCATCAGCGTCTTTTGGCTTTGCACTGCGTTGATGGGCGACAGGCAACTGAAGTGCACTTTTGCGGATTTGCCTGATGATTTGTGTCTCTGTGTGTGTGTGTATCTGTGTCCTCTCTCCATTTCTCTCTAAGCATCTCCAACTGTCTCTCCGACTGTTTGTCAGCCTGCTCTCCTGTCTCGTTGGCTGTTTGTCTTAGCCTCCACTTCACATTCCCATGGCCACAGACGGGCTGGCCCCCCGGACGAGGGCGTTGGTTTTGCTTTTTGGCTTTAATTTTGACTTGTTTGTTTCATAGTTGTTAGTACATACGTTGGTATGTGTGTACCTAAATGTATGGATGGAGAGTAATTGGGTAATTATCAATTTATTAAATACTCGTATGAGACATTTCGAATATCTTGGCCATTAGCCAGGAATGCATTTGAATTCAATCAATAGATCTTTATTTATTATTTATAGATTGGTTTTACAATAACAAGTGTTTTTAAATAAATGATGTTGCAGTACCATCTTATGTGGATGGTAAAAGGCCAACCAATTAAAATCCAACAAATCCTAAAGCTGATTTTAAGTATCAAGGACAATTTTCCAACGCCAGGGAAGGGGGCAGGGACTCGGGGCAATGCACTTTTTTTGTGCGATACAACTTTACTCTTCTCATTCACAGAATAAAGATGTGGCGAAAATCTACTTTATTTCAGCAAAAGTTCGTGAAGTAAAAAATGATGTAAAAATGTACAATTTTGTATCTTATTTTATAAATTGTTCAGTTTCAATTGGTTACAGATAGCTTTCCAACTTACTAGCTAACAATGTGTGGGTCGCTTTCCCAATACAGAGTAAAAGTTAAACTTTCGCAGATTAAATCATTTCCTGTCGAAACTCATCCCAAAGATACACTAGGCACACGAAAGCAACGAAACTTTTCATCGCCCAAAGTTTTGACAAGAATTTCCTCTCTTTTTCTTGTGTCATTTTTTTCCTCTGTCAAAGTATATTTTACAGCTCTCTCTCTTACACACACACACAGTCATGGGGACACGACCGCACACAAAGTCACTTTGGCATTAAAAACTAATTTTATTTCTAATTAATTTTGACGTCTCGTCGTTTGTGGTTAAATATTCGGGCACGCGAGCAAAGACTTTCTTTCATTGTGGTGCGGGTGGGTTTCGGAGATGGGGTCTGGCGATGGTTGGGTGCTCGTTGTCTGAGGCAAAGTCATTAAAAAAGTTGCCAAAAGACTGGGAGAGCACAAGTTTCAGCGCGTTCAAAGCACGATCAGAGCAGGGGAAAGAAGTGCCAGGCAGACTTCTTGTGTATTTAGTTGTCAGCTTCAGCTTTGGTGGCGGTGCACATTTTAAATGCTCCAAATGAAATTAACAAAGAAAAAGCCGTAAAATGTCACCCCAGCAGGTGTATACACACATCGTACATCTGACACACACACACACACACAGTCAGCCACCTATCACCCACAGACAGTGGCGTATAGCCGTATATCCAACCATATCCTTATACATATCTATGTATGTACCCATGTGTATATATAAATACTTTTATATGTGCTCATTGTGGGCTGGCTCTGCGTGCCACGGCAACGCCTTATCCCAGAGCATTGGGCCCCACGTTGGCGGCTTTTGCTTAAATTTTAAATGAAGTTGACTCTTTCAAGACGTGAAATAAAGTTCCTGTGGTCATGAGGCTGGTTAGCGAATGAGGTTGGAAGCTGGAGAGACTTACATTTCGGCTTTGGGATTTAACTTCTAAAGTCATCGCAACCGGACAGATTTCCTATGTGGGCATAGCCTTGGTCTTTGAAAAAAGGTGGTGAAAAATAGTTCAATATAAATTCATAAACCTTCTGGTTAAATTTTAAAATGTCTTTGGCAAACAACAAGATCCGTTGATCTATCACCTTCAGTGCGGACATCTTTCACCGCAGGAGAAAAAAGAATAGACAGTATAGGCCAAATACTGTATATTGCCTGGCCAAAGGCAGGCCAAGAAATGTATCTATATAGTGCCCCTCACAGCACTGGGCAAATGAGATGTAAAGTCCGTTCTTAAGTCTGAAAAATATGTAAAAATATATCCGTCTGTGTCCTGTAGATCTAAGAATTAGTAAATATTTGTAAGGGATTGAATATCATGGCAGGCAGTGTACACAACTCGTTGGTCGACTTCCAGATTAACAATACTCCCTATAGATTTTTAAGAATAATTCAAAATTAGCATTACTTAAATAGCTTTATTATAAATATTTTTTTCCACCACCCAGATCAAGCCATTTCATCACCCTACCACCTAGTCTTATCACTCTTTCTTCCATAAACGCAATGTATTTTTTAATTTCATTTTTGACGCTGGTCATATCCTACAATCTATGCAAATAGTGTTGGTATATGGCCGCGGCTCGTCCCATTCCCCCATCCAGCCCATTGTAAACAATATTGTCAACAAAATTCCAGCAAAAACACACACGAGCCCACACCAGCACCCACACACCCATAGGACTGGGACATGGATAGGCGAGCAAACAATACGAGTAGCTGCATTGGTGTGTGTCCATTTAATTTTGGTTTGCTCAGAGGCTTAGCAATGGCAATGGCATTCTTGATATGAGCCGCCGAAAAAGTCGTAAATACAAAACAGACAAAGAGTGCTCGACTAGTAGAATGCCCTTTGCATGTGGGAGAAGAATCCACTTTAACGTTCTAGATGTTCCCATGAACGATCAATTTTGAAGATGTACTTGCTGTTTTTGTTTCACGTTCCATTTCATTGAATTCAATCATGAAATAAGCCTCACCTTGGCGCTGCTCCTATTGATCCGTATATGCATGGGTCCCGTCCAACTTCTTGCTTATACGGTCACCCAACTACAACACACCCATGACCCTTGCATTTTTAGCGGGTGTAGGAAAAAAGCGTCCACACAAATAATAAAAATGCGAGGTCATTTGCTGGAGCGCTTAGTGTCAGAGTTTATTTGTTATACGCACATGCGTGTGTTTTTGTGTAGGCCGTTTTATGGCTTTATTAAAACTAATAAACAATGGAGGCAGCGTTCGCCAGCTTTTCACTCTGCGTAATGCTCAATCGATTACCGGGTTGACCCGGGAGGCGCGGAAATCGGCTTTTGTTTCTGGGTTTCTTTTGCCGTCGCTGTTAATGTCTCCTCTGCGGCCGCCCCTTTGTGCAATTAACGCGAGTAATCCCCTGGAAGCAGCGACTGTTGCGTCAGCGGCTGGATATCTCGCCTTAAATGCATTTATTTACGTAAAGAGTGTAAACAATTGATCAATGCCCCGCTGTCCCCTTTTTTGAGTAAGTAAACAGACGCATCTGACGCGCCTGAAATATTCAATTAAAAGTTGTTAAATGAAACAATTACAAAGGGACCAACCAAAGAACACGCACGTCTCCGCATATCGAGTGCAAATATGTGTGGCATTGTCCACAGTGGTATCGGTGGACGCTCAGCTGACGGTTCCTGGCCTTGTGCCACAAAATAAATATGTACTCGAACATACACATATGATCTATGGAAAATTGAACTGATGCATACATGGTAGGTACCTTTTGTAAAGAGACATTATGGTACATAGTATAGTATAGTATATATAGATTGCCAATCATATCTTGGAATACAGCAATCATTTTTTAGTATGCTCTTTACACAGACGCATACATATATCCACTTTATATCCAAACCTTTTCCACTGTACGTCTGCTCTCGCCTGCTCTAGGAGGTGTGATGCACTTAATTGTGCCACAAAGTGAGTTATTCATGGAAATCGATGAAAATTTGTTGCCGCCGCCTCTGACGATACTATTGTTTTTTGTTGCGGTCTGTTTGCCAGCTCGGAAACGCGTGGACCTTTATTCAATTGTTTGTGCAGCAACAAAAGGGGGCGTACAATTATAGCGCACTGTTATGATAGCAGTTTACAAATGTAAAAATTAATTAACTCCACAGGGAATGCATTCGAAAGGAAAATTTGGAACAAATAAAAAAAGTAATCAAGTCCGCATGAAGTCAAATGGAAAATAGGAATAAATAATTCAACTGCACTGCAATCGTTGCACGCAGAAAAGAGATAAATGTTTAATAAATTGGATTTTGAGAAAATGTAATTTTATAACAATTTACCATATGCATATCTTCTATTTATATGATTGGAGAATAATGAGACCTATGAGATATTCTCTATTCCTGGATATCGATGTCTCGAAAACTTAATGAAAATATATTCTTCATTTACCACACTGGTGCTGATGCAGGGCTTGCCAGCTTCATTAGCCGTTTAAAAGTTGGGTGTACATCAGGCCAATATTCATCTTAATATCCCCCGTCTTTTCGCCTTTTCATGCCAAAGCCAGAACACACTCGTGCCCAAAATGTTTGCTCCACCTCCTGCCACATCCTTCCGCCTCCTCTCCCCTCTTCCTGCCTTGCCTGCATCTTTTGGGGCACAAACTTATGCCGCACATTATGAGAATGCCGTTGAGCGTCGCCTGCATATAAATTAATGAAAATTTATGTCCCGAAAAATATAGAACAAACAAAGGCGCAAGCTTCCACTTCCCACTTCCTCTGCGCATAGAGGGATGGGTATAGATGGGTAGAAAATGGTTTCCAGTGCATTAAGCAATGAAGGCGCCACCAAAGGTTGCATATATCACTCTGGGAGAATATGCAGCACGACAGCAACAGAAACTGCAATAGAAGCAGCATTGCGAGAATGAGCAAATGTCATGCAACACAGCATGAAAATGGAGGTAGAAGAAATTCCAACTAAAAAATCAATTTGTTAAGGTTCAAATGGGAATTTTTCACCCAGAGTGACTGCCCTTAGTTAGATAATATACGTATGCTTTTTTGTCGGGGGAAATATTTACTGGGATAACAAGCAAGGTGTCTCGTGTCTCATGTCCTTTCCTTCCTTTTCTGGGGAACAAAATGACTTTTCGTGCTGCTTGCCAAATGGTCAACATTACATTTCCTCTTCTTTTTTTTTTTTGCATGCAGTTTCCTTTTCCGTTTGGCTTAGTTGGCCGTCCCTTCTGCCACCCCAGGTTCTTCTGCACTTTGCATGTCGTCACGCGCTCCGTGTCCTGCACTCCAAATGCACTTATCCTAACAGCAGGTCCTGCTTCTGTCTGCCATTGTTGTTCGTTTTTTCCGACATTTTGTAGATGTTTTGTCGAAAATGTCAACAAAATCCAGGCAGTGGGCGAGGACACATTAATAGCATATTTACAAGGAAGTTTGTTCGTATTCTCTTTTTCTTTTTATGTCCTTTTTGCCACATCATCAATTACACATTTTACAACTTCTGTGTTTGTATGTCCTTTTCGAGCACCGTCTTTTCCCCTAAGATAGGGTAGGCCATTGGCCTGGGGGGGGCGTAAACACTGAGGGAGAATATCATATTACTCTGTTGCGGAAGTTTCTGTTAAACGTGAATTACTTTCAAGCTCAAGTATTTAAGGAATTTGAGTTAAGTCTTTGAGTCGAACAAAAATAGTTTATTATTTGTTGTTCAAAATAGTTTATTATTCGATTTTGTTATCTTTAATAATTTTCATTCTTGATATTCTGAAAAATTACCTTGTACTAAGAATTGGGAGTAATTCTTGTAGTTTTGGTTCACTTTACATCTCTGAAATGTTTAATTCCTGACTTACAAAGAGTTTTCTTTCTCAGTGTACGTGCTATGCTCGGGTCACTAGAAAAACAGACATAAATCAAACATTTCCCACGTTGCGAAACAATTTCCGACTTGAGACTTCGCCTTTGCCCCCTCTTCGCTCTCTCTGTCTCTCCCCTTCATACGAGTATTTTATGTCTGATGGTCTCCGCTGTCTATCTTTTAGCTGAGTTTTATTTATGGCATCCGCCAAAACACATACACACGCTCGGAGGCAGACCCACAGACAGACAGACAGACAGACAGACAGACAGACATGCAGACATTTGATAAATGCATAGACAATATGACTTCAGTTAGGAAATTTACAATTGCTTTTTACTTGATACATAATTGTTGTTGTTGCAATTGTTAATGTTTTATTTGTTGTTTTTGCTGCCAACAAACCCCGAGTTTCATTGTTGTTGCTTTTGTTGTAGGCACTGCTGCCGCTGCTTTGGCGCTTTTGTATTGCATTTTGATTTGTGGTTTATAAGCTTTTGTGTGGCTCATAAATTTGGCTTATTCTCCCTTCTCCATTATAGATGTGGCTGTTGCAAACTTTGTAAACTCCTGGCAATTGAATCTGAAATTTAATAGGACATTTTACAATCGCTTGTGAAGCGTTACACTGCGTATGCGTGATATTTTCCATATAATTTCACCCAAGACTCATTTGGATCGTTTTGATTGGCATTATTGGTTTAGTATTCATGTAACTGAAGGCATTTCTTTATGGCCTTTGTGTGTGTTGCTTTGAGACATTTGGAACGAAATTGAATTTATATTAAATAATGCTAAACGGATAAGTACGCAGACTATTTATATCCAATACAATACATCCCATCTGTTGCAATAATATTGTAGTTCCAATAAATATAGGAATTTCTGAATATGGGCAACTTACTTCCTACTTACAATCGAGTAAATTGCTATCCATAATTGGATTTGAATAAAAAATGTATTTATCTCAATATTTGTTCGATCAACTTTATCATTAGCAGATTTGGCTCAAAGTCAAATAAATGTGTATTTCTTGAACTTCCTTATCTTCTGGGATAGACTTTTATGACTTGTATATAAATAATTTGACGAAAGTCAATAATCTTTAATATTGATGGATGGCTCACTCTTTGTTCTTGTTTGCTAATTACATTACTTTCGTACTGTGCAACCAGCTGCGGAGCTTTAACTCCACTCAAGTACTCACTCCCACACAGGAAAGGACCTTCCAGCAACGCGGGAACGTCAAAGGCAACTCACAGAAAGAGGAGCAGAAATTTAATTTGCTGGGCAACATTTCATTCATTTCCTTCCTTCATTATTTTCATTATTGGTCACATTTTATGAGTGTTGTTTGGTTGGGCGTTTGGGGTGGGTAAGGCAACGACTGTAGAAACCTTTGGCATTTGCGGCATGCAGCTCAATTTAATATGCCTTTCACTCAGCCCCCATTTTATTTGCTCGAATTGCCCCTGATGATGTTTCCTTTATGGCGGCGCCGCTTTATGTGTTTATTTCGGGGTCCAAAAGGGTTCTGGCTGGGCCCTGCTCTCACGGCACGTTGCTTCGCCAGATGTCCAATCTTGAGTGCTTAAATTATTTATTAGGCATCTTTTGCGACAGCTTACGACCTTATGAAATATTAGTGTATTCTTTCTGTCCAGACAGCAATAACAAATGAAACATATGGCAGGGAGCAGGCCAAGCCTTCACTGGCCAGGGCAGGGGCTGCTTAGGAGCTTAGGGTGTGGGTCCAGTCATAAATTATTTGCTGGCTCGTGTGACCCATGGCTCCGGCATAAATCCAATCAAGTTGACAGCAAGTCACCGTGGACAGGATCTCCATATTAATTAGATATTCTTGAATATGGATTTCCCATGAATTTCCATAAATCAGAATACATTTCATTTGAGTGAAATATGTACATATATTGTCATCAATCGCCTTGAAAAGTTAATTTCATACGTTTTGTTTACTAGTTTCCAACATAGTTGAAATTTAAAGATGTTATTTATCTAACAAATTTAGTCCTGCCATTTCTACCCGAAATTAAAGCGAATTTTAGGCGAATTTTAGTATCGGAATATCCCTTTCAAGGATTATTTGATAGACTTCTTCATTCTCCCTGCTCATTCATTGCCCTGAGCTCTTTGACATTTATTCAACAAGCATTTTAATTATTCATTGGCATTATTGTTTGTACATCTGGCCAATTAAATTATACACCACCCAAGCACAGCTGGCATATTTATTCACAAGTCATAGATTGGATTTAAAAATATCAAATGGAAATCACTTGAATCTGGCAGCAGGACAAATTATATACGGCTGATTGAAGTTTCGCAAGGCTTTTCGCCAATTGAATAGGTTAGATATGGTTTAAGGACAGGCTAATGAAATTGTATTTGTTTCTCCAAATTGTACTTGTTGTTTTTCTTCCTTTCGTTAATCAAAACATATTAGGTCGGCTTGTAAGCGAAGGCAGAGCAGCCGGGCACAGAGGACACACAATTGTGAGGTCCTTGAAAGTGCAGTCTGGCAGTAAATTGTAAGTTTATTTCGGATGAAATTTATTTAGCCTGTAAAATTTAATCTCAATGCAGGCAGTCTCTTGTTGTTTGGGGGGGCAACAAATTTGCCATATCTTAGTGCAGAACAGAGACACAGCACGAGTGTGGACCAGTACGAGTGGGCTTGTCCTGTCTGTGGACTCGACTAAGGGGAGCCGAGCAAATATTTATTTGGACTTTCGTGCCGGTGGGTGGGCATTAGCCAGCCTCCCGCCAGTCAAGGCAAAAGGAAAAGCTAGCCACCTGGCCCTGCAAGGATATTCCGTTTGCACCTGCTGCTGGTGGAGCTGAAGCTGGAACTCTGGATGTTTGTTTTAATTGAATTGTTGCTGGGAGATATGTATGCACGAGTATATATACTGTACACAGTCAAGGCTGGCCCCGAGAAGGGGCTAAAGGGAGTTTTCAAGATATAATTTAACAACTAATTGTGTATGCAAATTAAATTGTACGTGCCACTGCAGATGGCGTTTAAAACATAACTTAAATACATTTATTATTTATTTTGTTCTGCTCTGGCCAATGTCCATTTCAATAATGCAGTTGTTTTGAAATAGTTATCCGAACTAATGCTGAGTTTGAAAAAAAAGGTATAAACGTGGAAATAAGTGTACCATCTGTACTTTTCAATCATGTACATTTTCTACTATGCTCTGCACTCAGTATTATAATATGGACTGTTAGTGGAACCATCAATACCATAGATTACAATAGAAACAATCAAGATAGATTCATCCATTCTAATTCACTTTAAAGTATAGCTCTAATAAATATTTTTCGATGTTGTTTTCTATGCGCCTTCGGTTTCCAAGTATGTTTCAAAATTGTACATCCCACAGATGTTCGTCCTTTATGGGGGCGGAAAGGGGCTCATTAATAGCAGTATGATGTCACAGGAGTCTAGATACAACATTTGGTTGCACTAGTTCCCATAGACTCTGAGATCTGACAGATAGACATGGCCATATCTACTCGGCTTTGATGCTGATCAAAAATACTAAGATACATATATCTCCTGGGTGGCCATAGTCTGGTCTGCCCAGCCTAGTCTCGGTCTAGACTACGCTGATGAAATGCCTGTCCACACATCAGCCCCCATGACATGCAATGAGAAAATGGTAGAGGATCTTACAAGGAGTCGGGCTAGTCTACGGGCCAGGGATAGACCGGCCGGGCTAGTCAGATAGCTAAGAAAGTGTTAGTCTTCTTCCCCTAGTCTCTTCCGCATTAATTGACAATAATTTATTTACCATTAATTCATATTATTCATTAATTGACTATCTCTGGCATAGGTTTACACACTCCTTGGGACTCATAGTCCTTCTCAAAGGCCACATCAAAAGCAGAGGTAAATCCTGGGCAATTAGATGTAAGAAGAGCCGGCAAATGAGCTGTTCGCCAGTCAACAAAGCACTCGAAGTCAACCGATAGACGGAGTGACTGTTGGAACGACAGACCAACACAAAGCAGTGGACAAACAAAGGCAAATGGGCAAACAAAACCATATAGGAGTACTCGTAGCCCGGCCGGAGGCGTCGACACTCGAGACAGTCGACCAAGCGACAGTTAATAGATTTATGCAATTGAAGTGCGACCACCATAAACACAACAAAATGCCATGGAGCTCGGGTAATTTCCGCTTTCTGATGGACAGTTCTGTTAGAGGGGAGGCGGCCGGACCGGGTAGACCTCAAAATGTCCATCAAAAACGTCAGCAGGCATAGCTGTGGCCAGGCCCGACCAGAACTGATAAGATATGAAAAGCAATTTACGTTAACTGTCAACGACAAATTCGACCTCGAGGACATGTCCAGAACTCATACAGAAAATTCCGCCCTTTGCTTGTTACACCCTCCGCTGAGAGGGTACATCGCTTTTGCATCGGTAAGAGTATATATAGGTATAGGTACATACAAATGTATCTAAATTCTTGATCAGATGATCATCTGAAGCTGTGTGGATAGTTCTCGAATAGAGTATCTTATTGTCGGTATAGCAGTCAGGCCTTATTTTTTTTTACCCGTAACTGAGTTTTATTGACACATTAAGACCATGTTAATTGATGCGCCGGATTATGTGATCGAAGAATATGGCGTGTCCGTAAATGGGCGACGCGTACAGGCTCCGTTTTGCGTTCTTTGAGGCGGGACAGTCACATCCCATGTTGACACAGATCATCTTGTGGTCGCCGCGGTGCTTCATCAGCAGGCTGTGCGCCCCTTCGTTGACCACCTGGAAGTTATCGCTGTCGTTGTACTCCACCCGGTTCCTGTACCAGTTGTAGTGGCTGAGGTGGTGCTTTCCCGGCATAAGCTTCACCGTGCCCTCGAACACACCCTTCCAGTCTACGAAGTACTTCGAACCGGTAAAGAACCGGGACTCGCGCAGACTTTGCTCCAGATCGATGAAACCAGACACCTCCAGGCCATTGCTGGAGCGCATCAACAGGTAGACGACAGTCTGTGAAGGAGCAACGGGGTGGGAATTTTATTAGAAGGCATGGAAATATAAATAATCAAAGAAGAAATCAGTGTGGTCGGGAGTTCCAGCGTGGTAGCCGATGATTTAGGAATAGTCTTGATACATGTTCTTCATTTATTTGTCCTCTTTCTTGAACTATCAGAACTATCATTTAGGGAAGTTTAGGAAAGTTTAGCGGATTTAATGACATGACAGCAGAAGCTAACACGTGAACAATTCTTGTAATTATATGTACATAGATACAGCACCTTATTCTCTATAAGCTTGGACTTTATTGATATCCCTTTACTCACCGACAAGTGCTTATTGAGCAACATTTTCTCTCGTTTAGCGAATTGCTTTAGCACGTGATCATTGTTGTTCCAGTAGTCGCCAAAGAGCTGAAACCCACCAAGACCCCTGGGCTTCAACATGTCCAGCTCGTTTTTTCGACGATCGTTGTACTCCTGTTCGGTGAGCAGGCCGCCCAGACAGATCTTTCCGCAGGCATTCAGGATTAATTTCCTCTGCATGTTCCGGTCGGGCAAATAGCGAACGTCGTTGAGACTTATGAACTGGTCCACATAGTCGTCATACGACTGAAACTGTAGGAGGCTCATTATGCCGCCAGGAAGAACTTCTGGAAGTGGTTGGGTTGCATTACTGTGAAGATATTCCATTATCCAATTACCTTTTGGTACCAAAACTAAACGGGGAAATATAAAACAAAAGAAAACGTCTTTTTGTGTTGGGTTAGTGTTAGTGTGAATGAAAATGTGTAGTGTATTTTAAAGCAATTTAAAACATTACTGACAACTCGTAGGAAGCGCCTGCTTCAACTAAAAGCAACCATTTTTCTGGGCTTAGATATAAGGTGCTCCAGTTGCCTACCTTCGTCCAAATCTTTTTAGGATTGCATACGCAGGAGTATGTGTAATTTCTATTTTAATATAATCATTTTGGTAAATTGAGTGGGTGCCATTTTATTTGAATGCACCATACAAATAATTAATCTGCATTACCATATAATCAATTCATTTCTATAATTGCCTGCATTTTGAAACTGGAGACCAAATATGAAGCTTTCATATTTCCCCCAAATCATATCTAAATTGGAAAAGTTTTTGGGAAATCTAACCAAATTGATAACCAGAAAGGGCTCGAAAAATGTGCAGCAATTTTAATGAAACGTGCCACACAATTAATTAAACATTTCCCATATATACTCTTGCAAGAATCCAGAGCGTCATTCGTGTGGCAAATTTAATAAATGGAAAAAGTTTCAGTGCCCGAGCCCTCGACTTTACCCTCGACTCACCCGGGCTTGGCCCCTTGTCTGCCTCCTGACCAAAGTTGTGCATTTTTCAATTACAGTTTTCTATGTGCCACGCCCTCCCACATACACACAGAGAGGCAGAGGCAGAGGCATTCCGCATATTACACTAATTACTTCATCAACATTTTAAACTGGGCGCCAAAGTGAAATTTGCATTTCCAGCCTGTGCGTTAGCTACACTTTTAGTCCGCATCCTCTGAATATCCTGTTGAAGACTGTGCTCAGAGAATTCCACAAGTTTGTTTCACACATCTTTAGAATGGTTGGTAAATTTAGGGACTACAATCAATTCTCTCTCTGACTGACTATGAACCGATAGCGTAAATTCATAATTCCGGCAAGAAATTTATCGGTTAGCAAACTAGTTCAAAATTCCGAGTAGTACTTTAACGGAATCACATTGACTCTTTAGATGAAGACGTAGCTAATCGGCCTTTATTTAGTGTACACTGTACAGGGTATGGGAAAGGTCTGCCGGATACTATTGCAGCAATCCAAGCTGCTTTTCAATATCCACACGGTACACAGGAAGGATTTCCGGTGGTGGTGTGTGTGTCCGTGGAAATGGAGTGTGTGGGAAGAATTTTCGCTATTTAGACACGCTTTCCCACTGTTTGCAGTCGTTGCTGCCACTACTGCCTCTGCCTCCGCCGCTGCTGTCGCTGCAACAATTAACATGCAGCCGCTGCGAACACTTGAAGCTCGGGGCAGGACTGCTGGTCCTATCCCCTTCCCGCTCCGCTCTCCCCGTGACCCAACTGCTTTTCCGTTTTGCGTGCTTTGTCACCATCTTGCCTCTTGCTGCCGTCTTGAGCGCGTAAATTGCTACTTCGTGGCCCAGTCCCCTGACTCCGCTTGAGCCCCAACGTCTTCGCTCATGTCTGGTGTCACCCCCACTTTACTTCAGTTTACTGCCACGGTTCGTTCCCCTCCACCCCCCGTCTGGGCCATGGCCATTGTTTGACTTGGTCATTAGTAAATGTACTTTGTCGCAGCATAAAAAGGAGTTAAGTGCGCACTCTAAGGATTTATGTGCATTACCAAAGAATGAGGCAGCAATGCTCAATGCTGCTGCAGCTCCTTGCCTTACCCCGCATTTCCTTTCCCCTCTTGCTCCTGCAGTTGCCTTTGCCATGTGTTAAGTGCACGGTTTTTGATGAATGAATCAGAGGAGAGGAAGGCGAACTTCCTCTAACTGCTTAGCAATGGCAGAAAGAGGTGATGTTGGACTTATGGCAGAGCAGGAACTGCCAATCATAAGCCAGATGAAAAGAAAGTAAACGAAATGGAAGAGGGAAAGGAATCGAAGCACAGATTGAATGCATGAGCAAATAGGAGTGGTATTGGCATTGTTCCCATTCTGAATTCCATTAAGGAACAACTTTACTCTTCATTGGTTGCCCCTTGGCGATGCAGACTGCCCAATATTTCTGTGTAATCTGTCCCATGCAGCTGATTGCAATTCCACAATTCGAATGTCGTATTTCAGACTGCAAATGTCCGGCAAATAAATTGCATATACCCTCTCTCTCTCTCTCTCTCTCTCTCTCTTAAGGGAGGTTTGAAAATGCTAACACAAATTATCAAGTTAACATAAATTGCTTTCTCTGGGCCCGTACATCTTGCCAATGAAATCAAAGCCACATAAATTGCGCAAATAATTCTGGGCCAGCTCCGACTCCCTCTGATTTGCAGTAAATATGGGGTCCGAAAGGAACCATCACACACAGAGACTGCAACAAAGACAAAGCACCAAAAGAATCATCACTTACAGCTGACCACAAGAGTTGGGTCCGACCCATAACAGCCAGGCCCTGTTCCACCCAGGGAGCCGTCCCGCAATCGATCAAAAGGAATTATGTCTCAACACAATTGTAAATAAATCTTTGCGGCCATGCGGACATCATGTGCAAGCTGGGCGATGGGAGCTGGGGCCGAAGGACCTACCACAAAAGGGAGATAGAGAAAGACGCCGAGAGATGGGGGTATACAGAGGAATCCTGCATATCCCATATATGAAGATTGAGTGGTAATGTGTGCAAATCTAAAGCTTCTGCCTCGAATGTTCATCGAGTTGCTGGTTCGATTCCCTGGCTGCCTCGGCTCCGGATCCTGCTCCTTCTTCATCCTCGGTTGCCGTTGACATGTTGGTAAATTGGTCCTTAGCTGATTGCATCGATTGCTGAGACCGGCCTCTCTATTCGGTTTTAGCCCGAAACTGGGGAATTAAGTCTAAATTCCGGAAATTAATCTGCTCAAAAGGACAGACAAACTGAGGCACACAGAGGCCCACAGCACACCAAATGCAATATTATTCAAAGTGATTTTACAAGTGTCGTTGTCATTAGGCGATTGCCTAAGGCTTCAAGGCTCTCGACGGGATGTTAAGGAATAAGAAGGGACCCACCCAGGGGCCAGCTGCTGCTGTTGCTTCAGTGGGCACTTCCTTTCAGGGCAAATTTATAATGCGCATCGATAATGATTTGTAATTTAAAGCCCCAACAAATTTCCGGCAATTTCGGTGGCAGACACGGACGCACGCCAAACATTTTCATCCTCCACTTTGTTTACTTTTCATCTCCCAACAAAAAATAACACTGAAAACATGGGAAATCTGAGGAAAAATCGAAACAAACTTATCGCCGTAATCATTGAGCTAAAGAAAGAAAACATCAGCCTTCCCGTTAATTTGTTTCTTGTAAACTGGTCTGCCCAGGGCCGTTGTGCAATCAACATAAACGTGTCTGGGCTTGGCTGAAGCTTGCTTTGAGGGCCTACATCAGGAATGAACACGAAACTGGATAACAGGAAATGTGAAATGGCCATTAATGACGAACACGGTGCGTATGTGTATTGTGGCAGAGATCAGACATTTGGCTGAGTGGAATATCTTACGAATAAGCATTAAGTGGATGCTTGAAGGCTGTTAACAAGGTATGGGTTATATCACATTAGCATCGGATGTACTTAGTTTGTGTTCCCCAGCTGATGAGGCATAAGGCCAGATAGAGTCTCAAGAGCAAGAGAATACAATTCCATTTCATTCCTCGTTACGAAAATCAACCATCAGCTCTAGGCAATTTTTATTCTTTTATTGATGCTATTTGTATTAAATGTGAATAATATCCCATAATAATATTTAATGTT
This sequence comes from Drosophila helvetica, assembly GCA_963969585.1. NCBI lineage: Eukaryota > Metazoa > Arthropoda > Insecta > Diptera > Drosophilidae > Drosophila > Drosophila helvetica. Next base: position 13,756,828 of record OZ018402.1, on the reverse strand, counting down.
TCATCATTTCCTGAACATTTCGATCCAAAGACTTATGAGTCAATAAATTCGAGTTACAAATATATATGAATAGTATTTGAGTTAGGAATAAAATTCATATTTAAGCGGAAATACAGATTGCAAAATTTGTCAAGACGTTAAAGAAAAAGTCCACAAGCTGTTTTACTGATGAAACAGATTTTATTTCCTAAAATGCGAGTTTTCAATAATATTTAAACAGGCAGGAGGTAGGAGATACAGGTATGGAATACCTAATCCATAATTATCGCTATACCCACGGAACGGATACATAGTTATTATTATTATTTTTGTTATAATAATATTTTAATACTTTGGGAAATAATATTTAAATTAATTATATGGCCTTCGGCTTTGGACTCATAGTTACAACGGATGGTAATATGAGTCCATGCACACAGAAGTGGTATTTTGAGTCTACATTGGATGAGTGTTTTCCCAACTTTTGTTTTGCTGTCGTACTCGTTTATGGCTTCACAGATGCATAGTTCTCCGTTCTCACCAGAATAGTCGTAAATTATTTATTTATTTTATGTCAGGAATCGTTTGCAAAGTAAGTCCTAAATTAAGATATCGGTTTTTTGTTACCTAAGTGAGCGTAAAAGATGATAGTTCTATACTTACCTACCAAAAATGTCTTCATGTTTAAACAAGTGTCATTGTGTCTTGCTTTTATTTAATAGAGAATACGTAAGGTAATTATTTTACCAGGCTCTCTACCTTTTTTAAAGCAATATTCACCCTAACTACATGAGTATCGGGTATAAATATCTTGCAACTCCCTTCTCGAGCACAAGAAAACTGTAAGTGATTACCAGTAATAAGAGCACATGTTGATGGAGCATTACAGATGAGATGATGAGATGAGCGCTGGAGGCCTGAGAGTACACAGTGAGCCACACTTTAGCTAACATCTGCTCCTGCTGTTGCTGCTGCTCCTTGTCATGTCTATTGTTAGTCCTCTGATGATGCCTGTTGTTGGTGCCGGTTGTCCTCGTCATGTTGGCCATTATATAATGGTCGTTGCCATATGCCAAGCATATTAATTTTTCGCCACATTGAAGAGGAGAAGGCTCCCCTCACTCCCGATTGATAGGCAGTTGCTGCCAATTACGTGGCTGCTGTGGCTCCTGCTCCTGCTCCAGCTCCAGCTCCTCTAGTCGGATGACACGTGAGCAATGGTTACGGTTACATGGTTATGGTTATCGCTTTTCGGTATACGTAATTTCCCCAGCTCGTATCCCGCTTTAATTTGCAGTTGTTGGGCATGCCGTATTGTGCATGCAATTAACTCAAACAGGAACGCAGCCTGAAGACAATGGCTTATTACGTAATAAAGTTTGATTCGTAATCCGCTTAAAATAGCTTAATTCTGTGCGATTATTGAGAACATCAATTGAAATACCAAATCATATTATGTCCTTGATATTTTATATGTGTTATAAATAGCTTTAGCTTACAGTACTGCATGCGAACTTAAGCTCGGTTTCTGTAAAAAAAAGGGTAACAATATTAAATATTATTTATTTATATTTACATATTTTATGTACATATTTATATTTACACATTTACGTACATATGTAGGTATGTATATCCTGGCCCCATTATTAAACTTCATTCAGACCCCTTGAAAGTTGTCGGCCAACAACTTTTCTGTTTTCCAATTCTTCAGTAATGACCGACCATACAAACTCCTTGCCGGGTGCTGGGAAATCCTTGCAGCAAGCCACACAAAATTTTGTTATTTCTGCGGTGGACGTTGGGCCCAAGTTGACTGCAGGCTCGCCACAGCAGCATAAAGGGAATTTTCCAGTTTGCTATCAGGGGCTCATTTGGTTGCCGAGAAGGCAAAAGTCTGGCCAGACTGGAAAACACACAGATGTATGCCGACACCAGCCAGAATCATCCGTATCCTTTGGCCGCAGTTTACTTTTCGTGGCCATTTTGTGGAGGAAAACAAAAAGTGAATAAGTTGTTGCTTGTAGAATTTGGGTTGAGCTCTGTTTACTTTAAACTGCAGAGAGGCTTCCAAGAGACCCCAGAGAAGCAGCGTTGTTATTAAACCAATCTATGATAGAGCTCTGTTACAACAGGGCACATATGAAGTCCCCTGTGGCATAACTCAATTTTGCTTTGTTTGGAGTCGGTCCTTGGCCAGAGATGACACAAGTCCTGCCAAGAGGAGGTCTCTCTGGAGGATTTGCCTCTTTTCCAGTGCCCCCAAATACGACTTTAATCATATTTCTTCCCATCCCTCTGCAGCGTCTTTGTGTTGCCTCTCCGCTTCTTGGCTTAATAATGCCCCAAAGCATTTTACCAAAATTGAAAACTCGTGCAAATAATTTGCATAATGTGCCACACACTCGTCTCTCGCACATAATCAGCCAGGAACAGGGAGAAGGCATACAAACGAGTACAGAAGTCTTGTTCTTCCGTGCTGTCAACACTGTCGCAGCTCGGGTCATATTTATATTGTGTATTATTTATGCATATGTATATATAATACCCTCTTTATGCACAGTGGTCAATGTGCGGTGAGCAGGGAAGTGAAATTTAGGGTGGGCTTATTTTCAAATGAACATAGTGGAATTTACGAATATTTTCTCAAGTATTTATGCAAAGTCGCATCGCATTAAATATATACGTATTACAAGTTCTCAAATTTGCATATACAGCCATATATATGCTGATATATCTATATTATTTTAATGCTCCCAAAATGTTCAGCCTAAAGAAATTCGTTGGTCTGGCTATAAAAAAATTAATTTTTTAGCTTTTGTAAGGCACAATTATATAAATAAAATAAAAAATTATCATTTCTGAATAGTTCATTAATATATATTTAATAATTAATTTAATTAATATTTAATATTCATTTAAAAACTATTGTAATTCTGTGATTTTACCTAATAAGACATTTATTAAATTATGTTTACATATAAAAAATGTTACCTATTCAATGAACCACTGTGTCTGCGTATTTAATATGCAAGACGTTGGTATTTATTTCATTTTGTAAACGAAATTAGCCTCGAATTGTTAGCCTCCCAGGGAGTTGGCTTGACCTAAAACCACTGCCATTAGTTAAATATGTAGATATATGTTATTTCATGCCATAAGGCAGTAATTATGGGGATATTATATGGGTATATGGAATATTAATATGTATATTCGCCTATCCTTTTATGCTTTCCCACGTGTGACCTCTCCAAGTGAAAAAATTCCCATGTCCTCGTTTGGCTTCAGCTGCAATTTATTTATATTGTGTGAAATAACTCTCTAACCCTCCTTTCCCCTCTTGTTTCTCTGTTTCTCTAGGGCTCTCTCTGACCTGACTCTTGCCATTGGCAAAGCTTCAATAATTGCTGCCAAATTGCAGGCGAAGAAGTCAGCTCTGCGGCAAATGGCCGAAGGAGAGAAAACTTAATTGAAGTGTAAGCTGTTGAAGATGGACCCGCCCCCGCCTCCTCCGCCAGAGTAGTTTTCTACTTTTTCCCAGGGCACTGCAGGGAAGTCAAGTCACGTCAAGCTGAAAGCAAAAATAAAAAATTTAAAAAAAGCACAGAAAAAAGTGGAAACCGAAGCCAAAGTTCCCACCGCCCGAGCGCGTCCGCTCTAATGGATTAATTTACTTTGTCGCAGTGCCAAAGCAGCTGCCAAAGCACTTGAAATTGGAAGGCATCGGGGCGTGTAAAAGGTTTTTGTGGCATACCAAGCCCCGTCTCATGCTTACACTTCTTTTTTTATATTTTTGTTTTAGGGGTCTAAATTCGCGTTCAAATGGCTCCTGACGTTCTCGAACCTAATTGAAATGCTGATGAAAAGAAAACGGTTGCTTAAAAAACAATAATCAAAAGTGAAACAACACTAAAACGTTTTTCTGAGACAACCATTCACCGACATACAGACACACACACAAACACACACACATACCCTAACGCAAACAGACGGACACCTTTTGTGTTAATAAAAAACCGAAAGCAAAACCGAAACCAAACAAAAGCCAAATAGCAACAACAAACCGGAAACAATGTTGCAGCCATGTTTTTTGCTCAATGTCCGTGCTAGTTGGCCAAAAGGACGAGCGACGATGTTTGCTTTTTAGCTTGTTCTGGTCCCCGTTTGCTAGTTAGAGAGACACCAGCAATAAGCTGGAAAACTAAAGGAATCGACAGGGGCCTATCCCCATTAATAAGGTAATTCCAAATGACAATCAGTTTTTCGAACTCAATTAAATACTTTCTCCGTTACATATGTAGTTGGTTCAGTTTTTTTTCGATTGCTAATATCATTTTCTTGTCAGCTGGTTACTAGCAATGAGGCGGATAATGAAAAACAATCAAATGAGCATAATCCTGCCAATGAGATTATTCCATGGAACACGCTTAAGCAAGGCGATAACTACGAATGGATTGGAAAGCTGTCTATGAATTTTATAAAATTATAATTTCTGTTTCTTAATTTTAGTTTTTAAATCTGTCTTTCAAACTCAATTAAAAGAATTCGGCTTCAAATTTCCATGGATATAATTGGCTTAAAATTTGAACATCCATTTTGAGCGACATTTAAGCCAGTAGCTTAATTTAGATAAATGAAATATTTAGTTGATTTAATTGGACAAACTAAAATGCCATCGGGTAATGGGTTTGAAATGTTAATTTATCACAAAACCATAAACTAGTAATCCCATTATTTTTTTTTTTAAGCTAAATGTTTAGCTATTTTGTTAAATATTGAGAGCGAAACTGAATCATTTTTGTACACTTGTTGTACCTGTCCAATATACCCTGAATCGGTTGCCATATGCATAACACGGTCCGGGCTTTGGGATCCTCCTCTCTCATCCACAGTTTGCTGGCTGCCATGTGTTGGTCAGAAATAAATTGAAGTGGTTTCCTCCCCCCAGCATAAACATATTTTTGCCAGGCCGTGTGCGCTTCCCTGCCCTGTTCTCTGCTGTTCTTCATGTGTGTCTTCCCCCCTTTCCTGCAGTGTGCCCCGCTCTCTGGTGTTCAGTGCGGCAGCCGCAAGCATTTAGCAGCCTGCGCCTTAGTGTATGCAATATTATTTCTAAGACCGAGATAGAAACTCCAACACCAAGGGTAGGTCTGCGGTGTGTGGGAGCAGAGACAACGAGATGGCAATTTTAGCATTAAATTAGGTGACTGCCCCAGTCCCTGCCACCACTGTCCTGCATGCTCCAGCATCCTACCTCCTGCTTCTTGCCCAGGTGGGACAGCTTAGCCTTTGCGACATCGCAGAGGGCTCGTCTCCGTGTTCCCGCATGTAAAGTAGTTTTTATGTGAAGGCCCCTGCCCAACCGCCCATGGTCCCGTTGCTGTTGTGAGTGCATCATTAATTTTAATTTGTATTACCCAAGCCGACAACATGGCCAACTGGCTGTCGTGGCCAGGACGGACACTTGCCTCTCCAACATTTATAACCCTTTCCAGAACCCATCTCCTGCTCCTGCACCTGCTCCGGCCCCTACCCCGACAACCGCAATCCGAGGTCACTTGCATGGCTGTTTAGTTTCACTTAAAGTGCCTCTTTGTTGTCCCTCTTGAGGGCTCTGCAGTCGCATTGGCCTTTTTTACACTCACCGCGGACAGAGGAGTGATACAGAGGGTAAAGCCAGTGAGGGCATGCCAGGATTCGGTGAAAGTCCAATGATGATGATGTCAGAATATCGTTTCGGTCCTGTAAAAAGTAAAAGTTGCTTTAGTCTACATTCTTCGGTGAATGCAATATTTGCGAAACCTAACCACAAACTATTTTCTTGGCTTGGTTTGATTTTTGCCGCTCCCAGCCGAAATGGTTTGGCAAATAAATATCTTGACTTTTATTGAAATAATCAATCGAATCTCAAGTTTGGTTTCGGTTTGCGCAAAGAAATGTCTGTGGTAAGACTTTAAATAAAATAAACGCAAATTGGAAAAGAAACGGAATGAAAAACAAATTCAAATATTCTATTTAAATCAAATAAAATTTTGCATGACGTTTAGTGTCCTTAACCAGTAGGTATATGCAATAGTAGGTATCTATGCAATCATACGAGTATCTCACTTAAAACAATATATTCCTCTACTCTATAAATTCTCTTGTCATCTCATGACAAATATTTGAACTGTTTCTTCCCCTCTGGCTACTGTGGTTGCCATATATTTTCTTCTTTTTTTTTGGCGGAAGGGCTGGGGCCTAATACACTTGTAACACTTGGCTTATCACAGAATTTTGGATACAGAATTTCGTTTCTCTAGCTCATATAGTGTCTGAGATCTAGGCCCTCGAAAAAGTTTGCTTCTGGGTGTTAGAGACAACAACTTCCAGCACAATATGCACTATACTAATATACCCTTATACTCTTTGAGTATCGGGTATATGAATAACTTAACCAATCTTGCGGATCATTTTATGTAGTAGGTTGTGCTCTTGCATAAGTTATTTGCGTTATTTGTTTATTCTCCAATTGCGCAATTTTCTTGATTTCTTTATTTTTATTCCACTTCTTCTTCGCAGTAAGGCTGTTACCTTCGTGAAACCTTTAAGTGAACTCGCTGTAAGTAATTAGTAGTCTCTTGTACAGCCATACCAATAAAATACCTCACAAATGACTCCAACTTGGCCAACTTTTAGCAGGTAGACTAATATATCGTTGTCCCCAGTGGAATCACTAAACATTTAGCACCTATTGGCACACACTAAACCTCCTAATTAGAAAGGCCCAACTAATTTTCATTATACTTTTGCATAGGAGATTCGAGTTGAGTAGATATATTCACTAATGACGGAACGGGAAACTTTTATCCCCCAAAATGTTGAGTGTGTGTAGGAGATGTTGGGGTTGTAAATACGAGTAACATTTTGTGGAACGATGGCTTCTGATCTGTCAATTAGTATGAAGATTATAGTCTACAGACGCATCTGTTCCTGTTATAAATTTATTAAGCGAGTCGAAAATATAGTCAGTATTGTATGCCATCTTTGGTTGTTTCGTAAAACTTATAAAATTACGTACATATATGTAAATATGATTTATATGTATATTATTTACGATAGATGTTTATTGTTTTATATAAAGGTTATTTTAGATGCCGATATTCAATCAAATATTTATGATGCATGCAGGAGAAATTTTAAAGATTTTTACTAACAACTGAATAGCAGCTTCTGGTAATACATTTTGAACGGTTCGGCTAACTCTCATGTTCGGATATGTTGCAGTAGCAGAATGTCAGAGAATGTCCTGCAGAGAGCGGAGGAATTTCCAGGAAAACTTCTTCAGCATGAACTACCCTCGCAGCTTTATACTCGGATATGTATGTATAGTATGTGAGCCTGCAATCAGCGGTTATGCAGGACGAGGCATACCAGACCCGGCCCACGCAACAACATAATTACACTTGTCAGTTCATTGTGCCACAAATGCTCTACGCACACATAACATACACATACCTCTCACTCTGCAGCGCTCTGGGCCTGCCCTACTCTACAGCTGGCAGGCCATGGACCATGGCCAGGTTAACGGACGTCTGCTGGACGGACATTCTGTGTAACCAAAGTCGCATGTTTCACGTGCCAGTTGCACGACCAGAGGATGATGAGGATGCTCAGGAGGAGCACGATGATGATGATGGTGAGTACCATGATGATGTCGCTGTAGTTGATGATGGTAATTTGTTGTGGCTAATTGCGTTAAAACCGCATGGGCAGGCATTGAAACGTGACACATTTTTGCGCAATTTTCGGGTCACGCAAACCGCCAAGCGCCAAGCGCCAAGCAGCTGCAACAACAACTAAAACAAACGAATATTCCTACATAAATTATTCCCAAAGCAGCAAACGCTCTGACCGGCCAAAAGTTTCGATTGCCACAATATTATGAATAGAATTTTTCTCTGGTTCCTGTTCCTAGTGTTCCTTGTCGGAGGAAAGCACATGCGATCGGCTGTCAAGGAGGTTGTCGACAGGCTTTGAAATAAAGTCATTCCGCATCGAGGCAAATGTTTACAGCCCCTGGCAGGACAACGTCAGCTTCAATCAACCATTCTGAAGTCAGACGGGCTCATCCGCACCGTTGTCCATGAATGTCCGTGTTCCTGTCTACCCGCATTCCCCAACAATTGTGTCTGCGCAATAAATTTGTCAATTTTTATTTATCTATGACTGTTCCATCACGGATATGGGTATGTTCATTTTGCTGAGAAGCTCGAATGGTTGAATGCATTGTAGACAGTGCGGCCATGGTAGGTTGGCCTAAAAAACCACAACCTTCAGAGCCTCACAAGTTTTATTGTGGAACCACATGATCTCCAATATCTGCTGTAGCCAATATTTCTTACGTATGCTAAGCTGCTCTGCCCTCACTTAACTTTTTGTTGTTTCTAGTTTCTATAATGTCTCGTAAATATTACTTTTAAACAAAAAACAACCAAAGCCTTTATAAGTTCAAATGAGTACCGTGCTATAGCATCCTTACAAAATTCCTTGAGAAACTCACATTTCCTTGTATTTTCCGTTGGGTACCCCAACTGACAAAGCAACCGGAAAAACACACAGCCCATCGATACGAATTCTATGTTGATGGACACAAAACTTTATACACTGGGATGTGTGTGTGTGTGAGAGTCAGCACGGACGAGTGTGTGTGTGCGCTATTTGGGGGTGCCTTGAGGAATGCTACAGTTTGTACTTTATTTATTTTCACGCTTGTGTGTGTGCGCTCTTTTTAGTGTGTCAGCTTCTCCACACACACGAAACACACAGGGGGAACGTTGCGATCCATAAATAAAATTTAAGCTACACCAGAATGACGACAGCTTGTAAATATGTGTGTGTGTGTGCTGGTATGTATCTGTGGGAGCACTCAAGCAACAAAAGGTAGCACGGCGCAGTGGCATTTGATTTATGATTGCTCCGACAGTGAGGTTAAGACTTTGAAAATATTTTCACAGGCACACAAAACACGGAACCAAAGGGACATTCATCGGACTGGCATGCTGGCAAAAGGAGTGCCACAGAATAGGCCCAAGTTCAATGGCCTAAGATACCCCGTCGGATCCCCCTTTTAACAGCATTCTCTCGTTCATTTCCTCGGTGTCTCCTCCTGTTTCGTAGGGCTTTGTCATAAAGCTTTCACGAGTGGCTGCTGCTCTGCCTGCTGCGGCACGGTCGTTGTCTTCTCTCCGGAATGCCAGAATGCAACGTACAAATACTCACACTAGACGCATACAGGCAACCATCCCAGTCCATCTTTTCCGCTGATCCTGCTGTTCAATCTAATGGGCTCACATGCATAAAACTGTGAAACATTTGCCTGGGAATCTGCCAAAGAATCTAAATATCGCACACGTCTCCTCCTCCAAATGTGAACTGGGGAAAAAATGCTGCTAAAAAAACATAATATTAAATATAGTTAGTGTTCTTTTTTATTAGAACAGATAACAAGCAAGAGAGAAGCCCACTTACCACACAAGCGCCCGAGGGGCGAAGCCGCATTATGCGCGATACGCATTAAAGAGCAACAGTTTAATTGGCTAACTAGAAAGATCGGTACATATATATATATAAATATTAAATATTAATTAAACATTAAATATTTACAGAGGCAGAAGATAGGTGTAAACGAAAAGGGAGTGGATAAAATGCGGTACAGGCAGATGAGGTCCGAGCGCAAAGCCCTAAAATAATCATGTAATCCATGTATCATCCATAATCAATATGGACAGTGCAGCTTCTGGGATTTTTTAGACAAAGGCAATTTATATCACCCCTGATCCAGTTATAGTTCAATCGTATCCTCAATTTGCATCTCAGCAGCTGCGAATCGAAATGGGGTAGTAAACTTTGAAGGAGGAAACTTAATTCCCTAATTTCATCGCCATTGCAAACCAGAATGAGAGTCAAAGCGAGTATACTTTAGTTTCCCTTTTCATAAATAGTTTTCGAGATTGTGCACATTTTCTCTCCGTGCATTTGCTGGAGGAAGAAGGAGTGGCAAGCCGGTTCTCGAATGAACGTGCCTGTTCGCTTTATCAGGCCAATAACGTGTGCGGGAACAAGCTTCAGCATAAGTCTCGAGAAGTTGCACTCAAAATTCATTGTTGGCGGGTGTCTCGTGTCTGAGCTGTCGTTTTCGTTGCTGGGGGTTTGATTATTATGGCAGATAAACTTGCATATCTTATGTGCACTAAAGCCAGCCCTCGGTTCCTCCCTTCTCACCGTTTCTGCTCTCCAGGATACCTAACTTTTCGTTTCGTTTTAAACGGTTGCCCCAGCCCATTGCCACACAGCCCGGGAACTGAATCATTTTGCGAAACAATTAAAGTTCTATTAGGCGGCAAATGCAAATTCGGGTGCTACTCCCCCTCATCCACTTCTCCAGCCCACAGTTGGCTTTCATTTTTCCGTTCAGTCGCATAAGTGTGTTTGCCAGTTAAGTGCATAAGCCGTTTTAATTGTTTCGTTAAATGAGCCAGCAGAAGCTGCAACAGCCGCAGAAGGAGTAGAAGGATTAAACAGAAAAACTTTTCACCCAAAAAAAGAGAGAGAAACATGCAGAAACGTTTTCAGAGCACTTCCGACCTTGGGATACCGCTAGTCAGAACAGTTTGGCTATATCTATTGATAATATCTCTATCTATAATATAAATAAGGCGCACTTCCCTAGGGTGAGGGCTAGCAGTTCCCATGATACATGCACACATCAAATCGTATCTGACACGGATAGTATATAATCGTACAGATGTACGCACTTTATGGAATCGGAACCGCTTCCTTCTGACTTTTACATTATCACGTACCATATACAAATATATCATACCCTTGGGCGAGCAAAGGGTAAGAAAAGACAAAAAAGGAATCGCTTTGCGTGTTCTTTTATGATATGCAGATTGCTGAAATTCTTAAATGAAATAAGTGACCATTAGGGTTTGTGGAAGAGATTATCTTTTAATGGGGCACTGAACTTGAAGCATAAAAAAACCGTCTCAGGCCCCTCCATTTGATATCCTTAGTTTTGCGACCCCAAGGAGTCCCACGTAGCCTTTGCAATTGGACCATTGTCAACACTTTTTACCTCCTCCGCATTGTGTTGCATCAATGGGATATATTTATTTTTTCAATATTTTTCCCTGACTGTTACACAATTTGTTTAGAAGTTCGATTCGGCAAATGTTTGTCAATATGTTTTTATCAAATGGCTACAATATTTGCACATGCATAAATTTGTCTATGGAAACGGAGCATAGCACTCCACACTTATACGCACTCCCATGCCAATGCCCATGCCAATGAATCGACGTGTTCCCTGTCTCTGTCTATGTCTGTGTCTGTGTGTGTGGGTGCCAGCGACACGTCCATTTGGGAGTTTTATGTTTGTGTCAATAAAGTTTTATTTTATTATTTCGCATTTGCGGCTGGGGGAAGGGAACATAGAGCGGTATGTACAATGTACATATGTATGTTGCCCAGGGCAGTCGCATGTTGCTCTATTGAATTTGTATGCGTCACACTCTCGCACACCTTTCAGGCTCGTCTTTTTCGTACTCTTGCAAAGGGGATTATGGCTTTGAACTAATGTTTGAAATGCAAAAAAAGGAAGTGCTCTGCACCCCATATAGAAATATATTCACAGTCCGCTATACAAGCAATGCAAATGTGAAACTATCTGGTTATCTAAATACTCATTTATTTCCTGCTTCGACTACGACTGTTGGAATCGCTTGGATCATATTACTGAGAGTCGAACAAGCGGGCAAATAACAAATTCCTGTGATTTTCCAAGTTTAATAAAACAAAAAAACAGTTTTTTAATCAAAATCATTGATGGGTATGCAAGGGTATATAAAGATTCGACCCCTAAAGCCTTTTATTTGCGTGGTTTTCCCTTTTTGTTGAAATACGCACGTGGCTGGACCCGAATAAAACATGTTGCTCTCCCGCTCCGCTGAGTGAACTCAAACTTATCGAATTTATGTTCGACTGTGTATTGAATTTTAATGTTCTTTGGCATTTTCAAACGTCCAGGTCCCTTTCCTTTTGCCCCTCATGCTTCACGCACAAAATGCTTGGGGGAATTTGCTGCAAAACTACTTAAAATAAACCCATCGCTCGTCCTTCCAAATTGGATTTTGTGCAAGTGAAAGAAATGAAAGGATCGGATCGGAGCTAGCGAGAATGTATTGGGGAAATGCAAAGTCGAATGGGAATCTGCGGGTATACGAGCGTGTTTCTGTGCGTTGGGGGAGTAAATAAATTTTATAAAAAATATGTTTACCATATAATATATTCTGCAATTGCAACCGCAATCAGGGTACATATACCGCCGTGGGAGGCTGGGCCTGGGGTTGGTGGAATTGTTGGTTGACATTTACATGAAAGAGGAAGCATCAGAAGCAGCTGAGGGATGGAGACCGCCCCCATAGCTATTAATGTTAGAATTTATGGATGCCAACTTACAGCAGAGGCAACTTTGACAACTTGCAGCGACAACAAGAACTACAGCAGCAACATTGCACAGTGTTAACGGCATCGTGCATTGTTAGCAAATTCAAGTGTCTGGTGATGTTGCAGCACCAACAACAGCAGAAGCACCAGAAGCAGCAGAAGCAGCAGAAGGAGGAGGAACAGGAGGAACAGGAGTAGCAGCAAATGCAATGCAAGGCAGGCGGAAGTGGCAGCAACGGCAACAACGGCAACAACACTTGCTGATAACCATAACATTGAGTGATATACGAGAGAAGAGAGGGTTGAGTGTGTATCTGTGCGAGTGCCTCTGCTGTGCTGTATCTGTGTGTGGGGGTGTGTCAGAGAGTGCTGCTTCATTGCTTAACGCAGCATAAGCAGCAGCCCAGAAGCAGTCAGCCAGACACGAGCCGGGTGCAGCAGTAGGGGTTGTCGATGGTCCCACTAATTTCTGCTGCACATGCATTTTTTTATGTCCCATGCACGCACACACACACCACACATACAAATATATATACGGCATTATATCACGGCATCTAGATCGGTGTATTCTCCTCTTCTCCACTTTTCCCTTTCCCCTCGTAAAAGACTTTTAATACACTTTCGCCCTAAGAGAATGGAGAATGCAAATACGATGAGCTGGCAAACCCTCCAAGTACAGCAGAGGGTGACAAATTTCCTTTAAATGATACGAACGTCTGAATTAATATGGGAATATATTAAAAATGCAGTTTGATACAACATTCCTTGTAAAATTCGCAGACTGCGACCAATGAGGCGGAAGATACCGATACCACACCCTTGAAAGGGTATCATCTCGGGCTGTGTCGGCTCTTCTCTCTTCCCACATTATATCCTCTGGTCTCGTTTTTTTCTTGTGTCAGCGTCAGCCCTGGCGCCAAAAGTTGAACACAGTCGAATGCAGCGTGGCTGTGGCGGCACTGCATTAAGCGTGACCCGATTGTGCGCTTTAAGAATTAAGCTCAATATTTTGTTTGGAGGTCAGCCATGTTGTAAATTGACTGCCTAGACCTCAATCAAAATATGTATTACCCACCGCCGGCACGAAGTGCTGGGACCCAGCCCAGCTACCTCCACCTCCATAGCCGCAGCTGCCAAGAAATGGCATGGCAGATTCGATAAGGGATATAAAAAATATATTGTATGAGTATTGTATGTCGACATATAGATTGTTCGACACACACACACACACACACACACACACATCCCCATCAGCCCTTGTTTGTTATTTTGTAGTACTTTTTCCTCATTTTTTGGGACTTTTGCAGCCTTGTGGCTTTCGTTCGAGCTCCGTGCTGCTTTCAAACTGGCGAGGAGTGCAGCTGCCAAATGTCTGCCAAATATATAGAAGTCTATTAAGTTAATGTCGCGTAATTTAGCAAACTGTCAAAATCGCTGGCAAGTGAACAGGAACTGAATTCGCCAGCATTCAATAAGTTTACTTGACATGTTCCGTGCTCCGGCAGTAGCGATGCCAAGCTGTGTGTTTGGGGATAATGGAGTTTTTGGCATGGCTTTTAAGGTCTCTCGATCTTCAAGAGCCATTTGGAGAGAAGGAATGATTGCTACAGCAACAGCTCCACAACAGCTCCACAATCGAGTTTTACAATTAGTTGATGGAAAATGTTGTTTCCACAGCAATCATAATTACACCATCATCCCAAAATCATCCCAGTACCTCTCCAGTTTCATTTTGTGCTAAACATTTTGTGTTTTGGCTTGTTATAATAAAAGGCAACCGAAGCATACGGAAAACTCACACAGACAGTTTCCGTCAGTATGCAAAGCATCTGAATTATTTACCATAAACTTTTTTGCACAACTCGAACAATTCCTTTGTACAAAATGGTACATATATTGGCATACGAACGTTTCCTCTTTCAGCTCGGACCAACTTCAAAATGGTCGATTGCTGTCGATGCGTGGCACAGGCTGTACAATTTGTATAGCATACTTTTACGGGCATTTCCGTTTTGTAAACATGAACGAGTGGGGAGCAGTGGGGAAGCTGGAGATGAAGAGCGAATAGCAAGAAGAAGTTTATATGATTTTTATTTGAAAAATACCAAAATTGATTTTATGCTCTCTTCGTGCAAGAGCAGTCGGAGCATATTGACAGACAAAGAGGAACAAAAAGCTGCAAAAGCATCTCTCTCATTCCGGAGTTGCACATTGACAGCAGCGACGTGGATGGCTTACCTGATGCCCCCTCACTTTGTTGCAATATCCTACTCAGTATTGCATTGCTCCAGAGCAAAATATTTTGGACCAAACAAATTGCTGGAACGCTCTCCAAATGCATTTCGATTGTGAAATATTGCATTATTTTTCTTTTCTAATTGTTCTTCTTCTCGGATCAGCTACAATATATATTGACATTTTCACAGCCAATGCTCTGTTAATTGGAATTTTGTCTGCGGCTGAAATATGAGGCGATTTCGCCTCAATTGCTATGAATTGTATCACGAATTCCGCATGTATTTCATTTGTTTGACAGTATCGTGCAATTGCCAATTGGGCAAACTGTTTGTCAATAAGTAATTTAAATAATAAATACACTTGCTACTCGAATGGCTGTTCCGATGAAGCGATAACGATTGTTCAACCCAACTGCATTCGAAATATTGCTATTAATATGGGTTATTTATATTCTATCTACAGTATGTCTACAGTATATTTAAATCTGAAAAGATGGTCGACGGAACTTTATAGTTCCGATACATTTTGGGTCGGGTTCAAACGGTTCACGAAGGGTTGGCCGGATATATAGCTAGATATATTTAGTCGTTCATTCCATAGTCGAAAAAGTACCCAATTTTTGCTTGTTCCGGATGAAAATCCAAGACTTTTAACGCTTCAATTAGATTTTTGCTTCACAAAAGTTGCCAATTAGCTGGCGTGGCATGCTTCGCTGGCTTTACATCCGGTGCGTGTGCATTGTGGCTTAAAGTGGAGCCTTCAGCTGGCAGCCACAGAGTTTGCACTGCAGCTGTGCCTCGCCTGGCGTCTCTGCCTATGGCCTAGAGCTTAAGACGATGCTTTAATCTCTTGCACCTTGTCTACGCAATGCTAATTAGCTGGGTAATGTTGCCCCCACCACGATGCCCTTTCCAGAGCGCCTTATTAATAAAGTCGAGCCCAGTCCTAAGCGCTGTGGCAATCCCCTTAGCCAGAACCCCTTTATGGTCGAGGCTCGAGACTGAAGTCAATAAATTGTGCGGCTGGCATGTGAATTGGACTAATTAAATATTTACAAAAGGCAGCCAAAGCCCATCAAACAGAACGTTGAACTTGCCTTTGACTTCATTAGCCGAGGGAGTCGCGGCTGGCCATTCGCTCCCCCATGAAAGTCAAATTTAATGGCAGCCAATCCCCATTTAAATTTAAGCTCCAAGCTGAAAAGTAGTTGAAATGAAAGTTATGATTAATGTAAGGGGTGGCCGGGGGCAGCTATGGCAACAAATCATGAAAAAATCGCCAAAGAAAGTTTAATTTGAATTTCAAGTTTTCGCGAAAAGTTTCTGTCGCAGTTCCTGGACTCTCGAACTTCCTCTCTTTCTCTTTCGCTCTCTACCACTACCACTACCACCACCTCTTCCTGTTTCTTTTTCCTTTTACACTTTAGCTTACCTTATACTTGAACAGTCGTTACTCTATTTGAAACTTCCTTTCTGTTTGCGGACAAATGTTTGGCAATTACTTTTTAAGGTTCCACAAAACAAATTGATTGCCAACGTGGGGAGACCCAGATACAAAAAGAATGAGTGAGAGAAAGATAGAAAAAGAGACGTAAAGAAAAGCGAGTGAAATCAACGTTGAAATAATTCACATCGATAATGGCGCTTTAATCGCATAAAACTTCCGGCAATTTGCCGAAGAGTGTTGAGTGCTCGAATCGGGGCCTGTCTTCCTGCTTTTCCAGTGATTTGCTTTAGGCAGAACATCGATGGGAGAGTGAGTCTCCGAGAATATGCATAGGAATGAATGCCTCAACCTCTGGTGGAGGGCCTGGCTGCGCTAATTTTGTTAATCTATCCGCAACACAGAGATACACACAGTTACCGAAAGACCCCCTACACAGATACAGACTGTGTTCCGCTTGAGGAGTTCGGGGAAGCTCCTTTCTTAATTTCGTGTTTTGCTTAACTTTTTCCTGCTCCGGTGGGTAGGGATTGGGATTGGGTAAAAGGTGAGCCAAGTCGTTGACTGTGCAGCCGTCTACAAATCCGGCGTCTTTGTGCAATCAGCGTTAACTTGTTTTCCCTATTTCACATTTTATTTTTTCGCTCGTTGTTCGTTGTTTCCCTTCGTTGTGGCCTTTGTCCCTGAGAATAGATAAAATACCTGCCAAAGATATGGAAATGTTTATTTAAAATGTTCTTCTTTTCCTGCTCGTTTTTCTGCTTCTGCTTCTTGGTCTTATTCTTATTATTCTTCCGCAAACAGAACACGCGGAGTTCATGTAATATACATTCATACATAGTCGTGTGGGTGTATCCGCGTGGGAAACACGGCGTATGCGTACTCGTAATATATTTAAACACTTCATTAGCGCAGATATTGTGGGGACCTTGGGAAATCAATTTGGGAAGGCATTAGCTTTGGTATGAATCTTAAAATATCTGCCTCTTTCAGGTTGTTGAAGTACTATTAGAGCGACGCAAGGTTTTTCCATCTCTCCTTCCTTTCCTTGGCCCGATCCGCTTAAAGCTGTACTTTGTCTGTGATTAGTTTGCCTAAGTGAGCGCATTATATTTGCTCAACTAAAAAAAATTAACGCATGACTTGCTGCCATATGACAAGAGCAGGAGCTCCGTTCAGGGGCTTCGGAGTAGAAAGTCGAATGAAAACATCATCTTCGGTGCAATGGATTCGGACAGTTCGTGGAGAGCGGCTGGATGCCTGAGTGGGTTTTCCTGCAGCTCAACTGTCACTAATCGAGACCCAAGTGGGGCCAAGTGTGGGGGCGAAAGTTTTCCCCGGCAACTCAACAGTCATTTAGTCAGGTCTGCCTCTGGGGCTGCTCTCTGTGCATCCTTAATTCAGCGCAGCCAGGAATTGTTTAATCTGCCCGAAAGTGTCCCGGGTCTTTCGCCCATTCCGGCGCCGTGCAATTAAGTAATTGAGAGAGAAAGCCGGTCGAGGAAATCAATTTGGGCGAAAATCACAATCAAAATTTTACTTGCCGAAAGCGACCGGCATAATGCAAATTTTCATAATTGAAAACTAAGTGCTGGGCAAAAAGTTTGCAATGAACCACTTTGTGTGCCATTTACAGGCGCTGACTATACCTCTGACTTTGTTTTTATTGTATAATCATAGTGCTCTCCCCGTCTTCATCGGATTATAATTTAAGCTAGTTTTGGCGTGAGAAGGAAAATGCGCTGCCAACTTTCTGCATTGAGGCCCAGAAACTTTCCCGCACGCACACTCACACAACTTGACTTTGAACGGGCGAGAGACGGGGTCTTCCCCCTTTAAAGTCTTCGTCCGCCATTCAATTAAACTGAGTGTAGTTTTCAATAAACTCTGCAAAAGTTCCATTTGAAAAATGGCAAATAAATGCGCGCCCTCAGCCCTCCGCCATCTGCCCGCGAATTCAATGACGTATACCATAGCCAAGGGCTTCCATAGTTCTTCTATCATGGCCAGAGGAGAGGAGCCCGGTGGACTGGGCACCGTGTCGTGGGTCGCCAAATGCAATTTGTGCTCGAGTTCCAGTTACAGTTAAGCGGATTGCGCCGTACATGTATGGGTATATGGAATATTTATATACTCTCAGCTTAAGCAGGGAAAACACACAAACAGAAAAATAGAGAAAAAATCGACACTTGAATGTGCAATGAAAACTGTTGCAGCTGCAAAACTGTTGATTTGGCTTTGTTTTTCCTTGTCTGCTATAAGTGTGTAGAGGATTTACTTAATGGTCGAAACAGTGGCTTGCGAAAGTTATACGACACTTGGTTCCTTATACAGCAAATCAAATTACTACGTGCCTTGTGCTTGGAATTAAACTAATATTATTATTTGTATAATTATTATTATTAAAAGTCAATCTCTCCTTGGGTGTCTTTTGCTATGATTGTCAGTTAGGCAGTTAATGAAGCAATCATAATTTAAATTACATAAATATTAACTTTTTATTTATAAGACAATCGCAAAACTGTGTCTGAAATTAATAAAAATGTACAGACAGTAATGTAATACGTTTTATTACTACTGTATAAAGGAATGAATGTGAAATTTAAAATTTAGAATGGACACTAGATAAATGCTTCTCCCGCTCAGTGTACAATGTGAGTGTTCTACCGCCCTCTTCTACTGTATATCTGTCCAGTTTGCTGTCTACTCTTATCTTCCGCTACTACTCTATAGAGCTCCTTCATTTCCTCCTCCATCCATCCCCTTTACATGTCTTTTATCCGCTATCTTTTTAGTCCCTTTTAGGATTTAAGCTCCATTTTCAACTCCTCCGAGCGACATGTGCGTGAGTCGCTGCTGCTGCTGGCCCTCGTCCACGGCCCGGAGAAACTAAACTGTCACTCCCAAAAGTTCATTGTCGAGCAGCTGAAGCCGGGGCTGAAGCTGCAGAGCAGCGGCAGCGGCAGCGGATTGCGATAAGCAACAGCCTGCGGGGCCGCAGCTGAGAAACGAGAACTAGGAGAACTTGGGAAAAGTTTTCGTTTATGGCGACAAAGAGAGAAAAGCGAAAAGCACTGCAACTAATTGTTTGGCAAAGTAAGTTGGGGAACGTGACTAAAATATCCGCCGAAGCATATCAATTGCAGGGCCAATGAGCCGGCAAAAAGTCATCGTACCAGCATCGAACAGTAACAATATTTTGGCCTGAAAATGTGGCAAGCAGGAGCGGGAAGGAAGACTCCCCGACAATTGCTGGCTACGTCACACATCATCAATAAAACATTTGGCTTGCGAATAAAAACGTAAACCCAAATTTTGGCCAAAAGAGTTCAGCTCCGCCCTGCGCACCCCGATCAACAGGCAGTCAGGCAGGCGGGCAGGCATAAATCAATCACTTCCTGCTGTTTGAGCAATTGGCCAGGGCCACTGTGGAACCGCTCCTCCGCTCCTCCGCCCTGGCTGCCCCTCTATCTGGCTTTGCATGGACGAGTGTCTGGCGAAATGTTATTTATGGGGCACATCAGAAAACGTTCCCTTTGTTCTTGCAACGAGTATGCTCGGATTCTCAAATTGTTATTTGTGCGTTTTTGATTTGTGGCTGGCTCATAATCGACGCGTGGCTGCCGACAACATTTGCTCAAATAAATATGATTTATGCGGTATCGGAACCGGAACCGGAAAGTGCAACAACTCACTTTAATGAGACATATTTGGCTCGCTCTCGTGATCTCCCATTCTCGGGCTCAATCTCTGTGCTGACTACCGCACAAATGTTGTCTTTGGGCTGGCTAAAAGTTTACAATATTTTGATTGACTTTGATCTGATTGATGCATTGCCTGCGGGATTTGATTGACATTGATTTATCGCCAGCAACGGCTGGCATATTGCCCAGACATTGGTGACAATCGAACATGTTCTCTGTTCTCTGTTTTGGGGATTTGCAATTGTTTTGAAAAGTTTATTCGGAGCTCCCACGGGGCGCCACATCAATCACTTGGTTTTGGGGTAAATACTTTTATGGGCGCATATTTTATTGGGAATTAGTTCGGGGATGACAATTAAAAAAAAAACGCATCGATTTATTTTGATAATTATAAATTAGTAGTTGGTCTGACCCCAGGTCATATGTGTGATAAAATAAAGTTGTAACTGAACATATGATTACAATTATTGTAGCAATATATCCATTTATGTTAAGAATAACAGATTGATGGTAATTTCATCATTCATTGCATACTAACCGGTTACTAAGGCCCGATGATAAGATTTACTTAGAATCAGGCAAAAGAAAACGGCCTTAAATGGAACATTTAGAATAGATATATTTCAACCCATCCAGACCCGACCCCTACCACCTTCTACCTTACTACATTATGCACTCACGACACTCAGCAGCTCATTCATTCTATTTATTCTGCACTTCAAAGCTGTGTGGCCGTTCCCACTCCCAATCCACTCCTCCCATTCCACCTGTCCAAACAGCAGACACAAGTGAGTTGAGGTGAGCGAAAAGAATTTGCATAAAACACACGGCTGGCAAAAACTCGACACTATTTCATTTCAGCTCCCACTGTTTTCCCCCTCTTTCTTCCCCGCACTAGTTCGCTCTTTCCCGTCCATATGTGTTTGTGAGTGCGAGTGTTTGTTTTAACATCAGTTTTTCATTACGATTGTCACGCATCTGCGATGGAGTTTCGGGGAAAGGAGCGGAGCGCCGAAACCACAGCAGAGAAACTGTGGATGCACTGCTGCGAAGAGGGTCTCAAATCCCCGAATCACAAATGCAATTAAGTTCTCGCAGCTCAAAATTGAATCGGGTTGCTTCTTGGTAGCTTTAAAGTTTAACATATCTGGTAGAAATCATAATGGTTGCTCTTCCTTTCAGTCAAACCAAGTTACAGGAATACTTTATAGCATGGTTAAGATTGAATGGATCTTTAGCTGCCTTGCACTACTCCAAATGGGTGATATGCTGATCCCATCAATTAATACTTAATTTTGTAAAAATGTGGTATCACAGGATTTGGGATGCAAACGGATGGACCGACAGATGACTGATCAAGAATAAATATACTTTATGGAGTCGGAATTGTATAATTCTGGGTGTTAAGCACATCTACACAAATCGAATATATCCCTATACTCTTTGAGTATCGCGTATAAAAATAATTTTTTTAATCAAAAATGAAAACTGAAATTTTTATAAATTATCACGTACTGTAAAGTAATCCGCGAAATTGTATTTGCTTCTAAACGATCGGAATTCATTTGGCAATATGATTACTAAAGTAACTTTAACTTCTATATACTTACGAGTATACATATATATAATAAGTTTACATATGCATATACTTTTCTCCGATGGAACTGCCCGTTATTTAACTGACCATCAGAATTTCTTGCTTGATAATCCAAATTGAAGGATGAAATCAATCCCTGGTACTTTATGTTCTTGCTAGTTAACACAAAATATAAATGGAATCCAGAGTGGCCGCCATGACGAGAAATAGGTTAAGCGGAAATTTAATTTAATTTCCCTCTGCTTGTCCCTACCCTTGTGGCACTTTTGCTCCATCTCCCTCTTTGGGTCTGGGCTGCCTTCTCCGGCTCTCTGATGGCGGCACTGGGCAACTATTTTCCGATTTACCACAAAAGTCGCTCTGGCTCTATCGGCTGCTTTTCGGCTACATTTCTAGTTCATTTCCGGCTAGAAATGAGCTGCTGCTCTGGGTATCCGTAGCGACGATTCACATGTGGCTTACATTACCATTACCATTACCATGGGCCAGTCCCCAGTCGCAGGCTCCCCTTATAAAGCAAATGGCAGGTTGCGTCGGGCCTTTCCCTTTACCTCTCGGTTTTCCGTACGCCTTTGTGCATAATTTTCCAATTACTATCAATAAATTGGCCGGTTTCGGTGTCGGTAGCTGGATCTGGTTCAGGTTCTGGATCCTTGCCTTGGCAGCCCCTAAAAATTAATTGAGAAATTATTACGCTGCAATAAATTCGTTTAGTTGGAACTCACTCCCCCTGCTCCTGTGCCTGTGACTGCACTTTAATTACCGTTTAGCATTTGCATTTTGGCCAATTTTTCGCAATTTGAGCTGCAGCTGCAGCTGCTTGGACACCGACCATCGGCCATCGAATCGAATCGACTCGAATCGGAGTCCAAATCTCAATGCTGCCGTTCGTGCTCGGCAAGCAAACATTGCATAAATTGCTTGGCAACGGCCAACAAAATGCCACATGGAATGGCAACACTGCTCTTGGCTCTCTAGTCTTTCTACACATCCCTCCCCATGCCTGAGCTTGGTCGTAAGCCAGAGCCAAGAGTATGCCAATTTGTGGAGAGGAAAGTTTCCCGTCTTTGCCAGTGCAGAGGAGTGCAGGGAGTCAGTCGATTTTCTGGAAACTGCTAGTGTGCTCAGTGAAACGAGTGCGAATATTATAGCTAAGTATACGATATCTAGATGTTATTGGCATGGAAAAAGTTGAAATTGAGTCCTAATCTGCAACGGAAACTGCTCAAGCAATCGCGAAATATGATGAGAGTGGAGACTGAGATGGAGATCAAATGCAGTTTGTGTGCTATGAAAAAGTATCTATGTAAATTTCTAGAAAATAACTAGTTATAGCCAAGTAGTAGTACGTTATTTAAGAGTCCAAATGGGTTTATCACAAGCCATTTTTGGGGGCACAGACTGATTGATGACGACAAAAACTATAACAATCTGAATAGTTATCATCTGTATTTTTCTATTTGTTTTCTTCTTTAATAGCTCTGATAAGTCGGACGTTTTTTCAAAATGATTTCATGTTACAGTTATTCTGGAGACATCATTTTGATATAAAGTTTGATGCATGAAAAACGATTTGGAGTACACTTTATTTGTTCTTGTTAGTTTAGTCATAGCACCTCTAGCTCTCACCGTATTCTCAGTATTCTCCGCCCAGAGAGGACTTTCTGGAGCAGACATCCATTACATTACTTCTCTGCTCCTACCATACACAAGACTTTGCTCACAATAATTTCAAGCTTGTGCAGTCGTGGGGAATTCCCCCAAGCTTTTCCATCCGAATGTTTCTATGCATTTTTATGAGCCATGTGCCATGACGTGAATGCATGTACATATTCTACATATTCTACGGGTATATGGAAAGCTAGCTGAACGTTGATGGCCCGTTATCATCAAGCAAATCACAATCACCCCTCCCCTCCTTCTTGCCCATTGCCACACAAAGGTACAATATGCGTTAGCAGTTCTGCCGTTTACTCTGGTGCCTGGAATGAATGAACAATGAGTTGCACATTCGCATTTGCGGCAGAACCACCTGTTGCCGTTCCGTGGGCGTCCACTAATTGCCCCCAAAACTAGGCAACACAAATTGTTGCACCAAAGTGAAAAGTCAATAGGAAAAAAGGAAACTGCCGCACAACAAGAACTTGCAACTTAAATACAAGAAGCGTGAAAGCAATTTGAGGAGCAAATTGGTAGCCACCTTCAGTCCCTTTTCTCTCTCAATATCTCTCTCTGTCTCTCAACTTTTCCTTCAAGTTGGACTATCGTGCGGAAACTTTTTAGCTCGCTTTTTCTGCTGTCTTCTCTCTTCTGCTGGTTTTCCGTAGCTCTGCTATTTTTTGCTGCTTGTACTGCTGTTTGAGGCATAACAATCGCATTTACCAACTTCATTTATTGTTTTGTTAAGCTGCTAACTTTAGTTTATAGTCAGGCGGCACCCACTGGAAAAGCCCTCTCTTCGTCGCGCTTTGCATATAATTTGTCATATTTTTTAATGAGTTTTCAAGTGAGTTTCCTGGGCGCTCGGCGCTGTAATCGCAAATGAAAGAGAGTCAACACAGACAACAACTAAACGACAAACAGAGAAAAATTAGGATCAAAATCCAGGACAATCATGAATTGTCATTTTTGTTGGATAATGCGTTGTGTATTTGCTCCTCTGTCTATCCCATTTCTGTCTCTCACTCGTTTTCAGTTGCTCCCATTTTGGTTTCACGTGTCGTATACGTAATTTGCGGTTACCTGATCCATTTCCCACATACCCGCTCTTGGCTTTTGTAATTTATTTCATAGTACTTTGGAATTTATTATGCAAACTACCGCTCGAGTGTGGCCAACAGTTCTGGGCCATAAACGCAGACCGAGCTAGCACACAAATCATTTTCATTATTTCAATGCATAACCGCCTATTTTACTGCCCCATTCTAAGCAGCCCATAAAAACATTGGAAGTGTGGCGTTTCGATTTAAATTCATAACAAATTTAAAAGTAATTAAATTATTAGTTATTTGGAAGAATCCAAATAATCTTTGTAAATTCATGTGTTAAAGCGATTGTAAAATATAGCAATAAATATTAACACAAGTACGAGAATATACCAAAAAGTTTAAA